>CM071848.1:35428238-35558138 GCA_036507275.1 Sicyos edulis | reverse complement strand
CGCCATGCGTCACGGGCCCGAGATAGGGAGGGTCACGGCTCGAGCTCAATAATGAAGTCAACCTCTCTCTTTGGGGCAACCCGGTAACTCCTCTCGGGAAACACATCGCGAACTCACCTGCGGCCGGTTTTTGATCAGCAGAGGCGGCGAGGCGGCTCTTCCCGAACAACTTGGCTAGATAGCCCCAAGCTCCATGAGCTAGCAAGCAGCGAGCTTTCACGGTGACACCATCGGCGGGCAAACTCCACCACTGGACTCCACGAAACTAAAAAAGCTAGGCCGACTGGCGGCTGAACACTACTTCTTTCGGTGGCGGTCAATCAGCAGCGTGGTTAGCGACTAACCACTCCATACCAGAATCACATCAAAACCGCTCATAGGCGGAACTATGGCGTAGCCACTAACAACTCTCGGATATCTCGTCGGCCATCCTAATCTTATCTCTAGCCAACATATCAACTCCAGAAGGAGTTGCAGCGAATAACTCGAAACCTAGAGGCTCTAGCCTCAACTTAGCATGCTCGACCAAACAACACGAGATACAAAAGAATCGTGGAACGAGAATCAAACAAGACAAATGCGCGGTGATCTAAAACAAGAAGCGTACACCTTACGGTGGCATCCGTGCGCTCGGCCTCTGACAGTCGTAGCAAACACTCGACCTGCTGCTGCTTGCTGTTTTGTTGTTTAGTGCCATAATTTGGTGATCACAAAAAGCAGGCCATGTGCCCCTCTCTACCACAGCGGAAGCACAATCTAGGTCGGTGACAAGCTCGGCGTGGACTTTCCCACAAAGTAGCACAAGCGGGAAGCTGCTGGGTCCTCCTGCTGTCGAGTGAAGCAATTTGGAGCTCTCTCGTGATCTCTGTGCAGAAAGCGCCCTTGGCGGGTGGCGCCTCCCGAAAGTCAAACTTTCTCTTACGCCCCCACAGTTCTTTGGGACGGGGCGGGGCCCTGAGCAGCGAGGCGGCAACAACCCGCTCGGCGGGATACTTCCCATTATAGATCGTGGCTAAGCTGGGCTGACCCTAGCATAAGTGTCGGGGGCACGAGCCACGACATCTGGGAAACACTGCCTCAATCCGGATATGAACTTCCGAATCTTGACTCGGGGTGGCAATCAAGCGAGGAGCAAAATATCCATACTCACGAGAACTTGCGCTCATATTCCTCAATGGAATCGAGAACCCTGCTTGAGGTTACGGAAGAGCTCCACCATCTTCTCTGAGCCTCATCAGCGATGAACTTTACCTTGAACTCGGCCTTGAAGAACTCCCAAGTAGCGGGTGGAGACCCGGTGGTCTCTCGCTCAAGGTGGACTCCCACCACCATCTCATTTGTGCCTCCTAGCACATGAGCCGCACATCTCGGCCTCTGAATATCGGGGCACACCATGATCGGAAGGTGTACTCCAAATGGGCAATCCACACAGGCTGCAGCTAGCGCATCACCGGTGGCATCAAACTTCTCGGGCTTCCACTTCACAAAATCCTTGACCACCTACCCAATTCCTCGGCACCCTCTGCCATATACGCCGCCTCTGGGGCTACTTGCTCTGTGGAGGTGGAGGTGCTCTTGAGCTCTCTTTGAACCAATCGAGTCATTTGCTCGTCTGGGCTCGGGACTCTTCCATTTGCCTTGGCGCCAACAAGGCACAGGTCTCGCGCCTCTGGTCACTCAACATGCGACCATAAAAGCCCTCATAGACTCGGCAAACTCTGCTCCGGGGAAGCGATCTCCACGGCCTTCGATCGCCTCAGCGCCCGCTCTAGGCGTAGCGGGAGGAGGCTTCTTTGGTGGAATGCCATCGATGTCGGCTTGGGGCGATGTCCTGCGATGTCGAATCCGATCACGATACCTCGACACTGCTCTCGAACCTCCTCTCCGATGCGGGTGGTAGCATCTTTGGCGATCTACATCCAAACCAACAACGAATCAAAACACACTGTCACCATTCCACAACACCAAACAAGGCATACACTAGATGATAGGTATTGTAAATTCTTAACCCTTTTCCTTTCTAAAACAATAAATCTAGGCGTACTGATGGTGCCAGAGTCTTGATGATCATGGAAAGCGACCTACAACAAAGGTCGGTCTCTGAGAATCTATGACTACGAGCTCACGATACCAAGCTGTAAAGGCAGAGCCCAAAAGGGGCTCTAAATGGGCCTTTACCCCAATGCATGTAGTGAAAATAAAAGACATTATGAAAAATACATTTGGATCCCAAGTAAAAGCGAAACATTCAACAACCAAAACATACATTTCTAAAAGCATACTACGATCGGAGATTTATTTAAACCATTAAAACAATCCACAAGTACAAATATCTTTGGAATCCATAAAGCGTAAGAAAACATCACGGGGCTCTGTGCGTCTACATGCATTCGGGGAAATAACAAAAAGTGAAGAGTCATGATAAATAAAATAGAATAATCGAGAGATGACGGCGAGATTCCATGATCACGGCTCCTCCATCGACCATCTGTCTCGCCTTGATTACTGTGGAAAACCACGAGAATAAGGGTGAGTAACGAATTACCAGTAAGAATCCCCAGCAGGGTACAATCGATATACATGATCATCTAGAAGAATGTATGCAAGCTATGAGTACAAACACGAGGCGGAGCACATAGCTAAGTCCACACTTGGACCTCGGATGCCATCTCGGGGTCTTAGTCAGGAAATACCACAACACACTAAGCGCGCTATCACGGGAACAAGTCGGCCTCGGCTGCTCTCTCGTCGTCGAAAGGTGCACTAGCTCAAGATCGAGGAGCTCTCGATCGTGTTGTAATGGCGTAGCGCGCGCCGCGTCTCTCTTTGCAAACTACGAAGTGCGGGTCTAGTGGCAAATTGCCCGAGTTCGATCACCATGCCTAACTAAATCTACGGATCGGTGTCAGCGACATAGGGTGTGAGACACGGACACGTGAACTATGTCGGCTGTACCACACTTTGAGGCTAAAGAGCCGTCGTGGTAGGCTTACACGAGAAGCGGTCCTTGCCTAACAGTGGCAATCAAGGGCTCGGCCGAACACGGCGAGGGCGTGCGGCTGCGGGGCGAGGCAATGCCAAGTCATCATCCCGGCCGTTGGGGCATTTAACGATCTGCCACCCTCACCCAAGATTGCGGGGCCTACGGTTGGGATAGCTAATCCCTCACGGGGTCAGGGCGGGAAGCTTGTCTCGAGCGTCCTTGCCATAGATACAAGATACTTTATGCATCGGGCGGATGATTCTATCTACCTCAATTCTAAACCTTAACAATAATAACGATTCAATCAATGCGGTCAATACGTGCTCATCGGATACAAAGAACCTAGCATGATACTACGAAGCAAGCGGATATCGAACATGCTAGAATAGAACAACCTAGCATGGGCTAACATGAGAAACAATACAAGAGTTCATGCGATCGGGAATTGAGCGAGCACCTAGAGATAAACATGCTAGTAATCATACGGGCATACAAAACAACAATCACAAATATCTGATGAGTCCACACACCCGGTAAGAAATCCTTACCTTGGTGGAAGACTTCTACACACAAATCCTAAGGCTGCGGAACAATCCCGAGCTAGCGGCGGGAACCTAGCAAACCAACAATAATCGGCATCTAAAATATCTAAACAACAATAGAGCGACAAGCTCGGCTCAAGGGGAACTCACGCGGTAGCGGCGACCACGAGCTTAGAGGCTGGCTTTGGCGGCAGCAGCGGCAGAGGCCTTGTGGCCCAGGCTTGCAGCGTTGCGGCAAGGCAGCCAGCCAGCTGTATGCCCGGCAGCTTGCAGCATGCTGCGCTAGGCAGCGGCAGCTTGTCTGCAGCGTGTCTGGCGGCAGCAGCGCGCGTCTGCGAGCGCGGCGTGCGATCGGCGGCGTGCAGCGGCGGCGGCTTCAGCGCGGCAGCAGCGAGCGCGAGGCGAACGTCTGAGTGAAAGCGCGCGGCAGCGATTCGGCAGCGGACCACAGCGCGCGCGATAGCGAAGCGCAGCGCAGTGTGGCTTGGCTGAGCAGCGAAAGGCCTGGCGAGACCTCTGGCGTCTGCGGCGTCAGGCGTCTGTCTTTCTTTGGCGAGCAGCAAAAATTTCTTGGGGCGAATCACAGGCGTCGCGGCGTCGTCGAGTGGGCGGCGCGCGCGGAGCGAGCGTCTGTCTTCTTTGAAGCGAGCGGCAAAATTTCTTGGGACCAGAATCTGGCGTCGCGGCGATCGGCCGGGCGTCGATCTGTCTTCGCTGGCTCGGCTACACTCGGTGTTGCAATCAACACACACACACAACACACCTCTTTTCACTTGGCCAAGCGCACACCAAGCGGATGAGAAGAAGAAGAAGAAGAAGATCAATACCTACCGGAATGATGATGATCGAACCCAAGGAGATGCAAGGATGAAGAATCGGCAAGGCTATGGAGATGGAGAGCTTGGGCGGCCAAGAGGTGTTTTGGAGAAGAAGATGGAATAACCTAATTCTATTTCATTTAACCAAATGCACCAAAACTCCAAAATCCAAGGTTAACTAAGATGTGATGCGAGAAAGAGCAACAAGAGCACCTAATGGCTCAATTGGCACACCTCTCTACAAGCTTCCCGGGAGACCGGGTTCAAACCCATTTGTGGCACAATTTCCTTTATTTTTACTTTTGCATCAAACCTTGCTCAAACCAAACCACAAACCCCTCCAAAAACCTACAAAAACCATCCAATAATTTTAGTAGCTGGAAAAAGACACAAGCGACCACTGGCGGCCCGACCAAATTACCAAATTACCCCTAGGGCATACACGGAAGTCCCGGGAAGAAAAACACAGGTCACTCTGTGCCCAAACCATACGGGCGCTCTCGAAGCGAGAAGTGAACCGCGAGTCACGATCGGACACAATCCTCCGGCACACCATGATAGCGGATGATGCTGCTCCAAAAGCAGTGCGCCTTTGTTTCCACGGTATAAGTGTCTCTCACAGGGAATGAAGTGTGCGCTCTTGATCAAGCGAGTCGACTATCACCCAAATGCGAGAGAACTTCCTCGGAGTCCTTGGCAAACCGGATATAAAGTCCATGGAGATCTCTTCCCATTTCCTTTGGGTACACTCGATCATTTGCAACAAACCGGTGGCCTCTGCACAGGTGCCTTCACTTAGCGACAAGTGAGACACTTGGTGACAAACTCTGCCACATCTCTCTTCATTCCCATCCACGGAAAGTGCGCAAGGTCTGATACATCTTGGTACCCCAGGGTGCCAAGCAAAAAAGAGAGCTGTGGGCCTCAGAGAGCAACTCGGCTCATGAAACTGCAATGTCAGGAACACACAACCGGCCTCTATAAGTCAACCCTTTATGCGGTGAATACACAAAGTCAAAGTCACCGTCGGCACTAACTCTGTCAACCAATCTCTTAAGTGCGGGGTCACCCAGCTGGTACATCTATAATCCATTTGCCCGAATCATTCTTTGAGCGAGTCAAGTGAGCTACCACAGCGGTAACCTCTCCCAACAACACTTTGCAACCTCGGCCCGCTCGAACTCTCTCTGCAAAGTGGGTGGGAACTCAACAACGCCCGCGAGAGTGCGGCGTCTTTCTGCTCAAAGCATCGGCCACTACATTGGCTTTACCGGATGGTACAAAATCTCGCATGATCATAATCCTTTACCAACTCTAACCATCTCCTCTGCCTCATATTCAACTCCTTACGAGTAAGCGAGATACTTGAGGCTCACGGTGATCGGTAAACATACGAATCAGCTCACCATCACGGTAATGCCTCCAAATCTTGGTGCAAACACCCACTGCTTTTGCCAACTCCATATCATGAGTCGGGTAGTTACTGCTCATACGGCCGGTGCCGGGAAGCATAGGCAATGACCTTCCGTCTTTGCATCAACACACAACCTAATCCAAACTTGGAAGCATCACTTTGTAGACCACGAAACCACTGTCCCCTCGGAATTTGCCAACAGTCTTTGAAGTCAAGCTGCGCTTGAGGCACAGCAAAGCTCTCATCACACTCTTTGTCCCAAACAAACTCGACACCCTTCCTCGTCAGGGCGAGTGAGGCGAGCTAAAGCGAAAAGTCCTTGTGAGCAAGCGGTAGTAACACCTTGCCAAACCAGAGAAAGGCTGCGAATCTCGGCAAGCTGAAGTCGGCTTGGCCCAGAACTCACGGCCTCAATCTTCGCGGGGTCCACGGCTATACCATCTCTCGAAACACGTGGCCTAGGAAGGCCACTGCTCCAACCGAGAAATCACATTTGGAAAACTTAGCATAAAAGTGGTTTCCCTCAAAGTGCCAATACTCGCCTCAAATGCTCTGCATGGTCTTCTTTAGACCTCGAATAAATCGAATATCGTCAATGAACACGATGTGAAATTTGTCCAAAAATGATTTGAACACCCTATCCATCATGTCCATGAGCCTTGGTGGGGCATTGGTCAATCAAGCGACATGACCACAAACTCATAGTGACCATATCTAGACACGAAAAATTTGTCTTAGGAATGTCGGCATCACGATCATGGCCCGATGGTAGCCGGATCTCGGATCTATCTTGGAGAACACTTTGAAGCTCCTGAAGGTGATCGAACAAATCATCGATCACGGGGCAGCGGATACTTATTCTTCACTTTGTCACCTTATTAAGCTCGCGGTAATCAATACATAAAGCGCATAGAACCATCCTTCTTTTTCACAAGCAGGCCCGGTGCTCTCCCACGGGGACACACTCGGACGGATGAACCCTCGATCTAACATCTCCTGCAGCTGAATCTTGGTTCCTTTAACTCATTGGCGCCATACGTCACGGGCCTTCGAGATAGGGAGGGTCACGGCTCGAGCTCAATTGTGAAGTCAACCTCTCTCTTTGGGGCAACCCGTAACTCCTCCTCGAAACACGTCGCAAACTCACCTTGCGGCCGGTGCACGATCAGCAGAGCAGCGAGGCGGCTCTTCCCGAACAACTTGGCTAAATAGCCCCAAGCTCCATGAGCTAGCAAGCAGCGAGCTTTCACGGTGACACCATCGGCGGGCAAACTCCACCCTGGACTCCACGAAACTTAAAAATTTGGGCCGACTGGCGGCTGAACACTACTTCTTTCGGTGGCGGTCAATCAGCGCGTGGTTAGCGACTAACCACTCCATACCAGAATCACATCAAAACCACTCATAGGCGAGAACTATGAGTGTGGCTACTAACAACTCTCAGGATATCTCGATCCGGCCATCCTAATTTTATCTCTAGCTAACATACTAACTAACTCGAAGGAGTTGCAGCAGAATAACTCAAAACCTAGAGGCTCTAGCCTCAACTTAGCATGCTCGACCAAACAACACGGATACAAATGAATCGTAGGGCAGAATCAAACAAGACAAATGCGCGATGATCTAAAACAAGAAGCGTGCACGCAGCGGCATCAAATGCGCTCGGCCTCTGACAGTCGTAGCAAACACTCGACCCTGCTGCTGTTGTTTGAAATTTGCCATAGGTTGGTGAGACAGAAAGCGGATCATATGTCCCTCTTTACCACAGCGAAAACACACTCTGGGCCTGTGCATGCAAGCTCGGTGTGGGTCCTCCATAAAAAGCACAAGCGGGAACACTGCTGGGGACCCCGCCCTGTGTGAAAGTGAAAGCGGATCGGGGCCTATCTTTGATCCGGCTTTGAAAGCGCCCTTAGCGGCGGCGCGCCACCCGAAAGTCAAACTTTCTCTTACGCCCCACAATTGCTTTGGGACGGGGGCCCGAGCAGGAGGCGGCAACAACCCGCTCGGCGGGATACTTCCCATTATAGATCGTGGCTAAGCTGGGCTGGCCCTAGCATAAGTGTCGGGGGCACGAGCCACGACATCTGGGAAACACCACGCCTCAATCCGGATATGAACTTCAGAATCTTGACTCTGGGGTGGCAATCAAGCGAGGAGCAAAATATCCATACTCTCGAGAACTTGCGCTCATATTCCTCAATGGAATCGAGAACCACTGCGCCGAGGTTACGGAAGAGCTCCACCATCTTCTCTTGAGCCTCATCAGCGATGAACTTTACCTTGAACTCGGCCTTGAAGAACTCCCAAGTAGCGGGTGGAGACCCGGTGGTCTCTCGCTCAAGGTGGACTCCCACCACCATCTCATTTGTGCCTCCTAGCACATGAGCCGCACATCTCGGCCTCTGAATATCGGGGCACACCATGATCGGGAAGGTGTACTCCAAATGGGCAATCACACAGGCTGCAGATAGCGCATCACCGGTGGCATCAAACTTCTCGGGCTTCCACTTCACAAAATCCTTGACCACCTACCCAATTCCTCGGCACCCTGCCATATACGCGCCTGGGGCTACTTGCTCTGTGGAGTGGAGGTGCTCTTGAGCTCTCTCTTGAACCAATCGAGTCATTTGCTCGTCTGGGCTCGGGACTCTTCCATTCTTGCGCCAACAAGGCACAGGTCTACGCCCTCTGGTCACTCAACATGCGACCATAAAAGCCCTCATAGACTCGGCAAACTCTGCTCCGGGAAGCGATCTCCGCGGCGCTCGATCGCCTCAGCGCCCGCTCTAGGCGTAACGGGGGAAAGGCTCTTTGGTGGAATGCCATCGATGTCGGCTTGGGGCGATGTCCTGCGATGTCGAATCCGATCACGATACCTCGACACGCTCTCGAACCTCCTCTCGATGCGGGTGGTAGCATCTTTGGCGATCTACATCCAAACCAACAACGAATCAAACACTTTGTCACCATTCCACAACACCAAACAAGGCATACACTAGATGATAGGTATTGTAAATTCTTAACCCTTTTCCTTTCTAAAACAATAAATCTAGGCGTGCTGATGGTGTCCAGTCTTGATGATCATGGAAAGCGACCTACAACAAAGGTCGAGTCTCTGAGAATCTATGACTACGAGCTTGATACCAAGCTGTAAAGGCAGAGCCCAAAAGGGGCTCTAAATGGGCCTTTACCCCAATGCATGTAGTGAAAATAAAAGATATTATGAAAAATACATTTGGATCCCAAGTAAAAGCGAAACATTCAACAACCAAAACATACATTTCTAAAAGCATACTACGATCGATGAGAGATTTATTTAAACCATTAAAACAAACCACAAGTACAAATATCTTTGGAATCCATAAAGCGTAAGAAAACATCACGGGGGCTCTGTGCCCGTCTACATGCATTCGGAAATAACCAAAAGTCAAGAGTCATGATAAATAAAATAGAATAATCGAGAGATGGCAGCGAGATTCCATGATCACGGCTCCTCCATCGGCCATCTGTCTCGCCTTGATTACAGTGGAAAACCACGAGAATAAGGGTGAGTAACGAATTACCAGTAAGAATCCCCAGCAGGGGTACAATCGATATACATGATCATCTAGAAGAATGTATGCAAGCTATGAGTACAAACACGAGGCGGAGCACATAGCTAAGTCCACACTTGGACCTCGGATGCCAACTCGGGGTCTTAGTCAGGAAATACCACAACACACTAAGCGCTATCACGGGAACAAGTCCGGCCTCGGCTGTCACATCGTCACGAAAAGTGTGCGGCTCAAGATCGAGGAGCTCTCGATCGTATTTGTAATGGCGTAAGGATGCACGCGTGCTTCTACAGGACTATGGAAGTGCAGGGTCTAGTGGCAATTTGCCCATATCAGGATACCACGCCTAACTAAATCTACGGATCGGTGTCAGCGACATAGGGGTGTGAGACACGGACACGTGAACTATGTCGGCTGTACCCCACTTTTTGAGGCTGAGGCGGGTCATGGTAGGCTTACACCGAGGAAGCCGTCCTTACCTGCGGTGGCAATCAAGGGCTCTTGCCGAACACTGGCGAGGGGCGTGCGTGCGGGGACTAGGCATTGCCAAGTCATCATCGACCATTGGGGCATCGCAGACTACCACCCTCACCCAAGATTGCGGGGGCCTCTGGTTGGGATAGCTAATCCCTCACGGGGTCAGGGCGGGAAGCTGTCTCAATCGTCCTTGCCATAGATGCAAGATACTTTATGCATCGGGCGGATGATGCTATCTACACGAATTCTAAACCTTAACAATAATAACGATTCAATCAATGCGGTCCAATACGTGCTCCAGCGGATACAAGGAACCTAGCATGGTACTACGAAGCAAGGCGGATATCGAACATGCGAGAATGGAACAACCTAGCATGGGCTAACATGAGAAACAATACAAGAGTTCATGCGATCGGGAATCTGAGCGAGCACCTAGGGCTAATCATGCTAGTAATCATACGAGGCATACAAAACAACAATCACAAAAATATACATGCGGGCCCACACAACTCGGTAAGAAATCCTTACCTTGGTGGGAGAGCTTCTACACACAAATCTAAGGCTGCGGAACAATCCCGAGCTAGCGGCGGGAACCTAGCAAACCAACAATAATCGGCATCTAAAATATCTAAACAACAATAGAGCGACAAGCTCGGCTCAAAGGGAACTCACGCGGCGCGGCGACCACGAGCTTGGGGGCTGTGGCGGTAGCGCAGCAGGCAGCTTGTGGCCCGTGCTGCTTGGCTGGCCTGCGCGGCTGCAGCGCGACGGCCAGCAGCAGCGGCTGCAGCGGCGCGCGTGGGCGGCGGCGTCGCGGCGGACCTGGCAGCGGCTCAGCGAGGGCCGGCGCAGCGAAGCGGCGCGGCGGCGCGCGAGGCGAAAGCGGCTTCAGCGAGGCAGCAGCGAAGCGGCGGCTGTCGAAAGCGGCGGCGAGGCAGCGGCTTCGGCAAGCGGACCACAGCAGCGGCGCGTGGCCTTGGCTGGCGAGACCTCTGGCGCGGCGTCATGGCGTCCGTCTTCTCTTGGGCGAGCAGCAAAGGCAGCTGGGACGAATCTGGTCTGCGGCGTCGGTGGGCGTCACGGCGGCGGCGGGCGTCTGTCTTCTTGGGCGTCTGTCTTCTTTGGGGCGATCTGAGCAGCGGCGATCGGTGCTGACGGCGGCGATCGGCGATGGGCGGTCGTCTCGGCTTCGGCTACACTCGTGTGTTTGCAATCAACACAACACACACAACACACCTCTTTCTTTCTTGGCAGCACACCAAGCGGATGAGAAGAAGAAGAAGAAGAAGGAATGAATGATGATCGAACCCAAGGAGATGCAAGGATGAAGAATCGGCAAGGCTATGGAGATGGAGCTTTGGCGGCCAAGAGATGTTTTGGAGAAGAAGATGAAATAACCTAATTCTATTTCATTTAACCAAATGCACCAAAACTCCAAAATCCAAGGTTAACTAAGATGTGATGCGAGAAAGAGTAACAAGAGCACCTAATGGCTCAATTGGCACACATCTCTACAAGCTTCCCGGGAGACCGGGTTCAAACCCATTTGCGGCACAATTTCCTTTATTTTTACTTTTGCATCAAACCGTGCTCAAACCAAACCACAAACCCCTCCAAAAACCTACATAAAACCATCCAATAATTTTAGTAGCTGGAAAGGACACAAAGCGACCACTGACGGCCCGACCAAATTACCAAATTACCCCTAGGGCATACGGAAGGCGGGAAGAAAAACACAGGTCGTTACAATATTCCCTCCTTTTTATGACTTTCGTCCTCGAAAGTCCTTAAAACAGCTTGACTCGAGGGTAATGCAATCTCATCTCGTCTTCCCGCTCCCAAGTGGCTTCCTCGAACCCGAGCTCTTCCTTTGAACCTTTACCAAAGCGAATCTCGCGATTACGCAGCGTCTTGGTCTCAAAGGCAAGGATCCTCAGCGGCTTCTCCTCGAAGTTCAAATCCTCATTCGGTGCAAAGGCTCAAAGTCCACAATGTGCGGCGGGTCGGCACATCTTGCCTCAACATCGATACATGAAAAACACTATGCTGCAGTGATAGTAGCGGAGGTAGGGCTAGCAGGTAAGCAACTCTGCCAATCCTCTCTAGGATCTCAAATGGACCAACAAAGCGGGGACTCAACTTCCCACGCTTGCAAACCTCGGAACACCTCGCATCGGAGACAACCTTAAGGAACACATCTTGACCAACCTCAAACTCCAAATCTCGGCGCGAACATCGGCGTAACTCTACTGCTGCTCACGAAATTTGTCAACATCGAGCTCTAATCTTACGCGCTTTGCACCATTGGTCAAGCTGCGATAACTCGGGACCAAAACACATCTATCACCGACCTCTTCCCGAACCACGGGGATGAAACAAGCGCTTACCATACAATGCCTCGAATGGAGCCATGCAGATAAATCGTAGTAGCTGTTGTTATAGGCAAACTCCATCAGAAATCTGAATCTTTGGTCCCAAGCTGCTGGGAAATCCAACACACAAGCCCTCAACATATCCTCGAGAATCGATTCACTCTCTCGGTCGACCATCGTGCGAGGTGAAAAATTTGTCTTTGGCGCACTCTGTGCCCAAACCCATCTGGGCGCTCTCGAAGCGAGAAGTGAACCGCGAGTCACGATCGGACACAATCCTCAGGTACACCATGATAGCGGATGATCTGCTCCAAAAGCATTGCGCGCCTTTGTTCCACGGTATAAGTGTCTCTCACAGGGAATGAAGTGTGCGCTCTTGATCAAGCGAGTCGACTATCACCCAAATGCGAGAGAACTTCCTCGGAGTCCTTGGCAAACCGGATATAAAGTCCATAGAGATCTCTTCCCATTTCCAGCAGGGTACACTCGGTCATTTGCAACAAACGGTGGCCTCTGCAGGTGCCTTCACTTGGCGACAAGTGAGACACGGTGACAAACTCTGCCACATCTCTCTTCATCCCCATCCACGAGAGAAAGTGCAGCAAGGTCTGATACATCTTGGTACCCCGGGGTGCCAAGCAAAAGAAGGCAGTGGGCCTCAGAGAGCAACTCGGCTCGCAAACTGCAATGTCGGAACACACTGGCGGCCTCTATAAGTCAACCAGCATGCTGGTGAATACACAAAGTCAAAGTCACCGTCGGCCTTGACTCTGTCAACCAATCTCTTAAGTGCGGGGTCACCCAGCTGGTACATCTATAATCCATTTGCCGAATCATTCTTTGAGCAGATCAGTGAGCTACCCAGCGGTAACCTCTCCCAACAACACTGCAACCTCGGCCCGCTCGAACTCTCTGCAAGCAAGTGGTGGGAACTCAACAACGCCCGCGAGTGCGGCGTCTTTCTGCTCAAAGCATCGGCCACTACATTGGCTTTACCGGATGGTACAAAATCTCATGATCATAATCCTTTACCGGCTCTAACCATCTCCTCTGCCTCATATTCAACTCCTTACGAGTAAGCGAGATACTTGAGGCACGGTGATCGGTAAACATACGAATCCGCTCACCGTCTGGGTAATGCCTCCAAATCTTGATTGCAAACACCGCTCTTTGCCAACTCCATATCATGAGTCGGGTAGTTACTGCTCATACGGCCGGTGGCGGGAAGCATAGGCAATGACCTTCCGTCTTTGCATCAACACACAACCTAATCCAAACTTGGAAGCATCTTTGTAGACCACGAAACCACTGTCCCCTCGGAATTTGCCAACAGTAGTCTTTGAAGTCAAAGCTGCGGCAGGCACAGCAAAGCTCTCATCACACCTCTTTGTCCCAAACAAACTCGACACCCTTCCTCGTCGGGGCGAGTGAGGCGAGGCTAAAGCGAAGAAGTCTTGTGAGCCAGAAGCGGTAGTAACTGCCAAACCAGAAAAGCTGCGAATCTCGGCAGTGAAGTCGGCTTGGCCCAGAGAACTCACGGCCTCAATCTTCGCGGGGTCCACGGCTATACCATCTCTCGAAACTCGTGGCCTAGGAAGGCCACTGCTCCAACCAGAAATCACATTTGGAAAACTTCGCATAAAGTGGTTTTCCCTCAAAGTGCCAATACTCGCCTCAAATGCTCTGCATGGTCTTCTTTAGACCTCGAATAAATCGAGAATATCGTCAATGAACACGATGTGAAATTTGTCAAAAATGATTTGAACACCCTATCCATCATGTCCATGAGCGGTGGGGCATTGGTCAATCAAGCGACATGACCACAAACTCATAGTGACCATATCTAGACACGAAAATTTGTCTTAGGAATGTCGGCATCACGATCATGGCCCGATGGTAGCAGGATCTCGGATCTATCTTGGAGAACAACTGAAGCTCCACTGAAGGTGATCGAACAAATCATCGATCGGGGCAGCGGATACTTATTCTTCTTTGTCACCTTATTAAGCTCGCGGTAATCAATACATAAGCGCATAGAACCATCCTTCTTTTTCACAAAGCGAGGCGGTGCTCCCCACGGGGACACACTCGGACGGATGAACCCTCGATCTAACATCTCACTGGCAGCTGAATCTTGATTCCTTTAACTCATTGGCGCCATACGATCACGGGCCTTCGAGATAGGGAGGGTCACGGCTCGAGCTCAATTGTGAAGTCAACCTCTCTCTTGGGGCAACCCGGTAACTCCTCGAGGAAACACGTCCGCAAACTCTGCCACGGCCGTGCACGATCAGCAGAGAGCGCGCGGCGGCTCTTCCCGAACAACTTGGCTAAATAGCCCCAAGCTCCATGAGCTAGCAAGCAGCGAGCTTTCACGGTGACACCATCGGCGGGCAAACTCCACCTGGACTCCACGAAACTTAAAAGTGGTGGGGCCGACTGGCGGCTGAACACTACTTCTTTCGGTGGCGGTCAATCAGCAGCGTGGTTAGCGACTAACCACTCCATACCAGAATCACATCAAAACCACTCATAGGCGCGGAACTATGAGTGTGGCTCTAAGCAACTCTCGGATATCTCGATCCGGCCATCCTTAATTTTATCTCTAGCTAACATACTAACTCAGAAGGAGTTGCAGAGATAACTCAAAACCTAGAGGCTCTAGCCTCAACTTAGCATGCTTTCGACCAAACAACACAGATACAAATGAATCGTAGAAGCGAGAATCAAACAAGACAAATGCGCGGTGATCTAAAACAAGAAAGCGTGCACCTTGCGGCGGCATCAAATGCGCTCGGCCTCTGACGGTCGTAGCAAACACTCGACCTGCTGCTGCTGTATTCATTTGTTTGCCATATTTGGTGAGGCGAAGCGGATCATATGTCCCTCTTTACCACGCGAAACACACACTGGGCCCTGTCATCAAGCTCGGTGTGGGTCCTCCCATAAGCACAAGCGAGGAACTTTGCACTGGGACCGCCCTGCTGGCGAGTGTGAAAGCGGATCGGGGCCCTATCTTTGATCCGGCTTTGGAGGCGCCCTTGGCGCGGCGTTGGCGCCACCCGAAAGTCAAACTTTCTCTTACGCCCCACAGTTCTTTGGGGCGGGGGGGCTGAGCAGGAGGCGGCAACAACCCGCTCGGCGGGATACTTCCCATTATAGATCGTGGCTAAGCTGGGACGGCCCTAGCATAAGTGTCGGGGCACGAGCCACGACATCTGGGGAAACCACCTGCCTCAGGCCGGATATGAACTTCCGAGATCTTGACTCTGGGGTGGCAATCAAGCGAGGAGCAAAATATCCATACTCACGAGAACTTGCGCTCATATTCCTCAATGGAATCGAGAACCTGCCGAGGTTACGGAAGAGCTCCACCATCTTCTCCTGAGCCTCATCAGCGATGAACTTTACCTTGAACTCGGCCTTGAAGAACTCCCAAGTAGCGGGTGGAGACCCGGTGGTCTCTCGCTCAAGGTGGACTCCCACCACCATCTCATTTGTGCCTCCTAGCACATGAGCCGCACATCTCGGCCTCTGAATATCGGGGCACACCATGATCGGGAAGGTGTACTCCAAATGGGCAATCCACACAGGCTGCCGATAACGCATCACCGGTGGCATCAAACTTCTCGGGCTTCCACTTCACAAAATCCTTGACCACCTACCCAATTCCTCGGCACCCTCTGCCATATCGCGCCTGCAGGGCTACTTGCTCTGTGGAGGTGGAGGTGCTCTTGAGCTCTCTTTGAACCAATCGAGTCGTTTTTGCTCGTCTGGGCTCGGGACTCTTTCCTGCCCGGCGCCAACAAGGCACAGGTCTACGCCCTCTGGTCACTCAACATGCGACCATAAAAGCCCTCATAGACTCGGCAAACTCTGCTCCGGGAAGCGATCTCACGGCGCTTCGATCGCCTCAGCGCCCGCTCTAGGCGTAACGGGAGGAGAAGGCTTTGGTGGAATGCCATCGATGTCGACTTGGGGCGATGTCCTGCGATATCGAGATCCGATCACGATACCTCGACACTGCTCTCGAACCTCCTCTCGATGCGGGTGGTAGCATCTTTGGCGATCTACATCCAAACCAACAACGAATCAAAACACACTTTGTCACCATTCCACAACACCAAACAAGGCATACACTAGATGATAGGTATTGTAAATTCTTAACCCTTTTCCTTTCTAAAACAATAAATCTAGGCGTGCACATGATGGTGTCAGATCTTGATGATCATGGAAAGCGACCTACAACAAAGGGAGTCTCTGAGAATCTATGACTACGAGCTTTGATACCAAGCTGTAAAGACCCAGGCCCAAAAGGGGCTCTAAATGGGCCTTTACCCCAATGCATGTAGTGAAAATAAAAGATATTATGAAAAATACATTTGGATCCCAAGTAAAAAGCAGAAACATTCAACAACCAAAACATACATTTCTAAAAGCATACTACGATCGGAGATTTATTTAAACCATTAAAACAAACCACAAGTACAAATATCTTTGGAATCCATAAAGCGTAAGAAAACATCACGGGGGCTCTGTGCGTCTACATGCATTCGGAAATAACCAAAAGTCAAGAGTCATGATAAATAAAATAGAATAAGCGAGAGATGATGATGAGGATTCCATGATCACGGCTCCTCCATCGACCATCTGTCTCTCGCCTTGATTACAGTGGAAAACCACGAGAATAAGGGTGAGTAACGAATTACCAGTAAGAATCCCCCAGCAGGAATTTGTACAATCGATATACATGATCATCTAGAAGAATGTATGCAAGCTATGAGTACAAACACGAGGCGGAGCACATAGCTAAGTCCACACTTGGACCTCGGATGCCAACTCGGGGTCTTAGTCAGGAAATACCACAACACACTAAGCGCACTATCACGGGAACAAGTCCGGCCTCGGCTGTCTCTGTCATCGTCACGAAAGGTGTGCGGCTCAAGATCGAGGAGCTCTCGATCGGTATTTGTAATGGCGTAAGGATGCACCGCGTGCTTCTACGGACTATGGGGTGCGGGTCTAGTGGCAAATTTGCCCATATCGGATACCACGCCTAACTAAATCTACGGATCGGTGTCAGCGACATAGGGGTGTGAGACACGGACACGTGAACTATGTCGGCTGTACCACTTTTTGAGGCTAAAGGCGGGTCATGGTAGGCTTACACCGGAAGCCGTCCTTACCTTAACGGTGGCAATCAAGCTCTCTTGCCGAACACGGCGGGGGCGTGTGGCTGCAGGGGACTAGGCATTGCCAAGTCATCATCCCGACCATTGGGGCATCGCTTAGACTACCACCCTCACCCAAGATTGCGGGGCCTACAGGTTGGGATAGCTAATCCCTCACGGGGTCAGGGCGGAGAAGCTGTCTCAATCGTCCTTGCCATAGATGCAAGATACTTTATGCATCGGGCGGATGATGCTATCTACGAATTCTAAACCTTAACAATAATAACGATCCAATCAATGCGGTCCAATACGTGCTCCATGAGATACAAGGAACCTAGCATGGTACTCTGAAGCAAGGCGGATATCGAACATGCGAGAATGGAACAACCTAGCATGGGCTAACATGAGAAACAATACAAGAGTTCATGCGATCGAGGAATCTGAGCGAGCACCTAGGGCTAATCATGCTAGTAATCATACACGGGCATACAAAACAACAATCACAAATATACCGTGAGGGCCCACACAACTCGGTAAGAAATCCTTACCTTGGTGGGAGGCTTCTACACACAAATCCTAAGCTGCGGAACAATCCAGAGCTAGCGGCGGGAACCTAGCAAACCAACAATAATCGGCATCTAAAATATCTAAACAACAATAGAAGAGCAAGCTCGGCTCAAAGGGAACTCACGTGGCGCGACGATCACGAGCTTGGGGCTGGCAGCGGCGGCAGCGGCGGCAGGGGGCTTGGCCTTGGCTGTATTGCTGCATGCTGCGCGACGCAGCGGCGAGCCTTGCGGCGCGACGCGGCGAGCGGCGAAAGCCTTGATTTGGCGTCGCGATGCGGCGTGCGCAGCGGCGAGCAGCGCGGCGAGGCAGCGAGCGAAGCGGAACGTCGCAGCGGCGGCGCGCAGGCAGCGGCTCAGCGAGGCAGCGTGCGCGGCGACGTCTGGCGGCGCGCGCGGGCGGCGGCTTCGGCAAGCGGACCACAGCGGCGCAGCGGCTGGCGAGGACCTCTGGCGCTGGCGGCGTGGCGATCGTCCGTCTTCTTGGGGCGAGCAGCAAGGCATTGGGACAGATCTGGGCGTCGCGGCGATCGTGTTTGGGCGTCTGCGGCAGCGAGCGAGCGTCTGTCTTCTTTGGGCGAGCAGCAAAATTTCTTTGGGACGAATCTGGCGTCGGCGATCGATCGTCTTGGGCGTCTGGCTACGTCGGGAGATGGGCGATCTGTCTTCTTTGGCTTTTCGGCTACACTCGGTGGCGGAATGATGATAAGAAGAACCCAAGGAGATGCAAGGATGAAGAATCGGCAAGGCTATGGAGATGGAGAGCTTGAGCGGCCAAGAGATGTTTTGGAGAAGAAGATGAAATAACCTAATTCTATTTCATTTAACCAAATGCACCAAAACTCCAAAATCCAAGGTTAACTAAGATGTGATGCGAGAAAGAGTAACAAGAGCACCTAATGGCTCAATTGGCACACATCTCTACAAGCTTCCCGGGAGACCGGGTTCAAACCCCAGTGCGGCACAATTTCCTTTATTTTTACTTTTATGCATCAAACCGTGCTCAAACCAAACCACAAACCCCTCCAAAAACCTACATAAAACCATCCAATAATTTTAGTAGCTGGAAAGGACACAAGCGACCACTGGCGGCCCGACCAAATTACCAAATTACCCCTAGGGCATACGGAAGGCGGGAAGAAAAACACAGGTCGTTACAATATTCCCTCCTTTTTATGACTTTCGTCCTCGAAAGTCCTTAAAGCAGCAGCTCGAGGGTAATGCAATCTCATCTCGTCTTCCCGCTCCCAAGTGGCTTCCTCGAACCCGACTCTTCCCTTTGAACCTTTACCAAGCGAATCTCGCGATTACGCATAGCGTCTTGGTCTCAAAGGCAAGGATCCTCACTGGCTTCTCCTCGAAGTTCAAATCCTCATTCGTTTTGCAAAGGCTCAAAGTCCACAATGTGCGGTGGTCCGGCACATCTTGCCTCAACATCGATACATGAAAAACACTATGCACGGCGATAGTAGCGGAGGTAGGGGCTAACCGGTAAGCAACTCTGCCAATCCTCTCTAGGATCTCAAATGGACCAACAAAGCGGGGACTCAACTTCCCACGCTTGCAAACCTCAGAACACCTCGCATCGGAGCAACCTTAAGGAACACATTTGACCAACCTCAAACTCCAAATCTCGGCGCGCGAACATCGGCGTAACTCTCTCTACTGCTCACGAAGTTTGTCAACATACGAGCTCTAATCTTACGCCTTTGCACCATTGGTCAAGCTGCGATAACTTCGGGACCCAAAACTGTCTATCACCGACCTCTTCCCGAACACGGGGACCCGACAACGCTTACCATACAATGCCTCGAATGGAGCCATCACAGAATCGTCGGTAGTAGCTGTTGTTGTTATAGGCAAACTCCATCAGAAATCTGAATCTGGTCCCAATTTGCTGGGAAATCCAACACACAAGCCCTCAACATATCCTCGAGAATCGATTCACTCTCTCGATCGACCATCCGTCGAGAGGTGAAAAATTTGTCTTTGGCGCACTCTGTGCCCAAACCCATACGGGCGCTCTCTAGAAAGCGAGAAGTGAACCGCGAGTCACGATCGGACACAATCCTCACCGGTACACCATGATAGCGGATGATCTGCTCCAAAAGCAGTGCGCCTTTGTTCCACGGTATAAGTGTCTCACAGGGAATGAAGTGTGCGCTCTTGATCAAGCAGTCGACTATCACCCAAATCGAGAGAACTTCCTCGGAGTCCTTGGCAAACCGGATATAAAGTCCATAGAGATCTCTTCCCATTTCCCTTGGGGGTACACTCGGTCATTTGCAACAAACCGGTGGCCTCTGCACAGGTGCCTTCACTTGGCGACAAGTGAGACACCGGTGACAAACTCTGCCACATCTCTCTTCATCCCCATCCACGAGAAAGTGCAGCAAGGTCTGATACATCTTGGTACCCCAGGGTGCCAAGCAAAAAGAGCAGTGGGCCTCAGAGAGCAACTCGGCTCATGAAACTGCAATGTCGGAACACACAACCGGCCTCTATAAGTCAACCCAGCATGCGGTGAATACACAAAGTCAAAGTCACCGTCAGCCTTGACTCTGTCAACCAATCTCTTAAGTGCGGGGTCACCCAGCTGGTGCATCTATAATCCATTGCCGAATCATTCTTTGAGCAGTCAAGTGAGCTACTACAGCGGTAACCTCTCCCAACAACACTTTGCAACCTCGGCCCGCTCGAACTCTCTCTGCAAGCCTGGTGAGGAACTCAACAACGCCCGCGAGTGCGGCGTCTTTTCTGCTCAAAGCATCGGCCACTACATTGGCTTTACCGGATGGTACAAAATCTCATGATCATAATCCTTTACCAGCTCTAACCATCTCCTCTGCCTCATATTCAACTCCTTACGAGTAAGCAGATACTTGAGGCTCGGTGATCGGTAAACATCCGAATCCGCTCACCGTCACGGGTAATGCCTCCAAATCTTGATTGCAAACACCACTGCTTTGCCAACTCCATATCATGAGTCGGGTAGTTACGCTCATACGGCTTGGTGACGGGAAGCATAGGCAATGACCTTCCGTCTTTGCATCAACACACAACCTAATCCAAACTTGGAAGCATCTTTGTAGACCACGAAACCACTGTCCCCTCGGATTTGCCAACACAGTCTTTGAAGTCAAAGCTGCGCTTGGCACGGCAAAGCTCTCATCACACCTGCTTTGTCCCAAACAAACTCGACACCCTTCCTCGTCGGACGAGTGAGGCGAGGCTAAAGCGAAGAAGTCCTTGTGACAAGCGGTAGTAACTGCCAAACCGAGAAAGCTGCGAATCTCGGCAAGTGAAGTCGGCTTGGCCCCAGAACTCACGGCCTCAATCTTCGCGGGGTCCACGGCTATACCATCTCTCGAAACTCGTGGCCTAGGAAGGCCACCTGCTCCAACCAGAAATCACATTTGGAAAACTTCGCATAAAGTGGTTTTCCCTCAAAGCTGCCAATACTCGCCTCAAATGCTCTGCATGGTCTTCTTTAGACCTCGAATAAATCGAGAATATCGTCAATGAACACGATGTGAATTTGTCCAAAAATGATTTGAACACCCTATCCATCATGTCCATGAGCCGCGGTGGGGCATTGGTCAATCAAGCGACATGACCACAAACTCATAGTGACCATATCTAGACTGAAAATTTGTCTTAGGAATGTCGGCATCACGATCACGCATGGCCGATGGTAACCGGATCTCGAGATCTATCTTGGAGAACACTTTGAAGCTCCACGAAGGTGATCGAACAAATCATCGATCTGGGGCAGCGGATACTTATTCTTCACTTTGTCACCTTATTAAGCTCGCGGTAATCAATACATAAGCGCATAGAACCATCCTTCTTTTTCACAAAGCAGAGGCGGGTGCTCCCACGGGGACACACTCGGGACGGATGAACCCTCGATCTAACATCTCCTGCTGGCTGAATCTTGATTCCTTTAACTCCGGTGGCGCCATACGATCACGGAGCCTTCGAGATAGGGAGGGTCACGGCTCGAGCTCAATTGTGAAGTCAACCTCTCTCTTCGGGGCAACCCCGTAACTCCTCGAGAAACACGTCCGCAAACTCTGCACGGCGGGTACGATCAGCAGAGAGCGAGGCGGCTCTTCCCGGAACAACTTGGCTAAATAGCCCCAAGCTCCATGAGCTAGCAAGCAGCGAGCTTTCACGGTGACACCATCGGCGGGCAAACTCCACCCTGGACTCCACGAAACTTAAAAGTGGGCCGACACTGGCGGCTGAACACTACTTCTTTCGGTGGCGGTCAATCAGCGCGTGGTTAGCGACTAACCACTCCATACCAAGAATCACATCAAAACCACTCATAGGCGGAACTATGAGTGTGGCTACAAGCAACTCTCAGGATATCTCGATCCGGCCATCCTTAATTTTATCTCTAGCTAACATACTAACTCCGGAAGGAGTTGCAGCAGATAACTCAAAACCTAGAGGCTCTAGCCTCAACTTAGCATGCTTTCGACCAAACAACACGGATACAAATGAATCGTAGAACCGAGAATCAAACAAGAAAAATGCGCGGTGATCTAAAACAAGAAGCGTACACGCCACGGCGGCATCCGTGACGCTCGGCCTCTGACGGTCGTAGCAAACACTCGACCACGCTGCTGCTGCGGTTTGATTTGTTTGCCATAGTTGTTTGAGGAGAGAAACGGATCATATGTCCCTCTTTACCACAACGAAAACACACTCGGGCCTGTGCATCAAGCTCGGTGTGGGTCCTCCCAAGAAGCACAAGCGAGGAACTGCTGGGACCGCCCTTTGGCGGTGAAAGCGGATCGGGGCCCTATCTTTGATCCGGCTTTGGAACTACCCTTGGCGGTATTGGCGCCACCCCGAAAGTCAAACTTTCTCTTACGCCCCACAGTGCTTTGGGACGGAATGGCTGAGCAGGCGGCAACAACCCGCTCGGCGGGATACTTCCCATTATAGATCGTGGCTAAGCTGGGATGACCCCTAGCATAAGTGTCGTCGGGGCTGAGCCACGACATCTGGGAAACACCCGCCTCAAACCCGGATATGAACTTCCGAATCTTCACTCTGGGGTGGCAATCAAGCGAGGAGCAAAATATCCATACTCACGAGAACTTGCGCTCATATTCCTCAATGGAATCAGAACCCTGCTTGAGGTTACGGAAGAGCTCCACCATCTTCTCACGAGCCTCATCAGCGATGAACTTTACCTTGAACTCGGCCTTGAAGAACTCCCAAGTAGCGGGTGGAGACCCGGTGGTCTCTCGCTCAAGGTGGACTCCCACCACCATCTCATTGTGCCTCCTAGCACATGAGCCGCACATCTCGGCCTCACGAATATCGGGGCACACCATGATCGGGAAGGTGTACTCCAAATGGGCAATCACACTGTTTGCCGATAACGCATCACCGGTGGCATCAAACTTCTCGAGCTTCCACTTCACAAAATCCTTGACCACCTACCCAATTCCTCGGCACCCTCTGCCATATACGCCTCTGGGGCTACTTGCTCTGTGGAGCTGGAGGTGCTCTTGAGCTCTCTTTGAACCAATCGAGTCGGTTTGCTCGATCTGGGCTCGGGACTCTTCCATTGCCTTGGCGCCAACAAGGCACAGGTCTCGCCCTCTGGTCACTCAACATGCTGACCATAAAAGCCCTCATAGACTCGGCAAACTCTGCTCCGGGGAGCGATCTCACGGCGCTTCGATCGCCTCAACGCCCGCTCTAGGCGTAACGGGAGGCTGCTTTGGTGGAATGCCATCGAGTGTCGGCTTGGGGCGATGTCCTGCGATGTCGAGATCCGATCACGATACCTCGACACCGCTCTCGAACCTCCTCTCGATGCGGGTGGTAGCATCTTTGGCGATCTACATCCAAACCAACAACGAATCAAAACACACTGTCACCATTCCACAACACCAAACAAGGCATACACTAGATGATAGGTATTGTAAATTCTTAACCCTTTTCCTTTCTAAAACAATAAATCTAGGCGTACTGATGGTATGCAGATCTTGATGATCATGGAAAACGACCTACAACAAAGGTCGAGTCTCTGAGAATCTATGACTACGAGCTTTGATACCAAGCTGTAAAGACCAGACCCAAAAAGGGGCTCTAAATGGGCCTTTACCCCAATGCATGTAGTGAAAATAAAAGATATTATGAAAAATACATTTGGATCCCAAGTAAAAAGCAGAAACATTCAACAACCAAAACATACATTTCTAAAAGCATACTACGATCGAGAGATTTATTTAAACCATTAAAACAAACCACAAGTACAAATATCTTTGGAATCCATAAAGCGTAAGAAAACATCACGGGGGCTCTGTGCCCGTCTACATGCATTCGGGGAAATAACCAAAAGTCAAGAGTCATGATAAATAAAATAGAATAAGCGAGAGATGACGGCGAGGATTCCATGATCACGGCTCCTCCATCGACCATCCTGTCTCCGCCTTGATTACTGCGTGGAAAACCACAGAATAAGGGTGAGTAACGAATTACCAGTAAGAATCCCCAACCAGGGGTACAATACGATATACATGATCATCTAGAAGAATGTATGCAAGCTATGAGTACAAACACAGAGCGGAGCACATAGCTAAGTCCACACTTGGACCTCGGATGCCAACTCGGGGTCTTAGTCGGAAATACCACAACACACTAAACGCACTATACGGGAACAAGTCCGGCCTCGGCTGTCTCTCACTGTCGTCACGAAAGGTGCACTTGGATGCCCTTCGGGCCTTACACAACCTAGGACTCGGTCTTTTGTGTCGTGAGGACTTACACCTCCAACTTAGTGATGCCCATCGGGGACTTACACACCTAGGATGCCCATCGGTCTTACACCTCCAACTCGGTGATGCCGTCGGGGACTTACACACCTAGGATGCCCATCGAGGTCTTACACCTCCAACTCGGTGATGCCCATCGGGGACTTACACACCTAGGATGCCCATCGAGGTCTTACACCTCCAACTCGGTGATGCCCATCGGGACTTACACACCTAGGATGCCCATCGGGTCTTACACCTCCAACTCGGTGATGCCCATCGAGGACTTACACACCTAGGATGCCCATCGGTCTTACACCTCCAACTCGGTGATGCCCATCGGGACTTACACACCTAGGATGCCCATCGGTCTTACACCTCCAACTCGGTGATGCCCATCGAGGACTTACACACCTAGGATGCCCATCGTGGTCTTACACCTCCAACTCGGTGATGCCCATCGGGGACTTACACACCTAGGATGCCCATCGGGGTCTTACACCTCAGATGTCCATCGGGGTCCTACGGCGGGACCTAAACTAGTTACCCCTACGGTCTTCTACACTATACATCACTGCCTATGCACGGCATGGAACTACGAGGATAAAATAGAACAAGGTATGCCAAGATAATTAAACCCCTTGCATGGAACTATGAGAATATATCGGGGACACAAGAGCAACACGATATGGAAGCAAGAGAAAACATGTAACCTATCCACTGGAAATTTTCATACAATCACAAGACATGGCATCTTTGGAAGAACAAACCTAGCATGGAACTAACATGAACAACAAGCGACATGCTAGCAAGATTTCAAACACAAAGTTTGTTCAATAGCTAACATACTCATAACAACAACCAAGCATACAAGGCACAATCATGATAGCATCGCGAGGTCCACACAACCACGGTAAGAAATCCTTACCTGGAAACAAGCAGAAAATAACTACCATAAGCCAACCAAACGACTCCCGAGCTTCTAAGTGAACCCGAGCAACCAACCGAGAAGGCACTAGATCTCGGTCCCATCTATCTCGGCAAAACAGGCACTGCGGCGGCAAGTGGGCGGCGGGGCGTCTGGTGTTGGGGCAGCAGCAGGGCGTGGCGGGCGCCTGGAGCGGGCTGGCGTATTCTTTGGCCTTGTAGTGCTGCGAGGGGATGAGCCCAGTGACACACGCGCTGGCGCTGGCGCGCTGTGTGCGTGCGGAATCGGTTAGGCGATGGCGTCCCAGTGCGTGTGACAGCGTGTGAATGGATAGGCAAGCTTGAGCGGGCGCGCGCTCTGCTGAGGCGTCTGGCGCTGAAATTTGCTTGGCTGCGACAGATCTCTTCTTTGGAAATTGGGCGTCTCTGCTTGCGATGAAATTTCTTTGGTGCGATCTGGCTGGCTGCTCAGTGATTTTGCTCGGTGGGTTGCTTGGCTGGCGGGGACAATTTGTGTGTGTGAGGCTCGATTGGGTTTCTTGGTGAGGTCGGCCGAGAGAGAGAGAGAGAGAGAGAGAGAGAAAAGTGGTAAAACAAGGGAATGGGATTTTCTTGATTTTCTTTCCTTTTCCTAATTTAAATAGGTCTTGGTGACCTAAATCCCTTCCCCGGGCTTCCTCCTTCGAGTCCCGGTTGAAGCAACCTTTTCTCATTATATAAACCCATTTAAACCAAGCTTCCAAATTACCATCTAGGGCAAGGGCTCAAATCCCAATGGAAGCACTTAAATTAACAATAATTTTGCTAATTACCAAATCACCTTCAAACTTCCAAACAACCAGCTCGAACTTCTTGAGTCCTGCAACCAACAACAATCAAGCCTCGACAAAGGCAGGAGTGACCCTGGAATCCTCCAAAACCCACAAAACCCTGTAAAGACCCAACCCGAAAATGGAACTAAATCTAGGTCTTTACTCAGCATGCAAATTTAAAACATAAAAGGACCCAGCCAGGGTCGGATTAAAAGCTTTTCAAACACATGAACGGAAAACAATCAAAACAAAGTAAACATTCATTAGGCAAAAGCGAACCATTCAAATTAAAGCGAGTGGATCGATCGGTACTTTACTTAAAAACATAAAATAGTTCAAATCATAGTTTTCCCTACGGATCTAAGTCCAACTACATCTTTGAAATCCAAAAGCAGTAAAATAAGACACGGCCAGTGTCAAGCGACATCCATGATCTCCCGGCTCTCTCCGCTAGCCACCTCGGTCTTTGTCCCAAGTTACACCGTGGAAGAAACCACGATAAGGGTGAGTATAAACATACTCAGTAAGAACCCCCCGGCAGAGTGCGATACGATGCAATCTATCATCTAGCGACCTAGTACACATGCCACAAATATCAACACGGATCTTAGCTCAATGAGCTCACAAGGCAAATCCGGAATCCACGGAAGTCTCCTACTTAGGCCTAATGATTGGCTCTCAAACCAATCCGGGACATCTCAAGGGTCTTTCTCCTTGGCCAATTGATCGGCTCAAAAACCGATCCCAAGATGTCAGAGCACCCTCGAGGTCTTTCTCCCTCGACCAATTGATTAACTCTAAAGTCAATCCCAATGGGTGTCCTCAAGGGTCTCTTACCCTCGCTTATAAATCTGGACTATCGGGAGAGTACCGAAGTGCGGCTCTAAACAAGAAGGGCGGTGTACTCACGAACATTGGCAGGGAGCTCTCCGAGGCCGGCTACTAACGCGCGTGTGCGCGCGCACACCGCATGCTCTTCGCGCAACCGGCGTAAATGCGGGGCCTAAGGGGGCAAACTACGCGGGCAGTCGCATGCCTAAGACTCGGAAGCGGTGTCGCGATCACGATGAGTGCGAGGCCCTCGGCACTCATCTGTGCGGCACTGTACCACCGACACGAAGCTAGAACCGGCCAAGGTAGGCTTGCACCGTTATGGGGTTCCGCTCTAGCGGAGCTACAAACTAGGCTTATGCCAATGAGGTAGCTAATCCTCACCGGTGCCGGGGAAGCAAGGTACGTTATGCTTCGCTCTACTCCCGACCGGTGGGGACAAGGTGCGTTATGTCCGCTCTCGGCCTCTAGATGAAGACAAACCCTATCATACTAGCTTAGACTACCAAGTACGTGTTTCCTGGCTAACATCCACAAAGACATCTGTCATACATAGCCTAGCATGATACTACGAGCTTAAAGCGGGAATCTCAAGCATCTTTGGAAGAACAAACCTAGCATGGCACTAACATGTACAAAAAGGCAAAACATGCTAGCAAGAATTCAATCACTAGCTATCCTATCCACTAACATGCTCATAAAGGTAAACAAGCATACAAGGCACAATTAAGAAAGCATAGCAGGGTCCACACAACCACGGTAGGAAGTCCTTACCTGGAAACAAGTGGAGAATAGCTATCACAACCAAAAAGACCCTCGAGCTTAATACGAACTCGAGCAACCTAGGCATAAATAAAGCATCCTAAGTAAATACATCAGTGACGAAGCTTAGAGAACACAAAGGGATTGGTTCGGGAATTACCACCGAGAAGACACGGGCCTCGGCAGCAAGGAGGGTGGCTTGGGCGCTCTGCGGTGGTGTGGGAAGCGCTGGGCGCTGGCGTGGGCGCTGGCGTTGGGGCTTGCAAGACACGCCGGCGAGACGGGCAGGTGCGCGCGTGTGTGTGTGCGGCTGCAAGGCGCGCGAGCGAGCGCGCTCGGCGAAATTGGCCGGGCGCGCGCGAGGGGTCGCGTGTTGGAGTGGGCCTTGTCAGTCGTGGGTCGTGGGCACTGAGCGAGCGGCGGCGCGGGCGGGCGCGTCTCTGGCTGCGTTGCGGCCTTTGTGGCGACCACGGCGGCGTCGCCGGGCGGTCTTTGGCGGCCACGGGCGACGCGTCGGCGGCGATGGGTGCGACGGTGGAAATTTGGGTCTGCGGCGTCAGCGTCGCGCGGCGCTGGCGCGGGCGGTGCATGCGTGGTCAGTCTGGTGCAGGTCAGTGGTGTCTTGGGCGGCGGCTGGCGGGAGGGGTGGTGCGTGCGGCTAGGGGGTGGGTGGCTCGGGGTGGCTCGATGGTGTGGGTAGAAATTTTGCTCGGCTAGGGTTTTAGAGAGAGAGAGAGAGAGAGAGAGAGAGAGAGAGAGAGAGAGAATGCGGCTCTAAGGGGAAAAATTAGGAGTTTCTTGATTTTCCTTCTTTTCCTTATTTTTAAATAGGTTAGGAGCCCTAAATTCCTTTCCCAAGGCTTTTCTCTTACGGGTCCGGCCAAAGAAATTCTTTTCTCTTTTTCTTTTTAATTAAGACTCTTTTCTTAAAACTCCACATTCACCATTTAGGCAAGGCTCAAATCCCAAAAGATTAAATTAATTTTCCAATTAATTTTGTTATTAGGGAAGGAAAAGCGGGGCCGTTACAATACTCCCCCTTAAAAGACTTTCGTCCCCGAAAGTCCTAAGACTGGAACAACTCAGGGTAATGAGTCCTCATCTCATCCTCTAGCTCCCACGTCGCTTCCTCTCGCCCTCGATGCCTCCAAAGAACCTTTAGCAAAACTTATCTCTCGGTTGCGCAATACCTTGCGCTCACAAGCCAAAATTTGCACGGGCTTCTCCTCGAAGGATAAATCTTTATTCAACTCTAGGGGCTCATGCTCTAGCACATGCGAAGGATCACGCCACGTATTTTCTCAACATCGAAACGTGGAACACATTATGCATGGCCCGACAAAGACGGGGTAAAGCTAACCGATAGGCCACCGCTCCGATCCGCTCAAGGATCTCAAAAGGCCCTACAAACACAGGGCTCGGCTTGCCTCGCTTTCCAAACCTTAACACCCCACG
This sequence comes from Sicyos edulis, assembly GCA_036507275.1. Classification (NCBI taxonomy): domain Eukaryota; kingdom Viridiplantae; phylum Streptophyta; class Magnoliopsida; order Cucurbitales; family Cucurbitaceae; genus Sicyos; species Sicyos edulis. The sequence goes on along the minus strand of CM071848.1, from coordinate 35,528,669 downwards.
CATAGGTGCTACTTCGGGGAAAACATGTTGACCCACCTCAAATTCCAAGTCTCTACGCCTCACATCGGCGTAACTTTTTCTCGCCTACTTTGTCTTTGTCAACATGCGAGCCCTTATCTTACGTGACTGCGTCGTTCGTCATCTGAAGTAACTCGGGTCCCGAACACGCCTATCCCCAACCTCCTCCCCGAACACTGGGGATCTGCGGCGCTTACCATACAATGCCTCGAATGGGGCCATCCGAATAGGCGCTGATAGTTTGTTGTTGTAAGCGAACTCCATCAGAAATGCAGTCTTGGTCCCAAGCGCACAGGAAGTCCAAGACACGGGCTCTCAACATGTCTTCAGAATCTGATTCACCCTCTCGATCGACCATCGGTTTGAGGGTGGAAGGCGATCTTGAAAGCGCACGAGTTCTGGACCCTTACAGGCGCTCTCGAAGCGAGATGTGAACCGAGAATCCCGATCGATACTATCTTTGCGGGTACCCGTGGTACCGCACAACACCGCTCAAGGAACAAGCGTGCCCCTTTGTTCCACGGTATAACTAATCTTCGGGAATAAAGTGTGCACTCTTGGTCGGCCGGTCCACTACTACCCGATCTGAGTGAACCCTCTCGGTGTCCTCGGCAACCCGAGAGAGATAAAATCCATCGAAATCTCGTCCCACTTCCTTTGTGGAACACTTAACGGCTGCAATAAACTGCGCAGGTTTACATGCAGGGCCTTCACTTGTTGACAAGTGAGACACCGGCTAACAAACTCCGCTATATCTCGCTTCATGCCCATCCACCGAACGTGCGCTTGAGATCGGTACATCTTGGTACCTCCGGGTGCCAAGTGAATGGGGAACTATGTGCCTCGGCGAGCAACTCTGCTCGAACCTCTGCGTCATCATCGGGACGCACAATCGACTCTCGGTACCTCAAGCCTTCGTGCGGTGTCACAACAAAGTCGAAATCGCCATCAGCCTCAACCCTCTCGAGCAACCTCCTCAACTTGGGATCACTCGGTGTTGCCGATGATCCTCTGCTTAAGCGACGGTGAAGCCCGATAATTGGGCTACCACAGCGGTAACCTCTCCCAACAAGGCGCAATACCGGTTCGCTCAAACTCTTTCCGCAATTCAACTTGGGAGCTCAAGAAAGCTGCTTGAATGCGACGCCTTTCTACTCAGCGCATCGGCCACAACATTGGCTTTTAGGGATGATACAAAATCTCACGAGTCGTAGTCCTTTACTAACTCGAGCCACCTCCTGCGCCTCATGTTCAACTCCTTACGAGTGAAGAAATATTTGAGGCTCTGGTGATCCGTGAACAAGCTGAATCCTCTCACCATATAAGTAATGCCTCCAAATCTTTAGAGCAAAAACAAGCTGCACCAACTCCATATCATGAGTTGGATAGTTCTTCTCATAAGGCTTCAGCTGCAGGGAAGCATAAGCTATCACCTTCCCATCTTTGCATCAACACACACCTAAACCATACTTGGAAGCATCACTATAAACTACGAAACCTCCTGTTCCTTAGGAATCGCCAACACAGTCTTTGTCGTCAAAGTGAGCTTAAAGTGGGCAAAACTTTCCTCACATCTAGCATCCCAAATAAAGTCAACACCCTTCTTGGTCGGACGGGTTAGGGTGCCGCCTTAGCGGAAAAGTCTTTCACGAAACGCCGGTAATAACTCGCTAGACCCAAAAAGCTGCGAATCTCGGCGCGCCGTCGTCGGTCCGCCCATGAGCTAAGCGCCTCTATCTTTGCGGGGTCCACCGCTATACCATCTCTTGACACGATATGTCCAAGGAAGGCTACTCTCTCTAGCCAAAATTCACACTTAGAGAACTTTGCGAACAAATGGTTCTCACGCAATCTTTGTCAAAACTTGCCTCAAATGCGAAGCATGGTCCTCCTTTGTCTGGAATAAATCAAAATGTCGTCTATGAATACGATAACGAAGTTATCCAAGAATGCCTTGAACACTCTGTCCATCATGTCCATAAACGCTGCTGGGGCGTTCGTGAGTCCGAAAGACATGACCACGAACTCATAATGACCATACCTCGATCGACGCGGTCTTCGGGATATCGCATCTCGAATCCTCGGTGATGGTACCACGACCTCAAATCAATCTTAGAAAACACCGAGGCTCACGAAGTTGATCAAACAGATCATCTATACGCGGCGGGGATACTTATTCTTCACCGTGACTTTATTCAGATTCTCTATAGTCTATACACAAGCGCATGGATCCATCCTTCTTCTTAACAAAGCAGGATGAGTGCTCCCACGGGGACACACTCGGACGGATGAAACCTCGATCCGGCATCTCTTGCAAGCGCACTTTGAGTTCTCTCAACTCGGTGGCGCCATACGATCACGGGGCTTTGGAAATGGGAAGAGTCCACGGCTCCGGCTCAATGGTGAAGTCCAACTCCCGCCGGGGGTAAACCCAAGCAACTCTTCGGGGAAAACATCGCAAACTCTTGCACCACGGGGACCATGCCAGCGATCAACGCGCAGTACTACTATCTCCCGCGGCTTTGCCAAGAAGCCCCAAGCTCCTCGAGCCAACAATCTATGGGCTTTCATTGCTGCTGAGATCAAAAGCGGGCAAGTTCCGCCTGACACCCATGAAACTTGAAGCTCGGCCTCGAGGCGGCCTAAACACCACTTCTTTCCGTGGCGGTCTATCAAAGCATGGTTCTCTCGCCAACCAATCCATGCCAAGGATTACATCGAAACCGCTCATAGACGACACTATGAGGGTAGCCTCTAAAATCTCATCGGATATCTCGTATCTGGCCATGCTTAACTCTCTTGCTAGCTAACATACTCACACCCGAAGGAGTGGCAACACACAGCTCAAACCCTAGAGGTTCGAGCTCCACACAAGCTTGTCTAACGAATGCATCGAAACAAAGGAATGGGTCGAACCCGAATCAAACAATACAAATGCATAGTCTTTGTAAGACAAGCAGCGTACCTGCAAGCATGCATCATCGATGCGCTCCGCCTCTGGCGAGTAGTGGCAAACACTCGGCCTCGCTTTGTTGGGCGGTCCCGCCGCTTGCTAAATCGAGTGCGAGAATCGGCCAAGTGCCCCTCCTTGCCACATCTCAGCAAGCAAGCACGGGGCGAAGCTCCACACGAGACCAAAATGTGCCTTTCCGCTTTGTTGCAATGAGTGGTTGCTGGTCGCCCTGCTTTGGCGATCTCAGGGGCTCTACCCCGAGGTGTGGCGCGATCTCGACCACTGGGTCGCCTGCCGGCGAGTCTCTTGACCGATTGAGCGGAAACCACTAGAAGTCCCAGACTTCCTCTTACGCCCGAGTATCTGCTGGCAGAGGTGAATCGACCGAGCCTGGCGCAGCAGGAGGTCCTGCATCGCGGATACTTCGGGTTATAAATCGTGGCCAACTCTCTTTGCTCGATCATAACTCTCGGGAGGCGAGTGCTCGAACATCTGAGCAACCTCCTTCCTCGACCCACAAATGAACTTCTTAGTCTTGAGCTCCTCGGTGGCAATGAGCTCGGTGCGAAATAGCTATACTCGAGAGAACTTCTTCTCATAGGCGGCAATACTATCGATCCTGTTTTGATTTGAGAAGGCCTCTGCCATCTCTGCTTGAGCCTCGTCATTAACATACTTAGCTCGAACTTCGTTCTAAAGAACTCCAGTGTGGTGGAGAAGACCAGTGGTCTAGCTCTATCTGTGGACTCCCACCACCACTCAGTGTGTCGGAGAGAACATGGGCGCACATCTCGGCCTCTGTACATCTGGGCATCCCATAACTCTAAAGATGTACTCCATTCTTGCCAACCACTGATTGCCACAAGTGGGTTCTCTCAAGCGTCAAATTCTCTTGGCTTCCACTTGGTGAAATCTTTCAACCACTTGCCAAACTCAGCAGCTCCTCTGCACTATCAAGTGAGTCTCGACTGGTCTCCGATGACCTGCCCCTCGGTTGAGCTACCGAGCTCAGGGGCTACTGGAGTGCTGGGGTGCTCTTTGCATGAGTGTGTCCAGCCCCGGGCTATCTGTGCCCTAGACTCTCTCTCTCTGCTTATTTGCTAGCTGCGCTGAGTCTCGAGCTCTCTGCTCGGCCATTAGGCCCATCATCATGTCTCTCATAGCAGAAATATCTCCTCCCGAGTGCACCTTGAGGCATAGCAGCCTCCGCCCCTTCTCGGGCAAGTTAACCTCTGGTGCCACGGGCGCCTACGAGCACGATATACACGGCTGCCGCTGGCTCTGCGGCATCTCTATTTGCGATTCCAGACGGACTGCTCCACTACGTAACGGCATATTGGCGATCTACACGGAAACCACAACAGGTTAGTCCACGCTCGGACTTTCTCTGTCAACAAAGATAACACATGTGTATCTGCATATAGTATCATAAACAAAACCCTTAGCTTATTGAACTTAGACAAACTGGCGGCCTTGGAGTCTTTGGAGATCATGGGAACACAACCTACAAGCGAGTTAGTCTACAGAATCTATGACTCGTGCTCGATACCAAGCTGTAAAGACCCAACCCGAAAATGGAACTAAATCTAGGTCTTTACTCAAAGCATGCAAATTTAAAACATAAAAGGACCCCGGCAGGTCGGATTAAAAGCTTTTCAAACACATGAACGGAAAACAATCAAAACAAAGTAAACATTCATTAGGCAAAAACGAACCATTCAAATTAAAGCAATGGATGATCGGTACTTTACTTAAAAACATAAAATAGTTCAAATCATAGTTTTCCCTACGGATCTAAGTCCAACTACATCTTTGAAATCCAAAAGCAGTAAAATAAGACACGGACAGAGTGTCAAGAGCATCCATGATCTCTCGGCTCTCTCCGCTAGCCACCTCGGTCTTTGTCCCAAGTTACCCGTGGAAGAAACCACGATAAGGGTGAGTATAAACATACTCGGTAAGAACCCCGGCCAGGGAGTACGATACGATGCAATCTATCATCTAGCGACCTAGTACACATGCCACAAATATCAACACGGATCTTAGCTCAATGAGCTCACAAGGCAAATCCGGAATCCACGGAAGTCTCCTACTTAGGCCTAATGATTGGCTCTCAAACCAATCCGGGACATCTCAAGGGTCTTTCTCCCTTGGCCAATTGATCAGCTCAAAAACCGATCCCAAGATGTCCAGACACCCTCGAGGGTCTTTCTCCTCGACCAATTGATTAACTCTAAAGTCAATCCCAATGGGTGTCCTCAAGGGTCTCTTACCCTCGCTATAAATCTGGACTATCGGGAGAGTACCGAAGTCCGGCTCTAAACAAGAAAGGCGGTGTACTCACGAACATTAGCCCGGGAGCTCTCCGAGGCCGGCTACTAACGCGTGTGCGCGCACACCGCATGCTCTTCTCGCAACCGGCGTAAATGCGGGGCCTAAGGGCAACTACGCGGGCAGTGCACGCATGCCTAAGACTCGGAAGCGGTGTGTCGCGATCACGGTGAGTGCGAGGCCCTCGGCACTCATCATGCGTGCACTGTACCACCGACTGAAGCTAAGAACCGGCCAAGGTAGGCTTGCACCGTTGGCGGGGTTCCGCTCTAGCGAGCTACAAACTAGGCTTATGCCAATGAGGTAGCTAATCCTCTTTGGGTGCCGGGGAAGCAAGGTACGTTATGCTTCGCTCTACTCCCGACCGGTGGGGACAAGGTACGTTATGTCGCTCTCGGCCTCTAGATGAAGACAAACCCTATCATACTAGCTTAGACTACCAAGCACGTGTTTCTGGCTAACATCCACAAAGACATCTGTCATACATAGCCTAGCATGATACTACGAGCTTAAAGCGGGAATCTCAAGCATCTTTGGAAGAACAAACCTAGCATGGCACTAACATGTACAAAAAGGCAAAACATGCTAGCAAGAATTCAATCACTAGCTATCCTATCCACTAACATGCTCATAAAGGTAAACAAGCATACAAGGCACAATTAAGAAAGCATAGCGGGGTCCACACAACCACGGTAGGAAGTCCTTACACGGAAACAAGTGGAGAATAGCTATCACAACCAAAAAGACCCTCGAGCTTAATACGAACTCGAGCAACCTAGGCATAAATAAAGCATCCTAAGTAAATACATACAATGACGGAAGCTTAGAGAACACAAAGGGATTGGTTCGGGAATTACCACCGAGAAGACACGGGCCTCGGCAGCAGGAGAGGGTGGCTTGGGCGCTGCTGCAGTGCGGCTAGGGTGGGCGCTGGCGCTGGCGCTGGGCGCTGGGCGCTGAGGCGCAGGGCGCGGCCTTGTAACGGGCGTCGCGCAGGGCAGCGGGCGTGCGGTGTGTGTGAGTGTCTTGCGCGAGCGCAGCGGCTGGCTGGTGGCAGCGCGCGCGAGGGGTTGCTGGAGTGGGGCGCATGCCCATGGTGGTGTGCGCGGCGTCGTCGAGCATGTTGGGCGGCGGCAGCGCGGCTGGCGGGCGCGCGCGTCTGGGCTGCGTTGCGGCTTTGTCGCGACCACGAGCGACGCCGGGCGGTCTTTGGCGGCCACGAGGCGACGTCAAAGCGGCGATGGGGTGCGACGGTGAAATTTCTGGTCTGCGGCAGCGTGGCTGGCGAAGCGAAAGCGGGGTGGGCGATGCGTGGTGCAGTGCGGTCGTGCTGTTTGTCGCGGGGGTGTCTGGCGGCAGGTGGTGCGTGCGGCTAAATTTGGGTGGCTCGGGGGTGGCTCGATGGTGTGGGTAGAATTTTGCTCGGCTAGGGTTTTAGGAGAGAGAGAGAGAGAGAGAGAGAGAGAGAGAGAGAATGCGGCTCTAAGGGGAAAAATTAGGAGTTTCTTGATTTTCCTTCTTTTCCTTATTTTTAAATAGGTTAGGAGCCCTAAATTCCTTTCCCAAGGCTTTTCTCTTACGGGTCCCGGCCAAAGAAATTCTTTTCTCTTTTTCTTTTTAATTAAGACTCTTTTCTTAAAACTCCACATTCACCATTTAGGGCAAGGCTCAAATCCCAAAAGATTAAATTAATTTTCCAATTAATTTTGTTATTAACCGGGAAGGAAAACGGGGCCGTTACAAACCCTGACCGGGGCAAAAGACCAAAATGCCCCTAAGGGTTAAAATAGCACTAACGACCCATCCGAACATCCGAATAATGAACCGAAAAACACAGGAAGCCGAAAAGAAAAGCGGGCCGTTATAAGACGCGCGGCGCGGCGTCTTTGGCGCCGGATCTGACAGTCTTTGAGTGCCGAAAGCGGGGCGTCGCGTCGCGAGCGAAGCCGAGCGGGCGAGCGGACTCGCTGGAGCAGCGGCGTCGCGCGGCGCTTGAGGCACGGACGGACGACACACGGTGGTGGTGCGGGGACGCGCGGTCTCATGGTGCGGTCGGTCGGGAGCGGACGCAGAAGGGCGCGGTGCGAGCAACGAACAATGGCGCTGGGAGCGCGCGTGGTGCATGCGACGGGCGGCCAGCTGGCTAAAGGGCTGCTTTCGGTGCGGCATAATTTTGTCGGTGAGCGTGCTGAGAGGAGGCGATGGGGCGGCGGCAGCGGCGGCGAGGGTGTGGGGAGAGGGTTTTGCGAGAGAAGCTTTTTTTTTTCTTTTTGCTTTCCTTCCTCAAATTAAATAAGCCTTGGGAATCTCAAATTCCCTTCCCAAGGCTTCCCCCCTTCGAGCCCCGGCGGACGCACTTATTTCCTTTATTTAATTCCAAGCTTCCAACCCCTTTTTAGGCCAAGGGTTCGAGTCCTCCCAACAACATGTTTCAAAATAAAATATATACCAACCTAATTTTACGTTCAACTGGAAACCGGGCTGTTACAGCCGCGCCTCGTGAGTTGCTCCCGAGCTGAGCCTTGTTTGTTTTATCATATTTGGGCCTTTTGATTGTAATTATTGTTGTTTTTGTTAGGTTCTCGCTAGCTACCTCTGGTTCGATCGCAGCTTAGGTTTCTTGTGTTTAGAGGTCTTTCGGCCAGGTAAGGATTTCTTACCGGAGTTGTGTGGGCCCTGCGATATATTATGTGATTGCTGATTGTATGCTTGTTTGTGTTTATTGACATGTTTCCTGATAAGTGCTCTATTCTGAATTCCCGACTGGCATGATTTCCTATGTTGTTTCTCATGTTAGTCCATGCTAGGTTGTTCCTTTCTGGCATGCTCATATCTGTTCCTTGCTTCGTAGTATCATGCTAGGCTCGTTGTATTCTTATTGAGCACGTATTGGATTTTATGAAATTGTTTGCTGATTGTTAAGGCAGGTTAGAGTTGCAGGTAGATAGCATCATTCGGGCCTGATGCATAAAGTACCTTGCATCCATGGCAGGGACGTCGAGACAGTGCTCCGTCCCTGGACCCCGTGAGGGATTAGCTAACCCTACCGGTAGGCCCTGCAATCTTGGGTGAGGGTGGCAGACTGTTAAATGCCCTAACGGTCGGGATGATGACTTGGCATTGCCTGCGTCCCGGCGATCGACACGTCCTCAGCGTGTTCGGCCGTAGCCCTTGATTGCCACCTGTTAAGGTAAGGACGGCTTCCTGGTGTAAGCCTACCACGACCCGTTCCTTAGCCTCAGGTGCGGTGGTTCAGGCTGACATAGTTCACGTGTCTAGGTCTCACACCCCTATGTCAGTGACACCGATCCAGAGATTTAGTTAGGCGTGGTGAATGGACATGGGCAGCTTGCCACTAGACCGGGCACCCCCCATAGTCTGCAGTAGCACGCGGTGCATGCTTACGCTCATTACAGCGCCGACCGGAGAGCTCCTCGGGATCTTGAGCTAGTGCACCTTTCATTCGACAGTAGACAGGCTGAGGCCGGGACTTGTTTCTCGTATAGGGCGACTTGTGTGATGTGTTGTGTGGTGAGTTTTTCCGGACTAAGACCCTGAGTTGGCATCCGAGGCCCAAGTGTGGGCTAAGCTATGTGCTCTATTCTGTGTTTATATTCATAGCTTGCATATCTTTCTGCTAGATGACCATGTATATCGTATTGTACCCCGGTTGGGGATTCTTACTGAGTAATTCGTTACTCACCCTTATTATGTGGTTTTCCACAAGTAACCATGGTGCGAGACAGGATGGCTGGAGGAGGAGCTGTGATCATGGAAACCCGTTGTTCAACTCTGACTTTTATGTTTATGATTTAAATGTCCTCTGAATGCATGTAGTGGGCACGGAGCCCTAGGGTGTTTTCTGAATGTATTTCCGGATTCTAGCATTGTTGTAACTATTGCTAAGCTTGTATGTTTTAAATAAATCTCTGATCAGAGTATGTTTTGGAAATGTATTTGTCTTGGAACAGGTGCTTGGAAACAGGGACAGGTTTCAGGAATTTATGTTGATTTTTAAATGGATGTTTTCATGTTTTAGTTTTTACTTAGAATCCAAACACCATCTTGCAAATTTTTTGTAGATTTGTATGCATGCATTGAGGTAACGACCTATTTAGAACCCCATTCGGGTCGGGTCGTTATAGTTATGCTTCGCTCTACTCCCGACCGGTGGGGACAAAGTACGTTATGTCCGCTCTCAGCCTCTGGATGATGACAAACTCTACTATACTAGCTAAAAGTACAAAATAACTGATTCCTGGCTAGACATACATATCATCATCATTCACACATAACCTAGCATGGTACTACGAACTTAAAGCAAGAATCTCAAGCATGCTGGAAGAACAATCCTAGCATGGCATTAACATGTACAAACAGGCAAACATGCTAGCAAGAGTGCAATCACAAGTTGTCCTATCCACTAATCATGTTCATACAAGTAAACATGCATATAAGGCACAATCAAGAAAGCATCGCAGGGTCCACACAACCACGGTAAGAAATCCTTACCTGGAAACAAGCAGAAAATAACTACCATAAGCCAACCAAGCGACTCCCGAGCTTCTAAGTGAACCCGAGCAACCTAAGTATTTAATAAAAATATCCTAATTAAATAACAACAGCCAATCAACTTAGGGTCCAAAAGAGTGGAGGCTCGGGAATTACCAACCGAGAAGGTACAAGGTCTCGCCCCAACAATTTTGGCAAAAGCAGCTCTGGCGGCAAGTGGGGGCGGGGACGTACTGGGTAGCCAGCGCAGACTGGCATTGGCTGGCGCAGCGAGGGACCGTGGCTGCTGCACGGCGACACAGGCGCTGGCGCGGCATAGGACAGGCGCGCAGACGGGCGCTGGCGACACGGTCGTGCAGGCGCAGACGGCGCTGGGGTGCGGGCGCGCTGGCGTGCAGAAGCAGACGGAGACGCCCGACGCGGGCGAGCTGGCGCTGGGCGACGGGTTGTGCGACGTCTTCTTCTGGCGTCTCGCATCGGGCGACAGGCTACCTCGCCGCGACATTCGTCTGAAATTTGCTCGGGTGGGCGACAGTGGTGATGGTCGGGCGACAGTGGGCTGATGGCGGCGGTGCGCATCGGGGCTAGTGGCTCGGTGCGGCTCGGTTGGGTTTCTTGGTGAGGTCGGCAAGGAGAGAGAGAGAGAAAGAGAGAGAGAGAGAGAGAGAGAGAGAGAGAGAGAGAGAGGTAAAACAAGGGGAATGAGATTTTCTTGATTTTCTTTCCTTTTCCTAATTTAAATAGGTCTTGGTGACCTAAATCTCTTCCCCGGGCTTCCTCCTTCGAGTCCCGGCTGAAGCAACCTTTTCTCCTTATTAAAACTCATTTAAACCAAGCTCCCAAATCACCATCAAGGGCAAGGGTTCAAATCCCAATGGAAGCACTTAAATTAACAATAATTTTGTTAATTACCAAATCACCTCCAAACTTCCAACCAACTAGCCCGAACTTCTTGGGTCCTGCAACCAACAACAATCAAGCCTCGACAAGGGCGGGAGTGACCTGGAATCACGAAAATCCACAAAACCCCGAACGGGGCAAAAAGACCAAAATACCCTAAGGGTTAAAATAGCTCTAACGGCCCATCCGAACATCCGCATAATGTCCCGAAAACACACAGGAAACCGATATAGAAAAGCTGGAACATTACAATACTCCCTCCTTTTAAGACTTTCGTCCTCGAAAGTCCTAAGACGAAAACAACTCTAGGAAATCTCCACTGATCCTTAACCAACCAAACTCTCGGTCAAGACAACACTAAATCTTCTTCGAAATCCAAACCCCCTTGGGTTCACAAAGGCTCAAAGCCACAAGCCATCCGATGCGCCACAAACTATCTCAACCAAGACTGGGCATACACCGAACTCGAAGAAATAGATGTGATAGTGCTAGCGGTAATACACATCCTCAAACTCGCACTAGCTCTCAAACGGTCTTAAAATCTTAGGGCTCACTTAACCACGCTAGCCCAACTCGAAACGCCTCTCTCTGGCGCTACTCTCAAACAAACTCGTGGGCGTGTCACAAGCTCTAAAACTCTACGCCACGCTCGCGTAACTTCTCCGAATGCTCATATTTGTTATCAAACAACCTCGACCCTTCACCATGTCGACCAAACAACTGAACCTCCTGTGTTTGAAACTAAACGGCCTACTCTTACTTCGCAAGAGATCTGCGAGCCCCAATGGTTGCCTACAATCCTTAACGAAATCCAAATCGAACCACCAACCGGTGGTGATCCCAAGGCAAACTCCTCCAACTAGCATGCGTCCACAACACTTAAGCAACCATCTTACGAGAAATCGAAGCACCAAAGCCAAGGGGCACTTTTCTGGTTCACCAAACGGCTACCACCAACACACCAGCTGAAACTTCAGCTACGACCACCTTTAGAAGACAAGGTTCAGGCACAGGCTCCACTCGGCCAAACTTACAAACTGGAGCCCCTCAACGGCCGACAACAAACTTTCCAATGCAATTCGATCAGCCACTAGCCTAAGAGAACATCGCCAGACAGAAAAACAAACAACATTCCTCTTACGGAAATCTCGAGCAGCAAGGAATAAAACATTACGTGGCTACTAGCGACACAATAGCTGGAGGATAACAACTCTAAGGTTTCCAACCAATGCCACGGCATCTCTGTGCCAACCCACTCAAGCGTGGCTCAATTTATAACGCCAACTGTGAACGCACATCAACTAGGAACAAAGCCCGAGAAGGCTTGCTCGAGAAACTCAACCCAAGCTTATAACGAGCAAGGCTCGCGCCTCCAAGCTACAACTCAACTCTTAAGCCCATCTGGCTGCTCCAAGGACTTCCTCCTTATAGCTTAGACCTAACTCTTCTTCCAATCCAGAAACTCCACCCACGAAACATCGCGAGGAATAAGGATAACGACGACCACAAGCTTGCAGATCCTGAACAACACGAGTCGGCAAGACTACCTCAAAAGTTAAAACTCGAGGCCGGCATCCACGGTGCAACTCAACTACCCAAGAACTAAGGGGTTCTACAAACTCCAAAGATCCAACAACTCAAGCCCTTGAACTGGCAGGCCTCCGCTCTTGCGGGAACAAACAACTTTCCGCTTGCTAACAAAAACAACGCAGGACACTCTCACATTTGGGGTGGCCATTGCGCTACTCTGATCAACTACACAACTCAGGAGCTAAGCTGACTCCTCCTCAACAGGAACGATTTCCCAGCAAGCGAACTTCCAAAGGACAGCGAACTTCACACACGCTCGCTGCCTTGCTCAAACCCAAGGGCAACAACAACCAACTCTCTCGGAAGCAACATCCGAGGATCCTCAATCGCTTGAACCCCCAACTTGGAACTAGCAGTGCCTACTCAATTGCCGAGGGAGGGTCAACTCCCAAAACTTACGACTAGGAACAAGTCCTCAGGGCAACGCCAGCTTGCTCGAACCAAGCTAGCTCTAGAAACAACAGGGGAACCAAACCTTGGTCAACACCAAGCACCACCTCGCTAAGAATTCCGAAAATCAACGTGGAGGTTACCAAGAACAACTCTAGCTTGTTAACCGACAACAAGCATCCAACAACTCAACCGAGGAACATGCGCTGGGTGCGACCGAGCTCTGGTGAGGCTCTCCACAACTTAGGGTTCCTCCGACGCGCCTCCGGCACACACATCGCCGTCAAACGGTCTAAGCCCGACAAGCGGCTACACGAGCACATCTCCCTCTGACATCTCAATGTGGCTTTGGCCAAAAGCTCTTCCTTGCCACATCAGTAGCAAGCGCGGGCGATGCTCCACACAATCCGAAAAGCGCCTTACCACACTTGATGCAATGAGCGTTTGCTGGCCCGCCCTGCTGGCGATCTCGAGCTCTAACTGCGGTCGGCGTGATCGCGACCCCCTAGATCGCCCCGCTCGGTGAGTCTGCTATCCACTGGCGGGAACAAACGAAGACCCAAACTTCCTCTTGCTCAAAGCATCAGCCACATCGTAGCTTCTATCCAGGGTAAGGATCCGAACAACTCTCTTAGCCATGGCGGCCAGAAACTACGCGATTATGCTACCATCGCCCTTGTTCAGTTCCAACTGAACTCCAACCATCGATCAACAAGAAATGCCTCCACCCAGGTCAAGGGCCAACTAGCATAACTTGCCTAAGCAACAACCCGGCTACCGGCACGGTAACCTCTCAACCCAAGTTAGGGCACTTGCCAAGAACTAAAGTCCTAACTCCTCAGAACTGAGCACTGGTTTCATAACTCGAAACCCCTCGTGGTTCTTGAAAAATACACCACGGAACGAGCTACACAAAAGTACACCGGAGTGTTCAGCTCCAACTTGGTTCCTTAAGATCCAAACCAACAAGTATTCTCACACAAGGCAACTTTTGCCTCCCAATAGAGCCACATCTAGCAAAGGAGCAACAAGAGTTCAACCCACTCGGGGTCAACTCACCACGGAATGCCACATTGGTCGACTCACTCTTACAAGAGCATAGCCACACCAAGCTAACTTACCTCATACCAATGGTCCACTAAACGTGCTCCGATCAACCATCCAACTCATGGCTCTAACAGTGGATCAACCACGCATCATCGATGCCAACCCTACTCATATTAGGGTAACTCCAGGGTAGTCGAATCACACTACCAACCAACTGGCTCACAAGCCCACAACACAGGCGCGAGAACTCGGACGCGCTAGCCCTTAACAACCAACAACATCCTTTGTACCCAACTCTCGGTGACCCTGAAAGGCTCCTACTTATCCCTCGAACGACCTCAAACTTGTAGTTCTCTGGCTACCACCGAGCTAGATCTCTTATGCAGCCCAAATAGGTGCAATCTCATGAATGGGTACAAGACTAGTGGGGATGCTAAACTCCGGGCGGGTCCTGGAACCACTGTTAACGAAAAGTGCCAACGGGCCGGAATCTAGGCCTCCTCTCAAAGCTTGGTGCCAACAGCACTACTTCCTTTACAACACAAACATCCCTTTACGGGCTTTAAGCCCCTCTAAGGGTAGGGAAGGTCACACTCCGGTGTGAGGGCAATGGCACTCAACACAAGAGTCTCAACACTCGAGTAGACTACTCTCGACCTTCCGTCTAATTAGACAAGCCAAGGCCCACTCCTGCATCCCACTCGATGCTCAACGAATACTCAGGCCAACCCTCGGGTGGCAGCACCTAGCTCCACACCTGGAACATGCTAACAGAAGGTGCTTCTCTCTAATAGCCAGCTGAAAACCACAGACGGATTAAGTCCTGACAAGCAAACTCCACACTACCCCTTGGCTACGAGGGTACTAAAAGAACTGGCTGCAAAAGGTGGCCTACGGGTCTAGACAACCCTAGACGTGGTCTCATGGCAACTCATCTGCCAGGGCCAAAGGTGGCCTACGGGTCTAGACAACCCTAGACGTGGTCTCATGATCAACATGAACAGTCCAACTCCTCGGTTGGAAACACCAAACGTCCCTGCTCCTCTAAGTGCAATCAACCTACTAGCGATCCACACAAAGCATAAAAGCTAGCCCACGCTGGGGCTCTCACTGCCAAACAAGGGTAACACATGTATACTAGATGCAGTATTGTAAAATAAAACCCTTAGCTTAATGAACTCAGACAAACCTGACGGCCGCGGAGTGCTGATGATCATGGGGGCAACAACCTGCAAAGCAGGTTAGTCTACAGAATCTATGACTCTGTGCTCTGATACCAACTGTAAGAACCCGACCCAAAATGCGATCCTAAACCTAGGTTCTCACTCAACATGCAAGTTAAATACTTCATCAAGCGGTTTAGTGCTTCATATTTAAAACCTTTCAAAACATTTAAAAGCGGGGACACTTAAAACATAAACAACAACCTTCATTTAAGCAAACCAACAAAGTAAAACAAGCCTGGCCAGTGTTTATGAAATCATACAATACAATTTAAACAATTGTTAAAAACATCCCCCTAGGACTCCTGTCCGTCTACATGCTGAACAAATTATGCAACCAATAAAAGATGCAGTGCTGGCGGCTCCCATGATCAATCGGCTCCTCCGCTAGCCATCCGGTCTTTGTCCCAAGTTACCCGTGGAAAACCACAGAAATAAGGGTGAGTATAAACATACTCGGTAAGAATCCAACCAGGGGGTACAATACGATACATCAATCATCCGGCACCCTAGTATATATGCAAAGCGATTACCAACACGGATCATAGCTCAACGAGCTTACAAGGCGAGAATCTGGAATCCTCGAAGTCTCCTACTTAGGCCTAATGATTGGCTCTCATAACCAATCCGGGACATCTCCGAGGGTCTTTCTCCCTCGGCCAATTGATCAGCTCAAAAACCGATCCCAAAGATGTCCGACACCCTCGAGGGTCTTTCTCCCTCGACCATATGATCAGCTCAAAAGACAATCCCAATGGGTGTCCTCAAGGGCCTCTTACCCTCGCTAACAAACGGACTATCGGGAGAGTACCCGAAGTCTGGCTCTAAACTGGAAAGAACGGGTGTACTCACGAACATTAGCCCGGGGGAGCTCTCCGAACCGGCGACTAACGCGTGTGCGCGCACACCTCATGCTGCTGCAACCGGCGTAAATGTGGGGGCCTAAGTACAAACTACGCGGGCCAGGTACGCATGCCTAAAGACTCGGAAGCGGTGTCACTGAACACAGTAGTGCGAGGCCCTCGGCACTCATCTGTGCGGCTGTACCCACCGACACGAAGCTAAGAACCGCCAAGGCGAGCTTGCACCGTTGGCAGGGTTCCGCTCTAGCAGGCTACAAACTAGGCTTATGCCGATGTGGTAGCTAAATCCACATCGGCTGCCGGGGGGAAGCAATGTACGTTATGCTTCGCTCTACTCCCGACCGGTGGGGACAAAGTACGTTATGTCCGCTCTCAGCCTCTAGATGATGACAAACTCTACTATACTAGCTAAAAGTACAAAATAACTGATTCCTGGCTAGACATACATATCATCTTCATTCACACATAACCTAGCATGATACTACGAACTTAAAGCAGGAATCTCAAGCATGTTGGAAGAACAATCCTAGCATGGCACTAACATGTACAAACAGGCAAACATGCTAGCAAGAGTGCAATCACAAGCTGTCCTATCCACTAATCATGTTCATACAAGTAAACATGCATATAAGGCACAATCAAGAAAGCATCGCAGGGTCCACACAACCACGGTAAGAAATCCTTACACCGAAACAAGCAAGAGAAAATAACTACCATAAGCCAACCAAGCGACTCCCGAGCTTCTAAGTGAACCCGAGCAACCTAAGCATTTAATAAAAATATCCTAATTAAATAACAACAGCCAATCAACTTAGGGTCCAAAAGAGTGGAGGCTCGGGAATTACCAACCGAGAAGGTACAAGGTCTCGGCCCCAACAATTTTGGCAAAACAGGCTCTTGGCGGCAAGTGGGCGAGCGGGGCGTGCGGTGGGCGAGCATATCTGGGCGCCATTGGCGCGGCGCAGAGGACCGTGGCCTTGGCGGCGACTGGAGGCTGGCGCGCGGCAGAGGACGAGGCCTTGACGGGCATTGGCGACACGGTCGTGCATGCGCGGACGGCGCTGGGGTGCGGGCGCGCTTGCGTGCAGAAGCAGACGGAGACGCTCGACGCGGGCGCACTGGCGCTGGGCGACGGGCTGTGTGACGCACTGCTGGGCGTCTAGCATCTGGGCGACGGGCTGATGGCTGGGCGACTGGGCTGATGGCTGGCAGGGGCTGCTGCTGGGGCTGGTGGCTTGGGGTGGCTCGGTGCGGCTCGGTTGGGTTTCTTGGTGAGGTCGGCAAGGAGAGAGAGAGAGAAAGAGAGAGAGAGAGAGAGAGGTAAAACAAAGGGAATGAGATTTTCTTGATTTTCTTTCCTTTTCCTAATTTAAATAGGTCTTGGTGACCTAAATCTCTCCCCAGGGCTTCCTCCTCGAGTCCTCTTTGAAGCAACCTTTTCTCCTTATTAAAACTCATTTAAACCAAACTCCCAAATCACCATCAAGGGCAAAGGTTCAAATCCCAATGGAAGCACTTAAATTAACAATAATTTTGTTAATTACCAAATCACCTCCAAACTTCCAACCAACTAGCCCGAACTTCTTGGGTCCTGCAACCAATAACAATCAAGCCTCGACAAGGGCAGGAGTGACCCTGGAATCCTGAAAATCCACAAAACCCTGACCGGGGGCAAAAAGACCAAAATACCCCTAAGGGTTAAAATAGCTCTAACGGCCCATCCGAACATCCGCATAATGTCCCGAAAACACCTGGGAAACCGAAATAGAAAACTGGGCTGTTACACAATGACACCGATCCAGAGATTTAGTTAGGCATGGTGACTAGACCTGGGCAGCTTGCCACTAGACCCGGGACCCCCCATGGTTTGAAGTAGCATGCGGTGCGCGCATACGCTCATTACAGCGCCGACTGGAGAGCTCCTCGGGATTGTGAGCCAGTGCACCTTTCGTATCGATAGTAGACAGGCTGAGGTCGAGACTTGTTTCTCGGATAGGATCGTATCATGAGGTGGATTAGTCCGGACTAAGACCCTGAGATGGCATCCAAAGTTTACGTGTGGATTTAAGCTATGTTCCCTCTTCTGTGTTTATATTCATAGCTTGCATATCTTTCTGCTAGATGACCATGTATATCGTATTGTACCCCGGTTGGGGATTCTTACTGAGTAATTCGTTACTCACCCTTATTTTGTGGTTTTCCACAAGTAACCATGGTGCGAGACAGGATGGCTGGAGGAGGAGCTGTGATCATAGAAACCCGTTGTTTTGAACTCTGAGTCTTGTATTTATGTATTTATGTTTTAAATGTCCTCTGAATGCATGTAGTTGGGCACGGAGCCCTAGGTTGTTTTCTGACTGTATTTCCGGATTCTAGCACTGTTGTAACTATTGGAAAGCTTTGAATGTTTTAAATAAATCTCTGATCAAAGTGAGTTTTGGAAATGTATTTGTCTTGGAACAGGTGCTTGGAAATAGGGACAGGTTTCAGGAATTTTATGTTGACTTTTAAATGGATGTTTTTATGTTTTAGTTTTTACTTAGAATCCGAAACACCATTTTGCATATTGACTGTAGTTTTGAATGCATGCATTGAGGTAAAGACCTATTTTAGGGCCCCATTCGGGTCGGGTCTTTACACAACCAACCTTCGAGCCCCGGCGAAGGCATCTTTAAAATCAATTTTCCTATCATTTTCTCTTTTAACCAAAAGACCTCTAAGTTTCTCAAAACACAACTCTAGCCTTGGAAACCTGAAACCGAAGTAATAACCCAAACTCAGCAAATGACAGAAACAGCTCTGAAACCCTGTTTAATTACAAAACCAACCTTGAAGGCAAAATTACTAAAATGCCTCTAAAGGCTCAAACTGCCCTAACGGTCCAATCGAACAACCTAATAAACAACTGAACATACCTAGGGAACCGGAATAGAAATCTGGGTCGTTACAACTAGACACTAAGTGCATTGACCAAATCCCTTGTGAAAAACTGACACACCTGATAGTCGCCGGAATGCTGAAGATCATGGGGGAAAACTACAAGCTACTGTGTAGGCCAGTCTATAGAATCTATGACTATGTGCTCTGATACAAAATGTAAGAACCCGTAATTTTAAACTATTTTTCTTAACGACATGCTACTCAAATACAGTTACAACATGCATCTCTTCAAATTTTCAAAATAATAATAATAATAATAATAAACAATCGCTCTTGTTGAATTTATGTCAAATAAATTAGTAAATGACAAGCCCTTGGCCAAGGTGTTTCCAAAACATTTCAAACAACAAAATAAATAAATAAATATGTAATGGTTAAGGCATCCATGCCCAATAGTTAACAGAGTTTTAAACAGAAATAACAAGAGTTTAACAATGCATGCTACTAAAGAAAGAACATCTATCTATCAACAATTTAAAGAAAGTGTAGCGGCTCCGCCCATGATCTCTTCAACACTTCCCAGCTAACCATCTCGGTGATGACTTTGTTCACCTGTGGAAAAATAAAACTATAGAAAAGGTAAGTATAAAAGAATACTTCGTAAGAACTCCCCAACAGGGGTACAATGCACAAAGAATAACTTAACATGCTAGCAATACATATTTTTCATTCCAACTTATCACAGCTCATACAATTCATTTTCAACTTGTGAAGAAGTTTATTACACGACGCTTTAGCTCAACTAACAATCTCAACTGGTTATGAAGTATGTTACATAACTATTTCGCTCAAACAACTGTTCACTACTGGTGTACTGACAACACCGATCTAAGTGAGCCATCTACCTGACACTCAGGGCGTGTATGCATACACCACATGCTATTGAAAACTAGGGGTGAACATGGGTTGGTTTCAGTTGGGTTGAAGAAGGTTTTCAACCCAACTAAAATTTTCAAGTTGGTCACTTTTCCAACCCAACCTAACTTTTATATTTTCGGGTTGGGTTGGGTTGGGTCATCGGGTTAATCAATACATTGCAAATATAAGTATTTTGTTTTTATCAAATTAGTCCTACACTATACATATAAACAAAATACAATCTCCAATTTTGAACCCAACCCAACCCATTTATATATTAAACCCAATTCAACCTGTCAAATTGGGTGTGGTTGGTTAGGGTTACTCGGGGTTGTCGGGTTATTTGAACACCCCTACTGAAAACCAATTAGGTGTAGGCCTACACAAACTGACGTGGTCTAAGTCCACATGTCTATCTCGACAAGGAAAGAGGTGTCCACTAAGTCACGATCCTAAAGGTCTTTACCATTGCATCGAGTTAGCCTGCTCACACCCATTGGCCTAAGCTAAGACTGTAACGGCCCAGTTTTCTATTCTGATTCTCGAGGTGCTTCCAGTTCAGATTCAGTGGTTCGGTTGGGCCGTTAGAGCTGTTATGACCCTTAGGGGTATTTTGGTCTTTTTGCTCCCCGGGCAGGATTTGTGGATTTTCAGGGCTTCGAGGTAGCTCCTGCCTTTGTCGAGGTTTGTTTGTTGGTGGCTACGAGTCCCGAGATGTTTGGGCTATTCGTTTGGAAGTTCGGTTGTGATTTGAGTTTTGGGCAAAGTTATGGTTGTTTGGGTGTTTCCTTTGGGATTCGAGCCCGGGCCCTTAGAGTTGATTTGGGAGGTTGATTTAAGTGAGTTTATTTATTGGAAAAGGTTGCTTCAGTCGGGTCTCGAAGGAGGAAGCCGGGAAATGGGATTTTAAGGATTTTAAGGTTTTAAATTTGGATAAAATTGGATAAGGATAAAATTGGATAAGGATAAAATAAAAGAAATAAGAAAATCCTCATTTTCCTTTTTATTTCCCATTTTCCCTTTTATTTTTCTAAATCCCCAAAATTCCCATTTTTCCCTTTTCTCTCTCTCTCTCCCCGAGCCCTCACCCCCCAGCCCGAGCCAGCCCCCATGGTCACCCAGCCTGGCCGCCCAGCTCGCCCAGGTTGCGTTGCCTAGCCCCCAGGCCGCCCGCACTGTGCCGAGTCGCCTCGCCCAGGCCGCGTCGCCTTCGCCTAGGTCGTCCCCGCACCAGATCGAGCGCCCCTATAGCCCGTCGCGTCGCGCGTCGCTGCGCGCGCGCCTCGTAGCTCGTGTCGCCGCGCGCGCGCGCGCCCCCGTCTGATACCGAGTGTGCCGCACGTCGTCGCCCAGCCAAGCTCGAGCCCACGCCCGCGCGCCCTTGCCTCGCCCCAGCTCGCCCGCGCGCAGCTCTGCGCCCCAACGCCCCTACGCCTGCGCCCGTGCCCTACGCCCAGCCTGCCTGTTGTGTGTTGGTTGGCCCGAGCCTTGTGGCTTCTCGGATGGTATTTCCTGAGTATTTTCTTCGTTGGGCCCTGATTTGTTGGCTGCTGGTTATTGATTTAATTGGGGTGTTTTATTGAATGTTTAGGCTGTTCGGGTTCGATTAGAGGCTTGAGGATCGCTTGGTTGATTGTGATTATTATTGTTTTCTGCTTGTTCCAGGTAAGGATTTCTTACCGTGGTTGTGTGGACCCTGCGATATATCATGATTGTGCCTTGTATGCTTGTTTACTGTTATGAGCATGATAGTGATAGGCAGCTTTGATTGATCTCTTGCTAGCATGTTTGCTAGATTTTACATGTTAGTGCCATGCTAGGTTTGTTCTTCCAGCATGCTTATGATTCCTGCTTTACGTTCGTAGTATCATGCTAGGTAAGCGTGTTTGATGTCGGTCATTGTTTGCTAGCCAGGAATCATTTATTTGCTCTGTACTCTTAGATAGAGTTGTAGGGTTTGTCATCATCCAGAGGCTGAGAGCGGACATAACGTACTTTGTCCCCACTGATCGAGAGTAAAGTGTGCGCAACATAACGTATCTTGCTTCCCCCCCCCCCGACCTGCCGATGTTGATTTAGCTACCCACATAAACATAAGCCTAGTTTGTAGCCTGCTAGAGCGGAACCCTGCCAACGGTGTAAGCCTACCTTGGCCGGTTCCTAGCTTCAGGTCGGTGGTTCAGGCTGCACAGATGAGCGCCGAGGGCCTCGCGCTACTGTGATCAGTGACACCGCTTCCGAGTCATAGGCATGCGTACCTAGCCCGCGTAGTTTGCCCTTAGGCTTCGCATTTACGCCGGTTGTAGTAGCATGCGGTGTGCGCGCACACGCGTTAGTTGTCGGTTCTGAGAGCTCCCCCGGGCTAATGTTCGTGAGTACACCATTCCTTCCAGTTTAGAGCCAGACTTCGGGTACTCTCCCGTAAGTCCAGATTAGCAAGGGCAAGGAGGCCCTTGAGGACATCCTTGGGATCAGTTTTTGAGCTGAACAATCCGCCGAGTGAAAGATACCTCGGTGATGTCCCGGGATTGGTTAGGAGAACCAATCATTAGGCCGGAAGTAGGAGACTTCCGATGACTCCAGATCTTGCATTATGAGCTCGTTGAGCTATGATCTGTGTTGATAGCTGTTTGCTTGCATGTTGAGGTGCTAGATGACTGATGTATCGTATTGTACCCCGGTTGGGGATTCTTACTTAGTATGTTTATACTCACCCTTATTTATCTTTCAGGTAACTTAGGACAACACAGGATGGCTAGCGGAGGGAGCTGATTGATCATGGGAGCTGCCGGCACTCTGTCATTTATTATTGCATTGTTTATTCAGCATGTAGATGGACATGAGTCCTAGGGGAACATTGTTTAAAAAATTGTTTAAATTGTATTGTATGTTTTTATAAACACTGGCCAGGTTGCTTTACTTTGTTGGTTTTGTTTAAATGAAAATTGTTGGGTATGTTTTAAGGGTTCCCCCTTCTCATATGTTTTAAAGAGGTTTTAAATATGAGCACTAAACCGCTTGTTATCATATTTAACTTGCATGCTGAGTGAGAACCCAGGTTTAGGACCATGTTTTGGGTCGGGTTCGTCACAAAGACCCTCCCATAGTAAGCTTAGACTATGATTAGAGCTCGGCTAAAAGGACTACTAATAACTAAAATAGAGTAAGATTTTAGCCTAAATTCGGATCATTATTCATATTATTCAATTCATATTAAGCTTCCGCGAAGACAAAAAGTGCGTGCTAAAAGGTGTAATTCTCTAATGTTGCGCATTGGCGGAGTTGAATGTTAAATATTGGTTATCATGCAAAAAAAGGATAAAAGAAGCGAGGTTAGCATAAAGTTCGCAGAAACCTATGACTATTTCTATTTCACAGGATTAACGCTAGGGAAGCATTGCCACGAAGGAAATCAAGACGAGCGAACACTAGTACTCAGGCTTGGAAGATCAAGGCCAGTTGCACTACAAGTAAATAAGGAAGGAAGAATCCGCTAGCGAGAAGTTGACTAACCAGACATTTAAGAGACAGATTGTTGAAATCACGGGATTCTTGCCTTAGACAAATCAAACACGTATGGCAAGAAAATTAAAAGGAGAAATCATCGTGCAAATTGATTCTTACCATTCTGGAACATTCGAAGGCCCGGCGACGTAGCTCTATAAAAGGGATGTGATGTAATAGAGAAAAGGGAGTTGGATCCTTGCCATGTTCTTCTTCTCGGAGAATTTTAGAGAATTGATATATGCTACAATTTTACTTTTATTCTGTTTTGTTTGTTTGTTTTGTTAAGACGTATTGTTTGACTACAAAATAGGAGCTATCCTTGGTTAGAAGGGAGAAAGACTGATCCATCCTATTTATTATGCGAGTAGAACTTTAACGGAAGCACAACAGAACTACACAACTATGGAGAAGGAGTTTCTGGCAATGGTCTCTGCGCTGGAAAATTTTCGTTCCTACCTAGTTGAATCGAAGGTAACTGTGTTCACTGACCATGCTGCTATAAGATACTTAATGAGCAAAGCTAAAGCAAAATCGAGGCTGATTAGATGGATACTCTTCTGCAAGAGTTTGACATAGAAATCAAGGACAAGAAGGGATGTGAGAATGTTGTGGTAGATCATCTATCATGACTCGAGGTCACATATCCTGACACAGCAATGCTCACCATTTCAGAAAAATTCCCTAATGAGCAAGTTTTTGCGTTGACAGTAATAGAAGAAAGGAATGCCCCTTGGTTCGCGGACATTGCCAATTATTTAGCAAGTTATATCACTCCATCCCAGATTACGCAGCAACAAGAAAAATGCTTATTCCACGACGCAAAATTATATTTCTAGGATGAACCATTTCTTTATAGGCAATGTGTTGCGGGATGAAACGCTGATGCGTAGTAGAGCATGAGAAAAACGCAATACTAGAGTCATGCCACACATCGCTATATGGAGGGCATTTTGGAGGAATGCGAACTGGAGCGAAGATTTTCCAATCTGGCTACTTTTGGCCTAGCATATTTAAGGATGCGCATCACTATGTAAAGACATGCGATAAGTGCCAGCGGAAGGGAAACATAGGAACAAGGGTCGAAATGCCATTGACTTCGATCTTAAAGGTTGAGTTATTTGATGTCTGAGGAATCGATTTCATGGGTCCATTTCCTCCTTCAGGTGGAAATTTGTATAATCTGGTAGCGGTTCATTACGTGTCAAAGTGGATCAAAGTAGTGGCTACACCTAAGAATGATGTCAGGACTGTCATAAGATTCCTTCATAGGAACATTTTTACAAGGTTTGGAACGCCACGAGCAATCATCAGTGATGAAGGGACACATTTTATAAGTAGAGCAATGTCACACGTTCTGCACAAATATAACATCAAGCACCACATTGCAACTCTATATCATCCTCAAACCAATGGATAAGTCGAAATCTCAAACCGTGAATAAAAAGAATTCTTGAAAACGTTGTGGGACCTAACCTGAATGATTGGTCCACGCGATTAGATGATGCACTTTGGGCTTACATAACAGCATTGAAATCGTCGCTGAATATGTCACCTTATAGGATAGTGTACGGGAAAGCATGTCATTTACTAATCGAGCTAGAGCATAAAGATTTCTGGGGGATAAAAAGATTAAATTTAGATCTTCAGAAAGCACGAGTAGTAAGAATGATGCAACTGCTCAACTTAGAGGAGCATTGACTCTTTTCATACGAAAATGCAAAGCTATATAAGAAAAAAACCAAAAGATGTCATGATCGACGCTAATCCCTCGTACTTTCGAGGTTGGACAGCAAGTGTTATTATTTAACTCTGAACTTCGTTTGTTCCCAGAAAAGCTCAGATCCAAGTGGTCTGGACCATTTTACATTACACAGGTAAAAGCGGGAGGAGTAGTGTAGATCAAGAGCGAAGCCACTAGAAACGAATTTGCAGGCAATGGCTAAAGATTGAAGCATTACTGGAATGAGGATAATCAACGCGGAATATCTTCATTCGCATTGACTGAAGAATGAACGCGCAAGCATGCTAATAGAGCTAGAGCGTAACGATACACTTTAATTTTCGCTCCATGCATGCTAAGTTTTAATATTTCCTATTTACTTATGCTAGAAGTTTATCTTAACTTAATGCTTTATTTATTTTTCATTTTCTATTTTTCACTGCAATTTTTTAATTTCAATAAATCAGTAAATCTTTTTTACCATCATATCAATTATTAATTACGGATGGATACCGAGAAACAAATTGTAAACATTTCGAACCAATGGTGTGCAGAGAATGCATAGCCGCCAAAAGCCCAATCGTCTCCCTAACCTAAGAAACAATTGAAATTCAATCATCATATCCAACATTTTGATGGTTAAATACCCTGCAAGAAATGGGGCATTTGCTTGGTTGTTGCAAACCAACTATCTCTATCTTACAAATCCTCTACAACCTTCACCATGAGACAAAGACTTGCAGCCAATTACCAAAGAATGTGGCAAATGAGACTGGAGAAATAAGGGGAAGTAGACCCTAAGAGCCCAAACTGTTGATCGATGCATTCGTACGTAGTGACGATGGAAAGTCACAAGTCGGACCAACCATGAGAAGGCAAGTGACTGCTCCAACAGTCCTTGGGGTAGAAAGGGTTGTTACCTCTGCACCACGTCAAGAGAACGTGGAAGTTGTAGTGGTTGATGCAGAAGAGAATGAAGTCAGAGAGCATCGGGAAGGAAAATCCCCAGTGTTGGTTGAGGAGCGAGGGATGGGAAGTAGAAGAATTTCTACGTCAAATGACCTATTCCGACGTGGAAACAAAGAAGAAGCTGAAGCGAGCAATGCCAGGCGGCAGAGAGTTTGACTGACACCATTGGGAGAAGACCGCGACCGCATGATCCAGTGCCACATGGCCAAGTTCAGTCATGTAGATGCAGTGCTGCCAAATGAAGCGGGGCCTTCTACATATGCCCATGTATCGACTCTCCCACCAAGGAAGATGAAGAAGACAATGAGAGAAAAATTATGGCGCAACCTTTGGCTGCCAGAGAACAATCTGAAGAACCTTGTGGACTACATAGCAATCCGAGACAGCGTCATCTTTGACATCCTGACTCGGTTGGATCCACAACTCCACAGAACTGCCCTCCTAGAGATCCAAGACATTTTCTCCTCCACCAACTCTGACAGCTCTGATTCGAAAGATGAAAAGTGATAAAGGAAGTCTTTGTCTCTACTGTTCATGCCCTTATTATATGCTTCTCTTGATAATAATAGATATTTCATTTTACTCACTGATAAGTTAATGTTCTGACGAATGCCGATTTTTATTTTTCTCCTTTTTAATTATGCATTTTCAAAACATTGTCTTTGGAAAGCTGATATTTACTCTGCCCCAAAACGTCATTTACGACGCAAATAGGGAAAAAATCTTGGGATGGACACTTATGAACTTAGGACCTAGATCAATTCTATGGGGGGAGATGGTTTGAACTTAAAGTAAGGATTTCAGCAACCTTAAAAACATTGAAGTTTGGGGGAAATAAAAACTCCTAATCATTGAAGTCAATGATGAGCCTAAGTTGAGAATGCTAATTAGCATTGCAATAGCAGACTATGGGAATGCGTATGATGTTTTCTAAAAAAAAAAAAAAACCCTCAAGACATTCTAGGTAAAAGAAATGGCTAAATGAGAGAATGAGCCATGGGTGATCCAAGTATTCTGCTAGCACTGCTACACAACGTTTTAGAGACTAGTGGAACATTTACTCAAAGGTACCCAGAACAAATAAGCCATGGACAGAGTGTTTCGAACAAACTTAGCTGATAAAGGAAGAATGACTTGCACTAAAGCAGAAGTCTCCAATCTAGAGTAAACTTGGGACTAAAGGAATGAGGAGAAGATCTAAAGTGAGATTGCTAGGAACCTAGTGAATGATGATTTGGAACGGGTAAGTGATTGGTTTATCAAGGCAATGATATTCAAAGAATAATATTGTTTTTAGTAGGAGAAAAAAAATTTCGGCATTACAATTTACCTTAACTTAGCGGTTATTATACCAGCATTAGCATCGCTTGGGACAAGCAATGATTCAAGTTTGGGGGTTTGATGACTCTAAAATAGACTCAAATTTTAGCCTAAATTCGGATCATTATTCATATTATTCAATTCATATTAAGCGTCCGCGAGAGACAAAAAGTGCGTGCTTAAATGTGTAATTCGCTAATGTTGCGCATTGGCGGAGTTGAATACTAAATATCGGTTATCATGCAAAAAACGGATACAAGAAGGGCGATTAGCATAAAGTTTGCAAAAACTTATGACTATTTCTATTTCGCAGGATTAACGCTAGGGAAGCATCGCCACGAAGGAAATCAAGATGCGTGAACACGAGTACTTAAGCTGGAAGATCAAAGCCAATTGCAATACAAGTAAATAAGGAAGGAAGAATCCACCAGCGACAAGTTGACTAACCAGACAATTAAGAGACGGATTGCTGAAATCACGAGATTCTTGCCTTAGACAAATCAAACACGTATGGCAAGAAAATTAAAAGGAGAAATCATCGTGCAAATTGCTTCTTACCATTCTGGAACATTCGGAGGCCCGACGACCTAGCTCTATAAAAGGGATGTGATGTAATAGAGAAAAGGGACCTGGATCCTTGCCCTGTTCTTCTTCTCGGAGAATTTCAGAGAATTGATCTATGCTACAATTTTACTGCTATTCTGTTTTGTTTGTTTGTTTTGTTAAGACGTATTATTAGACTCATTTTTAATTCAGTAATACAATTCTATGATGTTTTCTATACTGTGCATTGTGTTCTCTGTTTTCATTATGAACTAATTTTCGTAAGGTGAAACTGAGGGAACGTGAGCTTTAGTAAGATGTTGTAGGAAGGAATTGGAAGGATTAATCTAGGACATGTAAGATAGGTACTTCATCAGAATAGTAAGTGTCGACCGGCCATCCACACAAGCTAATAGATTGTAATTCGGAAGAGGAAACGATCTAAGTCTATCATGCATGTTTAATAGGCAGTGTTACAGTCGTGACATTTTAAATCGGAGTTTAGGAATAAACGCGAAACTATTACATACTTAGTGTGATTCATAATTACATTTAGTAGCAGCGGAATCTCGGCTAGGTGTTGAACTAAAGTCGAAGCAGTAGTTTGCATAGTATGATAGATTCATTTACCGCGTATTTCTTGTTATCGTATTGCTGCTGGACTCACAAGTATCCTAGTTTAGCCTTAACTTAGCAAAACTATTTTCTCGTTTAATTATTTCTATGCCTTGCAAAAAAAAAATTATATCAACAATACTCTTTCATGCAATTTACATTTCAATTCTAAACATCACCTCAAATAATTTTCCAGTCCCTGTGGAGAACGATAATTTACTTATTACTTGTTATAGACCACGTATACTTTCGTGTAGTTGGATCAATTCACACTAATCGTAACCACATTGTAACAAAGATCCCAACGTTCATTGGGGACAATATCAACTACAAACTAGGCATCATCGGGAGTGGCATGTTACTTCACATCCCCGGCCATCGGGTTCAGGAATAAATCCTCAATGATTCCGACCCATGAGAACAAGGAACGTTGTGTTCTCTACAGCCTCTAGATGATGACAACTAAATAATTTCATCTCTAGGATGTTTAATAGTCTAGTCTTATCAGATCACCAAAAATGCTCAATCACTCAACTGGCATCCTAGTAGGATACTACCAAAATTGATCATGACTAGCTATAAACCAAACATGTCATCCCTTCGAACATACAAGACAGAGAACCACAGAACATGCAATAGAGGTTTAACATACTAAGACCACATAATCCCATATGTTTACAAGAACACATTTAAAAATTACATACAAGATTTCACCCCGGGTCCCCATATTCCCGAGGCATTAAACATACATCACATAATTAAGTAAAGAACAACGAAATAGCAAACAAGCAGAAACAGGAAACATAGTTCAAACATCGATACATATTGAAACATAGTGAGTTTCTCCTTGTGCAGGGTCCACACAACTTGGGTAGAGATGGTCCTTACCTCAAGAAAATTACAGAACAACCCAACAGACTCCAACAAGTAAGAACTCAAACACAACAACCTATCAATTTATATCTAACAAAAATAAGCCACTAATACTCATTTAAAACCACTTTCGAACATCAACCCAACAATATTGACTTAGCAAACCCAAAACTAGGAAGCAACACGGGTGTCCAAACTAGCGAGACTCAAAAGCGGATTGAAATAGAGCAGCACCAAAAAAGAACCTATCAAATTAATCGAGAATCAGCCACTAAAAGCAATTCCAACAAACAAAACGAAACTTACCTTAATGGAATATGCTTATGAAACTTATCCAAGAACAAAATCAACACGATACAAACTCGAAGCTACTGGAACAAACAAAACCCAATAGTAAAAAATGCACGTTGGTTGCTAGGCGTGGCTGCGCGTATGTTGGGCTATGAGATGCAGCTGAAACCGAGCAGAAACGTGTGTGGCAGACAAATCTGAGCAATAGGGGCGCGGCACTGGCCGTTAGGCGAGGTGGGTCGGAGAAGCTCGAGTTGGAGGGTTGCGTGCGCAAGGGGAGGGGGGCTAGTAGCAGCGGCTGCTTGAAGGTGAATGAGTAAGCTAAGGTTCAAGAGAAAGAAGAAAGAAAAAAATATAGGAAATTGGTTTTTTTATATTCCACTTTTCCCTTTATTTAAAATGCCCAAATGGGCTTTCTTAACCCAATTTTCCAGCTATCTTTTCCTTTATTTAAAATGAGACTTTTTTTTTCTTCTTTTTAAACAACCCTAATTCTTTTACTTTAATACCCATAAAGTGAAACCCATTCACAATTTTTTTTTTTTTTTGAATAACTAAATAAAATGAGAACTATATATATATATTGTTTTCTTTTTTACAAAACCTGTTTCACAAATGTTGGGCGTTACAATATTGAATGAAACTTTCACAAGCAGGATGAGACTTTCACAAGCAGGAGTTAACATCTCATACAAGATTAATATCGGATCAGTATACGATCATTCTTGCAAAATAATATTGATAGTCTATAAAAGATTTACTTAGATTAATCGAATATCTTTTATTCACTCATATGCAAACTCTTTACATAGATACCCCACTCACATGTCTCCACATGAACAACTAAGATTAGGTTGTTTGCAACACTTACAAAGCAAGTTGTATTAATAGTGTTATCAAGACAAGACACTTAACCTAATCTATATACTACAGACTTTAGGTTATTTACTTGGATAAAGATCTACTTGTATGCCCAACATACTTATCCAAATATTCATCTTAATATCTTTGAGTTTCACTCAATTATTTAAATTAATTCATTCGTCTTGAATAATATGAATTAAATGAAATTTGAGTAATTAATTACAACTTAAATTACAATGAACATTCTTTAATTACAAACTGCTAAGCTTTTAGGGTACTAACCTAACATGTTCACCTTCTTAAACACTTAAGAGCAATGTTGGTGTAACGACCCGACCCGAATGGGTTCTAAATAGGCCGTTACCTCAATGCATGCATACGAATCTACAGAAAATTTGCAAGATGGTGTTCGGATTCTAAGTAAAAACTAAAACATAAAACATCCATTTAATTTCCTGAAACCTGTCCCTGTTTCCAAGCACCTGTTCCAAGACAAATACATTTACAAAGCTTACTCTGATCAGAAATTTATTTAAAACATACAAACTTTACAAAAATGCTAGAATCCGGAAATACATTCAGAAAACACCCTAGGGCTCCGTGCCCAACTACATGCATTCAGAGAACATTTAAATCATAACATAAACATAAGACTCAGAGTTGAACAACGGGTTTTCCATGATCACAGCTCCTCCTCCAGCCATCCTGGCTCGCACCATGGTTACCTGTGGAAAAACCACAGAAATAAAGGTGAGTAACGAATTACTCAGTAAGAATCCCCAACCGGGGTACAATACGATATAATCAGTCATCTAGTACCAAAGCATGCAAGCAAACAGCTAACAACACAGATCATGGCTCAACGAGCTCATAAAACAAGATCTGGAGTCATCGGAAGTCTCCTACTTCCGGCCTAACTGGGATTGGATACACTGTCCAATCCTGGACATCACCGAGGTATCTGTCACTCGGGGGGGAAAACACTGATCCCTAGAATGTCCTCAAGGGCCTCCTTGCCCTTGCACTAATCTAGACTTACGGGAGAGTACCGAAGTCGGTCGCTCTAACGGAAAGAATGGTGTACTCACGAACATTAGCCGGGAGCTCTCCGAACCGGCAACTAACGCTGGCGTGTGCGCGCACACCGCATGCTCTTCTCGCAACCGGAGTAAATGCGGGGCCTAAGGGCAAACTACGCGGGCAGTGCACGCATGCCTATGACTCGGAAGCGGTGTCGCGATCACGATGGCGCGAGGCCCTCGGCGCTCATCTATGCAGCATGGTCCACCGACCTGAAGCTAAGAACCGGCCAGGGCAGGCTTACACCGATGGTAGGGTTTCGCTCTAGCAGGCTACAAACTAGGCTATGCCGAAGTGGGTAGCTAATTCCACAACCGGCTGGTGGTCGGGGGTAGCAAGATACGTTATCGCTGCGCACACTTTATTCCCGACTGAGCTAAATCCACCTTAGTGACCGGGGGGGAAGCAAGATACGTTATGCTTCGCACACTACTCCCGATCGGTGGGGACAAAGTACGTTATGTCCGCTCAGCCTGCGGATGATGACAAACCCTACAACTCTATCTAAGAGTCAGAGCAAAAGCAATGATTCTGGCTAGCAAACAAAGACCGACATCAATCACACTACCTAGCATGATACTACGAGCTTAAGCAGGAATCACAAGCATGCTGGCAGAACAAACCTAGCATGGCACTAACATGTAATATCAAGCAAACATGCTAGCAAGAAATCAATCAAATCTTCTCTATTATTATCATGCTCATGTGATCAACAAACAAGCAAGGCAAATCATGAAAATATCGCAGGCCCACACAACTCCAGAAGAAATCCTTACAGTGGGAAGGCAACAACACACAATAAAATTAACTACGATCGAACCCGAGCAACCTATATCGAGCCAAACAAACACATCAATAATCATAAAATAGCCCTAAATATAATAAAATAAACAGGGCTCGGCTCGGGAGCAACTCACGGGGGGTGTGACGAGCAGCGAGCGAGCAGGCCGAGACGGCTAGGGTAATGATGATGGGACAGACGCTGGCCTGGGGTCGCGCGGCGCGAGCTGCGCGCGGAGGGGCGCTGGGCTGCCCGCAGACGGCACGCGAGCGACACGGGGCGCGCGGGCGCGGGCTCTAGCTCGGCTGGGCGCTGGCGCACGGGGCTGGGCTGCTCGGGCTGGAGGTGGGCGAGCCATGGGCTGCTCGGGCTAGGGCTGGCGAGCCAAGAGGCTGGGCTAGGGGGGCTAGGTCGGGGAGAGAGAGAGAAAGAGAGAGAGAGAGAGAGAGAAAATTGATTTTGGGAAAAAAAATAAAAGAAAATGGGAAATAAAAAGGGAAAATGGGAAAAAGGGAAAAATGGGATTTTTATCTCATTTTTCAACCTTATCCACTTTAAAACCTCAAAATCCCATTTCCCGGCTTCCTCCTCCGAGACCCGACCGAAGCAATCTTTTCCAATAAATAAAACTCACTTAAATCCAACTCCCAAAGCAACACTAAGGGCTCGGGCTCGAATCCCAAAAGAAGCACACAACCAACCATCACTTTGCCAAAGCCCAAACCACAACCGAGCATCCAACCGACTAGCCCAAACACCTCGGGACTCGCAGCCACCAACAAACAAGCCTTGACAAAGGCGGGAGCTACCTCGAAGCCCCGAAAACCACAAATCGCCGGAGAGCCAAAGACCAAAATACCCCAAGGGTCAAAGCAGCTCTAACGGCCCAACCAAACAACCGAATCTTGACCAAGGCACCTCGAAAAGCGGAATAGGAAAGCTGGATCATTACAATACTCCCTCCTTTTAAGACTTTCGTCCTCGAAAGTCCTAAGACGAAACAGCCTCAGAAAACTCCACTTATCCCAGCCAACTGAACTTCTCGGCCAACAACACTAGCCCTCTTCGAGAACCAAACCCTCTTGGGTTCTAAAAAACTCAAGGCCACAATGCCATCCGGTGGGCATCTTATTTGAACTCCAAAGGGAATAGACGGCAAACCACGTCCTCAACTCGCACCAACTCTCAAAGGGTGCTACTCTCAGCAAACTCGAGGACGGGCCACAAGCTTTGAAACTCTACACCACGCATTGGCGAACTCCTCTGGAAACTCACGACTGCTAACAAGCAGCCTCAACCCAACAACAAACTGGCCAAACAACTGAACCTTCCAGGTTCCAGAAAACCAAACGGCCAATAAACAGCAGCCTCTCAACGGCCGAAAGCAAACTTTTCCATGCAAACCTACTAGCAACTGGCCAAAGAAAACACTGCCAGGCAAGGAAACCACCAATATTCCTCTCAAGGAAAACTCGGGCTGCAAGGACTAAACCATCACGCTCTCATGGCACAACACCTTGAGGAAAACAGCTCAACGGCTTTACCAACCAAAGCCACGGCACCTCTGTGCCAACTCACTCAAACGGCTCTGCTACTCCAACTGCGAGCGCACAACAACAAGGAGCAAAGCCCGAGAAGGGCTTGCTCAGCAGAACTCAAACCAAACTCAGAGACTAGGGGGAAGGGAAATCTTCGATCCCCAAAAAAAAAAAACCAACAACTTGCAAGAAACAACTCTTACTGGCAGGCCACCGCCCTTGCGGGGACAAACAACTTGCTTGCTAACAACACAATGCAGGGGCCCTCTCGTTGGGCTGACCGCTGCGCTACTCTGACCAACAACACAACTCAGGAGCGAAGCTGACTCCTGCCAAATGGGAAACGACTTTCCCAGCAAGCAAACTCTGAAGGGCAGCGAACTTCACACAAGCTCGCTGACTAGCTCAAACCCAAGGCAACAACAACCAACTCTCTTGGAAGCAACAACAAAGGGAAAACTCAACCAATCGGATCACAAATCCGGAACCAACAAAACTTACTCAACTGCCGAGGGAGAGGTCAACTCCCAAAACTTCCTGACTAGGAAAAAGACCTCAGGGCAACGCCCTCCAGCTAGAACCGAACTAGCTCTCGAAACAACAAGAGAACCAAATCTTGGCCAAACACTCACAAGAGGCAGAACAACCTTTATCGCTGTGGCCTCTAGAACACCATCCAAGAATCCGCTTAACTGAACAAACGACTACTTCCAAGTAGCCAACAAATTTTTCCCTCTTGCTAGCACCACTACCATCAATTCCAAGACCAAAGGAGTAACCTGACAACTCCCCGAAGGAAACGACTCTTACAAGCAGACAACCAAAGGACAGAGAGCTCCACAAACGCTCACTGTCTTGCTCCACTAGAGCAACAACAACAAATCTCACGGGGCAACAACAGGGGTCCATCTCAGACTGAACCTCCAAAAGCCAAACGGGGCAACTCGACATCCTGGAAACAGGAAAACAACCAAC
The DNA here is from genome assembly GCA_036507275.1 of Sicyos edulis. Lineage (NCBI taxonomy): Eukaryota > Viridiplantae > Streptophyta > Magnoliopsida > Cucurbitales > Cucurbitaceae > Sicyos > Sicyos edulis. Next base: position 35,493,968 of record CM071848.1, on the reverse strand, counting down.
TCGGCACAAACCATTCGTCCCACGAGCAAAGCTAATCTCTAGCAGCTCCAAACCACACCTTGGTCAACACCAAGCATCAACTTGCCACCGCACCGGAACCAATCCGGACTCTACTCCAAACAAACACTGGCTTGCTAGTGTACCAAGACTGCTAGCAACTCAACCGAGGCTACAAACTACATGCCTCAAGCTTGCCCACTGAAACTCACTACCTGGGCCTGACTGAGCTTTGGAGAGGCTCTCCAAAACCTAAGGATCCTCCGATCACCCTCCGACACATACGGCCGACAAACGAGCTAACAGCCAACTGCCTGAACAGGCAGAACTCACTCCAGCATCTCAACCATGCTGGCCAACTCCAACTCCTTGGGAACCAAGAGGACCCGAAAATGCTACCGAATGCGTCATCCTCCTACTCAAACATCAGCCACAAAAAGGCTTCTACCCAAGGAAAGGATCCAAACAACTCTCTTAGCCAAGGCGATCAGAAACTGCGCGGCTTTGCTACCACCGCACTTGTTCAATTTCCAACTGAACTCCAACCGATGGAACACCAAAAGTTCCATCTCCACACGATGCTAAAAGCTGAGGCAACCTTGCTCTACCAAGGCATAACCATGCCACACCGAACTCACTTTATACCAAGCCTCTACCAAGGGTGCTTACCCATAAGGCATCCAAAACCTCTCGCAAGGCATCAGCTCATCTCGCCTCAAAAGCATCCAACTCGCTCATAGGCATCCAGCTCATCTCATGAGCATCCAACTCGAGTCCCTCTCTTTGGACCAAACTCGCATCTACGATGCTCAACTCTCCTCAGATAAAGGCACTCGAAGGTAGTTGACCGTACTACCAACCACAAGAAAACTCTTGGCCTTAACACTAGCGCGAGACTCACGCGCACCAACACTTACCAACTGCCAACCTGCTGACTTACTCAACCTCCAGAAACACTGGGAAGAGGCTCCGGCTCCTCTCGAGCATCCTTTCGCTTGTAGTCCATCGACTACCACTGAACTAGCCCTCCGGCACGACCTAAACTGGTGCAACTGCCAAAAACGGATCCAAGGCTAAAGAGGTGCGCTGAACTCCTAACGACATAGAACCATCTGCTATGCCCAAGCCAAACTCAAGCCTGAACCAGACTTAGTGCCAAAGTGGCACACCAACCAATGCACCTCAAGTGCTACTACTACAAAATCCACATCTTACTACAGATGGGGCCAACAAGGTCACTACCTCAAGTGACAACAACTCTGGCTAGGCATACAAGGGCTCAACTCAAACAACCATGCCTATGGCATCTCATCAAACCGAAGGCTCACAGCCTACCCTAGCATCTCCTCATTATGCTCAACAAAGCTCTGGCCGGATCTCTCAACATGCAGCAGCTAGCTCCTCTCTAGGAGCTCACCAAGGAAGAGTGCTCAACTCTACCAAACATCTGAGGAAACCACCAACGGATCCAGTCCGACGGGAACACTGCTCGCCGCACCCTTAACCACAGGGTTCCAGCTCACTGGCTGCAAACAACAACACTTTATGGGAGCACAAAGATGCCTCAACAATCTCCTCGAAGGCTGCCAACTCTGCAGCTACTCACTGGGCAATCAACAATCTGCTAAGGCTCAAGATCAACACTTGAGCTACCCAGGCTAGTCCACACGGGGACCTGCTCCACAAGCATCCTCATCGGCATAAACCTGCTGATCATGCCCTCCCAGGAACCTCCGGGGCTACAAGAGCTACTGGGGAGAATGCTGAAAGAAACTCTGCCAATTGGGCTATCTGTGCCCGGGACTCCTCACTACGAGCTACGAACTGCGCCTGGGTCTCCGCTCTCTGATAGCTAAAGACCTGCCATCAAATCTCTCATGGCTGGAGCACACTCTGCTCAAGGAGTCTCACTCTAAAGCGCTGCTAGCCTCTACCCCCCTCCACAAGGCAACTCAACTGCCAGGGCCAACGGGCCTAACAGCCCTGGACTCGGCCTCAACATCAACACGATCAGTCCAACTCCTCGGTCGGACATGCCAAGCGTCCTGCTCCTCTGGGTACGATCAACATACTGGCGATCTGCACAAAGCACCTCCACCCTCTCACTAGGGGAAAAGCAGCAACTGGGCCACAAATGGCCAATGGGAGACTAAGCTCTGCCTCCCTCGGGGACGACGTCCCAGGGCATCCGAAACTATCTGGATACCTCAACAAGCTGCTAAACAATGCTCGCACTGCGAGAAAGTTGGCATGATGGCTCTCTAAACCCAAACCAACAACGAGTCAGAACCTGCTCGTCTCCGCTCCACAACTCTACACAAGGCAAACACTAGAAGAAAAGTATTGTAAATTCTTACCTCTTTCTTTAAAACAGTAAACTTAGGCGTACCTGTTGACTGTCGGAGTGCTGATGATCATGGAAAAACGACCTACAACAAAGGTCAGTCTACAGAATCTATGACTCGAGCTCGATACCAACTCAGAACGACCCGACCCGAATGGGTTCTAAATAGGTCGTTACCTCAATGCATGCATACGAATCTACAGAAAATTTGCAAGATGGTGTTCGGATTCTAAGTAAAAACTAAAACATAAAACATCCATTTAATTTCCTGAAACCTGTCCCTGTTTCCAAGCACCTGTTCCAAGCCAAATACATTTACAAAGCTTACTCTGATCAGAGATTTATTTAAAACATACAAACTTTACAAAAATGCTAGAATCCGGAAATACATTCAGAAAACACCCTAGGGCTCCGTGCCCAACTACATGCATTCAGAGAACATTTAAATCATAACATAAACATAAGACTCAGAGTTGAACAACGGGTTTTCCATGATCACAGCTCCTCCTCCAGCCATTCTGTCTCGCACCATGGTTACTTGTGGAAAAACCACAGAAATAAAGGTGAGTAACGAATTACTCAGTAAGAATCCCCAACCGGGGTACAATACGATATAATCAGGTCATCTAGTACCAAAGCATGCAAGCAAACGACTACCAACATGGATCATGGCTCAACGAGCTCATAAAACAAGATCTGGAGTCATCGGAAGTCTCCTACTTAGGCCTAAGCTGGGATTGGATACATTTGCCCAATCCTGGACATCACCGAGGTATCTGTCACTCGGGGGGGAAAACACTGATCCCTAGAATGTCCTCAAGGGCCTCCTTGCCCTTGCACTAATCTAGACTTACGGGAGAGTACCCGAAGTCAGGCTCTAACGGAAAGAATGGTGTACTCACGAACATTAGCCCGGGGGAGCTCTCCGAACCGGCAACTAACGCGTGTGCGCGCGACACACCGCATGCTCTTCTCGCAACCGGCGTAAATGCGGGGCCTAAGGGCAAACTACGCGGGCAGTGTACGCATGCCTATGACTCGGAAGCGGTGTCACGCGATCACGAGCGCGAGGCCCTCGCGCTCATGCGCAAAGCATGGTCCACCGACACGAAGCTAAGAACCGCCAGGCGGGCTTACACCGATGGCGTGGTTCCGCTCTAGCGAGCTACAAACTAGGCTATGTCGAAGTGGGTAGCTAATTCCACAACCGGCTTTGGTGGGGGGTAGCAAGATACGTTATCTTCGCGCACACTTTATTCCCGACCTGAGCTAAATCCACCTTAGTGACCGGGGGGGAAGCAAGATAAGTTATGCTTCGCACACTACTCCCGATCAGTGGGGACAAAGTAAGTTATGTCCGCTCAGCCTCTGGATGATGACAAACCCTACAACTCTATCTAAGAGTACAGAGCAAAAAGCAATGATTCCTGGCTAGCAAACAAAGACCGACATCAATCACACTACCTAGCATGATATTACGAGCTTAAGCAGGAATCACAAGCATGCTGGCAGAACAAACCTAGCATGGCACTAACAAGTAATATCAAGCAAACATGCTAGCAAGAAATCAATCAAAGCTGCTCTATTATTATCATGCTCATAACAGTCAGCAAACAAGCAAGGCAAATCATGAAAATATCGCAGGGCCCACACAACTCCGGTAAGAAATCCTTACCTGGTCGGAAGGCAACAACACACAATAAAATTAACTACGATCGAACCCGAGCAACCTATATCGAGCCAAACAAACACATCAATAATCATAAAATAGCCCTAAATATAATAAAATAAACAGGGCTCGGCTCGGGAGCAACTCACGAGGCGCGGCTGACACGCGAACGAGCCGGCTGCACGGGCTAGGCAGCTGATGGGCGCAGACAGGCGCGCTGGGGCGCAGGGCTGGGCGCTGGGGCGCTGGCTGGGCGCGAGCTCCGTGCGGAGGGGCGCTGGGCTGCGCGCGGAAGGCACGTGAGCGACACAGGGCGCGCGGGCGCAGGCTCGAGCTCGGTTGGGCCCTGGCGCACGGGGCTGGGCTGCTCGGGTTGGAACTGGGCAAGCCATGGGCTCCTCGGACTAGGGCTGGGCGAGCCAAGAGGCTGGGCTAGGGGGGCTAGGTCGGGGAGAGAGAGAGAGAGAGAGAGAGAGAGAGAGAGAGAGAGAGAGAGAGAGAGAAAATTGATTTTGGGAAAAAAATAATAAAAGAAAATGGGAAATAAAAAGGAAAAATGGGAAAAAGGGAAAAATGGGATTTTTATCTCATTTTTCCATCCTTATCCACTTTAAAACCTCAAAATCCCATTTCCCGGCTTCCTCCTCCGAGACCCGACCGAAGCAATCTTTTCCAATAAATAAAACTCACTTAAATCCAACTCCCAAAGCAACACTACGGGCTCGGGCTCGAATCCCAAAAGAAGCACACAACCAACCATCACTTTGCCAAAGCCCAAACCACAACCGAGCATCCAACCGACTAGCCCAAACACCTCGGGACTCGCAGCCACCAACAAACAAGCCTCGACAAAGGCAGGAGCTACCTCGAAGCCCTGAAAACCACAAATCCTGCCCGGAGAGCCAAAAGACCAAAATACCCCCAAGGGTCAAAACAGCTCTAACGGCCCAACCAAACAACCGAATCTTGACCCGAAGGCACCTCGAAAACTGGAATAGGAAACTGGGCTGTTACAGTTGGCGCCAATGTATTCTTCTGAAACCAACATCTGATTTCATCTTAATAAATTTCGCGGATGCTGATTGTAGGGTTTGTTTAGACACTCGAAGATTTGTAACAATGAGGCAACTAATGCAATTGCATCAATTCCTACCTTCCATATGAGGACTAAATACATTGAAATAGATTGTCATTTCATTGGTGAGAATATTCAACTTGCTAATATGTTTATTAATGTTCACCTAGTCACAACATTACAATACTTCATGGTCAAGATGGATATTTTGAATGGACACAAATGGCCATCATGAAGGGAGTAACAGAATCCATCTTGGATCAGTTTCATCACTACTAGAAAAAGCACATTCCATGACTATAATATTTAGTCATGAATACCTTCCATGACTAAAATCAAGAGTCATTGTATCCGCTGTCACGGAAGGTTCAACCAAGACACTATAGTAAAAGTGTCGTGGTAGAATCAATTATGACATTATATTATAGTCATAGATAAACCATTAATGACACATATAAAGAGTCATTGATGAATTAATAACGATAATTCACAAGTGTCATCGTAGAACCAGTTATGACATTTTATTATAGTCACGCTTGATCCATTAATGATACATATATATAGTCATGATTGAGCTATTTATGGCATTTTATTTTAGTCATGGTTGAACCATTACTGACACACATATATAGTCACAATTAACAAAAGGGAGAAGGCAGAACAGAAGAGATTGAAGAAAAAGCCGTAAGATAACTTTCTCAGAGGGCAAATAATTTATTTACCAATGTTCCTTATCCTTTCACAATTAACAAGAGGAAAGTACAAAGAGATAAGATTACATTCAGAACAAATATATTAAAATGATGAACAAAAATCTAAGCATAAATGAAAGCTTGTGCTTGGGCCTTAACATCCCCCCTCAAACACGACAAGTAAACAGCGAGGCCGAGTTTGTCACGCAAGGAAAGAAACTTGTGGCCCGAGAGAGCTTTGGTGAGACAGTCTGCAATCTGATGATCAGATGGAACATAATGAACATCAAGCTATCGGCGGAGAATTTGCTCACGTATAGAGTGAATATCAATTTCAATATGTTTTGTACGCGCATGAACAATAGGATTACGAGCCAATGCAGTGGCACTAAGATTGTCGCACCACGTAATAGGTGATTCAACTAGAGAGAAGTTATACAAGCAGAGAACTAATCCATTGAATTTCACACGCCACATGAGTAAGAGCACGATACTCAGATTTAGTGCTTGAGCAAGCCACAACTGGCTGCTTTTTAGATGACCAGGAAACCATTGTTGATTCGAGAACCACACAGTACCCACCAACGGAGTGCCTGTCAATGTGACAGGCAGCCCAATCAGCATCAGAGTTGTGACGAACCCAACCCAAAACATGGCCCTAAACTGGGGTTCTCACTCAGCATGCAAGTTAAATATGATATCAAGCGGTTTAGTGCTCATATTTAAAAACCTTTCAAAACATATGAGAAGGGGGAACCCTTAAAACATAACCAACAGTTTTCATTTAAACAATCCAACGAAATAAAACAACCTGGCCAGTATTTATAAAAATATACAATACAATTTAAACAGCTTTATAAACAATGTTCCCCTAGGACTCTGGCCCATCTACATCTTTGAATAAACAATGCAATAATAAATGACAGAGTGCCGGCGGCTCCCCATGATCAATCAGCTCCCTCCGCTAGCCATCCTGGTGTTGTCCCAAGCTACCTGAAAGATAAATAAGGGTGAGTATAAACATACTCAGTAAGAATCCCCAACCGGGGTACAATACGATACATCAGTCATCTAGCACCTCAACATGCAAGCAAACAGCTATCAACACTAATCATAGCTCAACGAGCTCATAAAACAAGATCTGGAGTCATCGAAAGTCTCTTACTTCCGGCCTAGGGATTGGATACACTGACCAATCCTGGACATCACCGAGGTATCTGTCACTCGAGGGGAATACACTGATCCCTAGAATGTCCTCAAGGGCCTCCTTGCCCTTGCACTAAACTGGACTTACGGGAGAGTACCCGAAGTTAGGCTCTAACGGAAGGAATGGTGTACTCACGAACATTAGCCTGGGGGAGCTCTCCGAACCGGCGACTAACGCGTGTGCGCGCACACCGCATGCTGCTGCAACTGGCATAAATGCGGGGACCAAAAGGCAAACTACGCGGGCCAGGTACGCATGCCTATGACTCGGAAGCGGTGTCGCGATCGCGATGAGCGCGAGTGCCTCGCTCGCCATCTGCGGCGGCTGATCCACCGACCTGAAGCTAAGAACCGGCCAAGGTAGGCTTACACCGTTGGCAGGGTTCCGCTCTAGCAGGCTACAAACTAGGCATACGCCAATGAGGTAGCTAAGTCTCATTGGTTGCCGGGAGGGGCGAGAAAAAGCAATGTATGTTATGCTTTGCTCTATATCCGACCACTGGGGACAAAGTACGTTATGTCCGCTCTCAACCCAAGCAACGCCGCTTTACTACTCCGACCGGTGGGGACAAAGTACTTTATGTCCGCTCTCAGCCTCTGGATGATGACAAACCCTACAACTCTATCTAAGAGTACAGAGCAAATAAATGATTCCTGGCTAGCAAGCAATGACCGACATAAATCACATTACCTAGCATGATACTACAACTTAAGCAGGAATCATAAGCATGCTGGCAGAACAAACCTAGCATGGCACTAACATGTAAAATCAGGCAAACATGCTAGCAAGAGGTCAATCAAAGCTGCATATCACTATCATGCTCATAACAATCAGCAAACATACAAGGTACAATCGAGATATATCGCAGGGTCCACACAACCACGGTAAGAAATCCTTACCTAGGACAAGCAGAAAACAATAATTAATCATAAATCAACGAGAGATCCTCAAGCCTCTAATCGATCCCGAACAGCCTATACATCAAACAAAGCACCCAAATCAAATACATAAAACAGCCTAATAAATACAATAACCAGCAGCCAACAAATCCGGACCCAACGAAGAAAAGACTCGGGAAATACCATTCGAGAAGCCACAAGGCTCGAGCCAACCAGCACACAACAGGCAGGCTGGGCGCAGGGCAGGCGCTGCGGCGCAGGCTGGGGCGCAGGGCAAGGGCGCAGACGCATGCACGGGCGCGCTAGGGCGCGAAGGCTGGGCGCGGGCGAGCTGGGGCAAGGCGAGGGCACGCGGCGCGGCTCGGCACAGGGGACGGGGCGTGGGCGCGAACTCGGCAAGCAACAGGGACGCGCGCGCGGGGCGACGCGACGCGATGGCTCGGGGCGCTCGGGCTGGCACGGCACGGCGAGCTACAGGGGCGCACGGTCCTGGGCAAGGCGGATCTGGGCGACGCGGGACCTGGGCGACGCGGGCTTGGGCGAGCAGGGGCTTTGCTCGGCGTGACCTGGCGAGCTGGGCGTTGGGGTTGGGCGACCACGGGCAAGCTCGGGCGGCCAGGGGGCTCGGGCTGGGCGGCCAGAATGGGCGACCAGGGCTGGCTCGGGCTGGGAGGAGGGCTGGGGTCGGGCTGGAGGAGAGAGAAAGAGTAAAAAAGAGAAAAAAAGGAATTTTGGGGATTTTGGGAAAAATGGGAATTTTAAATAAAAAAGAAATTTCCTTTTTCTTTTTCTTTTTATCCTTATCCAAATATCCATTTTATCCAAATTTTCCAATTTCTAAAATAAGCCTTAAAATCCTTAAATCTCATTTCCCGGCTTCCTACTTCGAGACCCGACTGAAGCAACCTTTCCAAACAATAAATCTCACTCAAACAACCTCCCAAATCAACACTGAGGGCCCAGGCTCGAATCCCAAAGGAAACACCCAAACAACCATAACTTTACCCAAAACCCAAATCACAACCGAACTCCCAAACGAATAGCCCAAACATCTCGGGACTCGCAGCCACCAACAAACAAGCCTCAACAAAAGCAGGAGCTGCCTTGAAGCCCTGAAAATCCACAAATCCTGCTCGGGGAGCAAAAAGACCAAAATACCCTTAAGGGTCAAAACAGCTCTAACGGCCCAACTGAACCACTGAATCTGAACTGGAAGCTCCTCGAGAACCGGGATAGAAAACTGGGCCGTTACATTACTTCCTCCTTTTAAGACTTTCGTCCTCGAAAGTCCTAAGACGAAACGTGTAACAGCCCGGTTTTTAGCTAAATGTAAAATAAGGTTTCCTTTTATATTTTTTTAGTTTGGGAGGAGCTGTTGGAAGGACTCGAACCCTTGGCCTAAAAAGGGGTTTGGAAGCTTGGGTTTAAATAAGGAAAATAAACGCGCGTCGTGGGGCTCGAAGGGGAGTCTTGGGAAGGTCATATGAGATTCCCAAGTCTATTTAAGTTAAGGAAGGGAATTATATTTAAAGAAAAAGAAAAGAGAAAATAAGGACAAAAGAAAGAACCCAAAACCCTAGACTTCTCCTTCACCCTCGCCCAAGCCGCCCCACACCGCCGCCGTGCTCTGCACCACACCGCCGCCGTGCCTCGCCCACGCCGCCGCCCAACGCCCTGCTGCTTCGCCCCACGACATCGCACGCCCTGCTGCTTCGCCCCACGACATCGCACGCCCTGCTGACCACTACCGCACCGCACCGAGCCACCGCCAGCCCAGATCGCGTCGAGCAGCCAGCTCGCCCACCGCCGCAACAGCCCAGCCTCCACTCCGCACCAGGTCGCCCAGCGACCGCCGCGTAGAGCGCCTCGCGCCCGCGACGACACCACCCCAGGCGCGTCGCGCTACCAAGACGCCGCACGACCCGCGCGTCTGCTACACACCGCTGCGCCGCTTCGTCGCGTCCGCCCGGCCAGCGCGCTGCGCTCGTCCTCCCTACGCGCAGCCAGCAGCCAGCGCTCGTCCCTACCCGCGCCGGCACGCAAGCCAGCGCCGATAGCGCCAGTCCGGGCGCCAGCGCCGCGCGCGCCTAGCGCTTAGTCCTTCGCTTCGCTTTGCGACGCGAGACGAGTGCCTTATCGGTTGGTAAATTCCCGAGCCTCCACCCTTTGGACTTCACGCTTTTAGATCTTTGTTTATTAATTAGGATGTTTTATTACTTGTTTAGGTTGCTCGAGTTCGCTTAAAAGCTCGAGGGTCGTTATTTGATTCGGGATAATTCACCTCCACTTATTTCGGTAAGGATTCTTACGGGGTTGTGTGGACCCTCGCGAATAGTTGATAGCATGACATCAGAATTGTATGAGTTTCTAGTGATAGTTTTCATGTTTTCTTTTGATTCATGTTCGTGACATGTTTACATCCCGTTAAGTTCCATGTTAGGCTTTCCTATCTTGATAGAACCATGCCGCCTATTGTATGTTGCTAGATTCAAGTTACGGTTAGATGTGTGATGTATAGTATAGAGGGCCGTAGAGGTAACTAGTTTGGGGTCCCGCTCGCAAGACCCGATGGACATCGAAGGTGTAAGGCCCGATGGGCATCCTAAGTGTGTAAGGCCCCTTTGGGCATCACCGAGTGAGGAGGTGTAAGGCCCTCACGGGCATCCTAGGTGTGTAAGGCCCACCGGGCATCACCGATTCTCGGAGGTGTAAGGCCCTATGGGCATCCTAGGTGTGTAAGGCCCTTTGGGCATCACCGATCATTTGAAGGTGTAAGGCCCGATGGGCATCCTAAGTGTGTAAGGCCCCACCGGGCATCTTTGTGTCCTAAGTGTGTAAGGCCCCACCGGGCATCACCGTGTCCTAAGTGTGTAAGGCCCCACCGGGCATCACCGAGTCCTAGAGTGTGTAAGGCCTCACTGGGCATCACCGAGTCCTAGATTGTGTAAGGCCAGAAGGGCATCCAAGCGTGGGACCTAGGAGGATTGTTGATGGGAGCCCTTGAATAGGCTCTCGCCTAGAAGCGACTCATAGCCTAAGCCCGGCCGTTCGTGCTCTAAGTCTTTGTATGGTTGCTCGTCCGTGTGCTAAATGAGATGATTTCGTATTGTACCCGATTGGGGATTCTTCTTGAGTAACTTGTTGCTCACCCTTATTTTCTCGTGGCTTTCCACGGGTAACTTGGGACAGAGGGTGGATGGCTAGGAGGAAGCGGCTCGATGATCATGGATAGCCGACTACGGGTCGACGTTTCTTTAAATGTTTTCCTTAATGATTTAGCATGTAGTGGGACTTGGGTCCCTAGGAAAAAGCACTCAAACTATTTTATGTTCTCGCATCGTTTTCCTTTGAATTGTTTTAAGAAAGTCTCGATCAGTCATTTACTGTTTTATTTAATTGAGATCATGGTTTTGTTTTAAAAGTGTTTATTGCAAAGCTTTAAACTTCCGACTCTGAATGATGTTTATATTCTTAATCATGCATGCTAAGTATGGACTTTAGGTTAGAGACCGTTTCTTGGGTCTGGGTCTTTACAGATTGGTATCGAGCCCGAGTTATAGGTTACGTAGATCGACTGCAGATTGTAGGTTGTTTTCCATGATCATCAGCGCTCCGCCAGCCATCAGGTATGTCCGTAAGTTTAAAGTTAAGGGTTAAGAATTACAATACCGGTTGCACCTTGCATGTACATGACTTGTTGTTGTAGAGCAGGGAAGACAGTTCGACCCATTGTTGGTTTGGTGTAGAGATTTTGGTATGCGATCACTCGTAGAGAGGCGGGGAGGCTAGAGGCCGACCACCCAGGCATTCGTGATCGATTCTCGACACCGGGGACCTCGTCCCAAGGCGATCTTGAGGTTAGGCCACCATCAGGCCCTTCAACCGTGTGTTGCCGGAGAGGGTGTAGGGGCAAGCGAGTCTCGAGAGGTCGCACTGGGGGAGCCGCTTTTGTGGAATCTATGAGGGCTCTTATGGTTGGGTTGCTAGCCGACGGAGGGCCGACCAGAGAGTGAAACGCAAGCTTGGTTAGCTGCGCAGAGGGAGGAGTCCGCGTTCGAGATCGACAGAGCCCGATCGAGTTGGTTCGTGAGAGGATCGCAGCGCCACCAAGACCGCCCACTCGCTGGGGAGCCAATTGTGAATGAGGCCGTTATGGCGGAAGGTGCTGAGGATCTAGGCAAGTGGCTGAAGGATTTTGTGAAATGGAAGCCGGAGAAGTTTAGTGCCCCTGGGGAACCATTGGTAGCTGCCACGTGGATTGCTGAGTTAGAATATACGTTTATGGTAATGGAGTGTCCTGAGGTGCAACGAGCTCGATGTGCAGCTCACGTATTAGCCGGTACAGCTAAGTGGTGGTGGGATTCCACCTTAAGTGAGAGACCGGCTGGGTCTCCACCTGCCCCGGGAGTTCTTCAAGGCGCTGAGTTCAAGGCAAAATTTATCAGCGAAGAAGCCCAAGAGAAGATGATTGAGCTGTTTTCAAACCTTAAGCAGGGGTCTGACTCGATCGAGGTGTACGAGAAGAAGTTCTCGAAGTTGGGATACTTCCCGCCACAGTTGATTTCTACCCCGGAACTGAAGATCAGGAAGTTTATTGCGGGTTTGAGACAGGGAGTGTCTCGAGATGTTAGGGCACAGCCCGAAACTTTTGCCAAGACGAAGACAGTTGGCAACGATTTATGATGGGAAGTATCCTCCGAGCGGAGTTGTTAGTACCAGTAGTGTCTAAGGCCCAGTGTACTCGGGCGTAAGCGCAAGTTTGACTCGAGGAGCAATGTCCGGGGCGGTCGGCGCCCCTGTGGTTCTTATCATGGCGAGAGACCGATCGAGACCATAACAGGATCAGCCTCGCCAACAGGGCGTAGGGAGGCCACCACCGTATTGTAGATCCTGCGGGAAGCAGCATTGAGGACCATGTGGTGGTAACCCTAGGGCTTGTTGTAATTGTGGAAAGGAAGGGCATCGGGCCCGGCACTGCACCCAGAAGGCAGTGGTGGCACAGCCAGCTCAGCAGCAGGGAAGAGTATATGCTACGACTCGCCAGGAGGCTGAGAGAGCCGGACCCGCAGTGGCAGGTACGCTCCTAGTTCTTGATCACCTCGCCTTTGTGTTGTTTGATTCGGGTTCCACCCATTCGTTTGTTTCTGCTGTTTTTGCTGAGCTTGCTTGCATGAATTTAGAGCCTCTAGGTTTTGAGTTGTCTGTCGCTACTCCCTCGGGAACTAGTATGCTGGCTAGCCAGAAGGTAAGGGACGGTCGGATACAGGTATCCGACCAGACTCTGCAGGTTACCCTCATTGTGTTAGCTATGAGCGGTTTTGATGTGATCCTCGGCATGGATTGGTTAGCTGATAACCACGCTATGATTGACTGTCGTTGTAAGGAGGTGGTGTTCAGGCCGCCAGGTAGGCCTACCTTTAAATTTCGGGGCACCCAGAGTGGGGTGTGTCCGCCGGTGATTTCGGCAGTTAAAGCTCACCGTTTGTTAGCTCGAGGAGCTTGGGGTTTCTTAGCTAAGTTGACTGGGGAGAACCGTGACCCACTATCTGTCGAGCAGGTGCCCATAGTGCAAGAGTTTGCAGATGTTTTTCCCGAGGAGTTGCCTGGCCTGCCGCCGAAGAGGGAGGTGGACTTCTCAATAGAGCTTGAGCCGGGGACTCGCCCTATCTCGAAAGCTCCTTATCGCATGGCGCCAGCAGAGCTGAAAGAGTTAAAAGAAACGATTGCATGGAGATGCTTGACAGAGGATTTATTAGGCCGAGTGTGTCCTCGTGGGAGCACCCGTCTTTGTTTGTTAAGAAAAAGGATGGCTCGATGCGCCTATGCATCGATTATGAGGAACCGAACAAGGTAACCATTAAGAACAAGTACCATTGCCTCGTATCGATGACTGTTTGACCAGCTCCGGGAGCTTGTGTGTTTTCAAAGATTGACTTGAGGTCGGGCTACCACCGATTGAGGATTCGGGATGCGAGATATTCCCAAGAGGCGTTGAGTCAAGGTATGGGCATTATGAGTTCGTAGTCATGTCGTTCGGATCGACAAACGCCCAGTTTGCATTCATGGACATGATGGACAGAGTGTTCAAGGCGTTCTTGGACCGCTTTGTCATCGTGTTCATAGATGACATTCTTGTGTACTCTAAGTCTAAGGAGGACCATGCCTCGCACCTAAAGGCGATTTTGGCGGCTTTGCGCGAGAACAAGCTCTACGCGAAGTTCTCAAAGTGTGACTTTTGGCTCGAGGAGGTAGCATTTCCGGGACACGTTGTGTCTAAGGAGGAGTGGGCTGTGGACCCTTCGAAGGTAGAGGCCGTTAGTTCGTGGGCGGACCGACGGCGTGGACGGAGATTCGTAGCTTCCCGGTGCGGCCGGATATGACCGACGCCGTTCAAAATTTTTCCGCTATAGCCGCCCGCTTACTCGATTGGCGAGGAAGGGTGTTGATTTCGTTTGGGATAGGAAGTGCGATGAGAGTTTTGCTAAGCTAAAGAGCGGTTTGACGCCCGCCCGGTGTTGGCGGTCCGGAGGGTACTTGGGGTTTCGTGGTGTACTGATGATGCCGGCAAGTTTGGTTTGGGATGCGTTACGATGCAACACGGTAAGGTGATAGCGTCACGCTTCGTGCGATTGAAACCGCACGAGCGAGAATTACCCGACTCATGATATGGAGTTGGCAAATGGTCGTCTTTGCACTTAAGATTTGGAGGCACTACTTGTATGGGGAGAAGATTCAGATTTTCTCGGATCACCAAAGCCTCAAGTATTTCTTCACTCGAGAAGGACTCGAACATGAGGCGAGAGGAGGTGGTTGGAGCTCGTGAAGGATTACGATTTGTGAGATCTTGTATCACCTGGAAAAGCAAATGTTGTGGATGATGCACTAAGTAGAAAGGCCTCGTGATCTCGGCAACATTGGCAAACCCCAAGAGTATCATCGGGAAGGATCTCGAGAGAGGCGGAAATAGCGAGATTGTTAGGGGATGTTACCGCGGGGTAGCTCGATTGACCATCCAAACCTTCGATAAGGCAAAGGATTATCGGCGGCCAATTGAAAGATCCTAAGTTAAAAAGTTTGTATGAGAGGTTTGGCCTGATGGTGACTTCGACTTTGTGATACTTGCAGATGGGGGTCTGAGATATAAAGGTCGGCTGTGTGTTCCAGCCGATGCCGGTGTTCGCACAGAGTTATTGACCGAGGCTCACACCTCGCCTTTTTCTTGGCACCCAGGGGGTAACAAGATGTACCAAGATCTTAAACAGACTTTTTGGTGGATGGGGATGAAGAGGGAGATTGCCCGATTCGTTAGTCGAGTGTCTCACTGTCAACAGTGAAGGCGCCAGCAGAAGCTTGGTGGTTTGTTGCAACCGCTCGGGGTGCCACAGTGGAAGTGGGAGGAGATCACCATGGATTTTATCTCGGGTTTGCCCAGGACTCCTAGAGGATATGCACAGATTTGGGTGGTCGTTGATAGGTTGACTAAGAGTGCCCATTTCATTCCGGGCAGGATAAACTACACCGTGGAGCAGTGGGCACAACTGTTCCTTGAGCAGATAGTGAGGTACCACGGAGTGCCAGTTACAATTATCTCCGATCGGGATTCCCGTTTTACATCACGGTTTTGGAAGGCCCTTCAGGCAGGTTTGGGCACAGAGTGCAGCTACAGCACAGCCTTCCACCCACAGACCGATGGCTTGGTGGCGGGTAAATCAGATCTTAGAGGATATGTTGCGAGCCTGCGTGTTGGATTTCCCCGGCAGTTGGGACCAGTACTTGTACTTAATGGAGTTTGAATACAACAACAGTTTTCAGTCGACCATTCAGATGGCACCGTTTGAGGCGTTGTATGGTAAGCGCTGCAGATCCCCGGCCTTACGGGAAGAGGTTGGTGACCGGCAGTATTAGGCCCGAGTTGCTTGGTGACCAATGAGGCTATCCGAGAAAATCGAGCTCGTATGCCGACCGCCCCAGCAGCAGTAAGAGCTACGCCGATGTTAGGCGTAGGAGAGCGGAGTTTGAGGTTGGCGGCATGTTTTCCTCAAGGTAGCTCCGATGCGAGGGGTCCCGAGGTTCGATAAAAGGGGAAACCGAGCCTGAGGTTTGTTGGACCTTTCGAGGTCCTTGAGAGGATTGGGGTTGTGGCCTGCTCGGTTAGCATTGCCGCCGTCCTTGGCTGCAGTGCATAGTGTGTTCCACGTTTCGATGCTCCGCCAGTATGTGGCAGATCCTTCGCACGTCATAGATTTTGAGCCTTTACAGTTGAACCATGACCTGAGCTTTGAGGAGAAACCCATAAGGATCCTGGCATTTGAGAAAAAGGTTTTGAGGAACCGGGCCATTGACCTAGTGAAAGTGCAAGTGGTGGAGTCGGGAGTTGAGGAAGCTACTTGGGAGTTGGAAGGGAGATGAGGAGGAGTTACCAGAGTTGTTTTAGGAGCAACTGACGGGGACGGAAGTCTTCTAAGGAGGAGTATTGTAATGTGCCCGGTTTTTAGCTAAATGTAAAATAAGGTTTCCTTTTATATTTTTTTAGTTTGGGAGGAGCTGTTGGAAGGACTCGAACCCTTGGCCTAAAAAGGGGTTTGGAAGCTTGGGTTTAAATAAGGAAAATAAACGCGTCAGCCGGGGCTCGAAGGGGAGTCTTGGGAAGGTCATATGAGATTCCCAAGTCTATTTAAGTTAAGGAAGGGAATTATATTTAAAGAAAAGAAAAGAGAAAATAAGGACAAAAGAAAGAACCCAAAACCCTAGACTTCTCCTTCACCTCGCCTAAGCCGCCCACACCGCCGCCGTGCTCGCACCACACGCGCGCCGTGCGTGCCTGCCGCCCGCGCGCCGCCTAACGCCTCGCTGCCGCCCCCACGACATCGCACGCCCTGCGCCGCCCCACGACATCGCAGACGCCCATCGACCATCGCCGCACCGCACCGAGCCACCGCCCGGCCGGATCGCGTCGAGCGAGCCGGCTCGCGCCACCGCCGCGCGACCTAGCCTCCACTCCGCACCAGTCTCCCAGCGCACCGGCCACCACCGTAGCGCGCCTCGCGCCGCGACGACACCACCCAGCGCCGTCGCGCGCGCCAAGACGCTCGCGCACCGCAGACCAGAACGACCAGGTTTTTCTTCCGGTCTTCCGGTATGCCCTAGGGGTAATTTGGTAATTTGGTCGGGCCGTCATGGTCGTTTGTGTCTTTTCCACTACTAAAATTATTGGATGGTTTTGGTAGGTTTTTGGAGGGGTTTGTGGTTTGGTTTGAGCAAGGTTTGTTGCAAAAGTAAAAATAAAGGAATTGTGCTTTGTGTAGGGGTTTGAACCGGGTCTCTGGGAAGCTTGTAGAGAGGTGTGCCAATTGAGCCATTAGGTGCTCTTGTTGCTCTTCTCGCATCACATCTTAGTTAACCTTGGAGTTTGGAGTTTTGGTGCATTTGGTTAAATGAAATAGAATTAGGTTATTCCATCTTATTCTCCAAAAACACCTCTTGGCCGCCCAAGCTCTCCATCTCCATAGCCTTGCCGAGTTCTTCATCCTTGCATCTCCTTGGGTTCGATCATCATCATTCCGGTAAGTCTTCGTCTTCTTCATCTTCTCATTTGGGTGTTTGTTGGCCGAATGTAAGAAAAAGGGGTTGTGTGTGTGTGTGTGTTGTGCGGCCCACCGAGAGGAGCGACCATCATCCCCAGCCTACCGCGACGCCCAGATCGGTCGAGCAGCTACTGTCGACGCCCAGATCGGTCGAGCAGCCCGCTCGCCAGACGCCCAGATCGGTCGAGCTACCGCCAGACGCCCAGACTGTCCCAAAGCGGCCTCGCCGTTCGCCCAAAGCGAGATCGCCCGATCGCTCGCCGACGCCAGAGGTCTCCCGCGCCGGCGCCAGCGTCCGGCCGATCGCTCGCCGCGCCGCTCGCCGTGTCCGCTTGCCGAGCTGCTTGCCGCGCGCGCCGCCGCTCGACGTTCGCCGCCGCGCGCGTCCTCGCTGAGTTGCTCGCCGTGTCCGCATCGCACGCCCGGCGCCGCGCGCGCCGCCCAGACGCCGGCGCCGCGCGCGCCTTCGTCGAGCGCGCGCCCGCGCAGCGCGCGTGTCCCGCTTGCGCGTGCGGTAGCGCAGCAGCAAGCGATGTCGTCGTGCGTGTGCGGTAGCGCAACGGTGCGCGTGTCCTCGCTGCCGTGCGGTAGCAGCGGCAGCGCCCGACCTTGCCGAGCGGCTTGCGCAGACCCCAAGCTCGTGTCGTCGCGCGCGCGTGAGTTCCCGAGCCGAGCTTTGCATTCTATTGTTGTTTAGATATTTTAGATGCTGATTATTGTTGGTTTGCTAGGTTCCCCGCTCGCTAGCTCGGGATTGTTCCGCAGCCTTAGGATTTGTGTGTAAAAGTCTTCCGACCAAGGTAAGGATTTCTTACCGGGGTTGTGTGGACCTCTGTATATTTGTGATTGTTGTTTTGTATGCTGTGTATGTTTACTAGCATGTTTAGCCTAGGTGCTCATTTCAATTCTCGATCGCATGAACTCTTGTATTGTTTCTCATGTTAGCCCATGCTAGGTTGTTCTATTCTAGCATGTTCGATATCTGTTCTTGCTTCGTAGTATCATGCTAGGTTCTTTGTATATCGATGAGCACGTATTGGACCGCATTGATTGAATCGTTATTATTGTTAAGGTTTAGAATTGAGGTAGATAGAATCATCAGGGCCCGATGCATAAAGTATCTTGCATCTATGGCAAGGACGTTCGAGACAGTTCTCCGTCCTTGGACCCCGTGAGGGATTAGCTATCCCAACCGGTAGGCCCCCGCAATCTTGGGTGAGGGTGGCGATCGTTAAATGCCCCAACGGTCGGGATGATGACTTGGCATTGCCTCGCCCCCGGCGATCGACACGCCCCTCGGCGTGTTCGGCCGTAGCCCTTGATTGCCACTGTTAGGGCAAGGACCGCTTCACGGTGTAAGCCTACCACGGCCGGTTCCTTAGCCTCAAAGTGCGGTGGTACAGGTGACATAGTTCACGTGTCGAGTCTCACACCCCTATGTCGGTGACACCGATCCGAGATTTAGTTAGGCATGGTGATCGAACTCGGGCGGCTTGCCACTAGACCCGGCACTTCCCGAGTTTGCGCAGAGTAGCATGCGGTGCGCGCTTACGCTCATTACTGGTAGCGATCGAGAGCTCCTCGGGATCTTGAGCGAGTGCACCTTTCGTATCGATGAGGCAGCCGAGGCCGGACTTGTTCCCGTATAGTGCGTTTAGTGTGTTGTGGTATTTTCCGGACGAAGACCACGAGATGGCATCCGAGGTCCAAGTGTGGACTTAGCTATGTGCTCCGCTCTCGTGTTTGTTCTCATAGCTTGCATACATTCTTCTAGATGATCATGTATATCGTATTGTACCCGGTTGGGGATTCTTCTTGGGTAATTCGTTACTCACCCTTATTACGTGGTTTTCCACAGGTAATCAAAGCGGGAGACAGGATGGTGAAGGAGGAGCTATGATCATGGAAACTCTTTGTCATCTCCGATTGTTTTATTTTAATTATCATGACTCTTCACTTTTTATTATTTCCCCGAATGCATGTAGACGGGCACAGAGCCCGGGATGTTTTCTTACGTTTTATGGATTCCAGCATATTGGTACTTGTGGATTGTTTTAATGGTTTAAATAAATCTCGATCGAGTGTGCTTTTAGAAATGTACGTTTTGGTTGTTGAATGTTTCTGTTTTTACTTGGAATCCGAAATGTATTTTTCATAATGTCTTTTATTTTCACTACATGCATTGGGGTAAAGGCCCATTTAGAGCCCCTTTTGGGTGGGTCTTCTGATTGGTATCGAGCTCAGAGTCATAGATTCGTGAGATCGACCTTTTGTTGTAGGTCGTTTTCCATGATCATCAAGACTCGGACAGTCATCAGTACGCCTAGATTTATTGTTTTAGAAAGGAAAAGGGTTAAGAATTTACAATACCTATCATCTAGTGTATGCCTTGTTTGGTGTTGTGGAATGGTGACAAAGTGAGTTTTGATTCGTTGTTGGTTTGGATGTAGATCGCCAAAGATGCGATCCACGTCTGCATCGAGAGAGGAGGTTCGAGAGCGGTCGAGGTATCGAGGATCGATCTCGACATCGCAGGACATCGCCCCCAGCCGACATCGATGGCATTCCACCAGCAGCTCCTCTGTTACGCCTAGAGCGGGCGTTGAGGCGATCGAGCGCCGTGAGATCGCTCTCCCGGAGCGAGTTTGCCGAGTCTATGAGGGCTTTTATGGTCAGCATGTTGAGTGACCGAGAGGCGAGAGACCGAGCCTTGTTGGCGTATGCAGCGGGAAGAGTCCCGAGCCCGGATCGAGCGGTGACTCGATTGGTTCAGCAGAGCTCAAGAGCTCCTCCGGCTCCACAAGAGCAAGTAGCCCAGAGCGAGATATGGCGAGGGTGCCGAGGAATTGGGTAGGTGGTGAAGGATTTTGTGAAGTGGAAGCCTGAGAAGTTTGATGCCACCGGTGATGCGTTAGCGGCGGCCAGTGGATTGCCCATTTGGAGTACACCTTCCGATCATGGTGTGCCCCGATATTCAGAGGCCGAGATGTGCGGCTCATGTGCCGGGAGGCACAATGAGATGGTGGTGGGAGTCCACCTTGAGCGAGAGACCGGTGGTCTCCACCCGCTACTTGGGAGTTCTTCAAGGCCGAGTTCAAGGTAAAGTTCATCGGTGATGAGGCTCAGGAGAAGATGGTGGAGCTCTTCCGAACACAAGCGTGGTTACGATTCCATTGAGGAATATGAGCGCAAGTTCTCTGAGTATGGATATTTTGCTCCTCGGTTGATTGCCACCCCGGGTGAAGATTCGGAAGTTCATATCCGGATTGAGGCGTGGTGTTTCCCAGATGTCGTGGCTCGTGCCCCGACACTTATGCTAGGGCTGCCCGATTAGCCACGATCTATAATGGGAAGTATCTCGCCGAGCGGGTTGTTGCCGCTCTGTTCGGCGTCGTCCTGTCCCAAAGGTGTGGGGGCGTAAGAGGAAGTTTGACTTTCGGGAGGCGGCAGCGCAGCCAAAGCGATTCGAAGCAGAGATCGGAGAGCTCGGTCCGTTTCACCCGTCAGCGAGGAGGACCCGAGCGATTTCCGCTTGTGCTACTTGTGGGAAAGTCCACGCGGAGCTTGTCGGCTGGACCTAGATTGTGCTTCCGTTGTGGTAGAGAGGGTCACATGGCCCGTTTTTGTGATCAGCCCGGCTATGGCGGCTCGGCCAGCAGCAGCAAAGCAGGTCGAGTGTTTGCTACGACCGTCAGAGGCCGAGCGCACGGATGCCGCTGTGGCGGTGCGCTTCTTGTTTTAGATCACTGCGCATTTGTCTTGTTTGATTCTCGGTTCCACGCATTCATTTGTATCTCGTGTTGTTTGTTGAGCATGCTAAGTTAAGACTAGAGCCTCTAGGTTTTGAGTTATCTGTTGCAACTCCTTCGGGAGTTAGTATGTTGGCTAGAGATAAGATTAAGGATGGGCGGATCGAGATATCCAGAGAGTTGCTTGTGGCTACGCTCATAGTTACGCCTATGAGCGGTTTTGATGTGATTCTTGGTATGGAGTGGTTAGTCGCTAACCACGCGTTGATTGACCGCCACGGAAAGAAGTAGTGTTCAGCCGCTGTGTCGGCGTTGACTTTAAGTTTCGTGGAGTCCGGGGTGGAGTTTGCCCGCCGATGGTGTCACCGTGTGAAAGCTCGTCGTTTGCTAGCTCATGGAGCTTGGGGCTATCTAGCCAAGTTGTGCGGGAAGAGCCGCCCCTCGTATGTCATTGATCAGTGCGGTCGTCGCGTGGGAGTTTGCGGGACGTGTTTTCCGAGGAGTTACTGGGGTTGCCCCCAAAGAGAGAGGTTGACTTCATTATTGAGCTCGAGCCGGGGACCCTCCCTATCTCGAAGGCTCCGTGATCGCATGGCGCCGGGCGTGAGTTAAAGGAATCAAGATTCGATTCACGGGAGATGTTAGACCGAGGGTTCATCCGTCCAAGTGTGTCCCCGTGGGGGAGCACCGATCTGTTTGTGAAAAAGAAGGATGGTTCTATGCGCTTATGTATTGATTACCGCGAGCTTAATAAGGTGACGAGTGAAGAATAAGTATCCGTTGCCCCGTATCGATGATTTGTTCGATCGGCTTCGAGGAGCTTACGTGTTCTCCAAGATAGATCTCGAGATCCGGTTACCATCGATTTGCGGATCGGGGATGCCGACATTCCTAAGACGACTTTGAGTCGGATATGGTCACTATGAGTTTGTGGTTATGTCGTTTGGATTGACCAATGCCCCCACCGCGTTCATGGACATGATGGATAGGGTGTTCAAATCATTTTTGGACGGCCGTCATCGTGTTCATTGACGATATTCCGATTTATTCGAGGTCTAAAGAAGACCATGCAGAGCATTTGAGGCGAGTATTGGCGGCTTTGAGGAAAACCAGCTTTATGCGAAGTTTTCCAAATGTGATTTCGGATGGAGCGGTGGCCTTCCTAGGCCACGTGGTTTCGAGAGATGGTATAGCCGTGGACCCCGCGAAGATTGAGGCCGTGAGTTCATGGGCCAAGCCGACTTCGATTCTGCCGAGATTCGCGACTTTACAGGTTTGGCGAGTTACTACCGTCGGTTCGTCAAGGACTTTTCTGCTTTAGCCTCGCCCCTCACTCGTCGGCGAGGAAGGGTGTCGAGTTTGTTTGGGACAAAGAGTGTGATGAGAGCTTTGCGTGCTCAAGCGCGATTTGACTTCAAAGACGGTGTTGGCGATCCGGAGGGGACAGTGGTTTCGTGGTCTCTGATGATGCTTCCAAGTATGGATTAGGTTGTGTGTTGATGCAAAGACGGGAAGGTCATTGCCTATGCTTCCGTCGGTTTGAAGCCGTATGAGCGAGAACTACCCGACTCATGATATGGAGTTGGCGGCGAGTGGTGTTTGCATTGAAGATTTGGAGGCATTACCTGTATGGTGAGCGGATTGGATGTTTACCGATCACACGAGCCTCAAGTATCTGTTTACTCGAGAAGGAGTTGAATATGAGGCGAGAGGAGATGGTTAGAGTTGGTAAAGGACTATGATCATGCGAGATTTTGTACCATCCGGGTAAAGCCAATGTAGTGGCCGATGCTTTGAGCGAGTAAAGACGTCGCACTCTGCGGCGTTGTTGAGTTCCCAGCCAGTTTGCGAGAGAGAGTTCGAGCGGGCCGAGGTTGCGATGTTGTTGGGAGAGGTTACCGCCGAGGTAGCTCGATTGACTATCACCGGCCGTCGATTGGCAAATGGATTATAGACGGCCAGTTGGGTGACCCGCACTTAAGAGATTGGTTGACAGAGTTAGTGCTTGACGGTGACTTTGACTTTGTGTATTCCCAGACGGTGGGTTGACTTATAGAGGCGGTTGTGTGTTGTTCCGGGCATTGCGAGTTTCTGAGCCGAGTTGCTCTCGGAGGCCCACTGTTCCCCTTTTGCTTGGCACCGGGGGTACCAAGATGTATCGAGACCTTAAGCGAGACTTTCTGGTGGATGGGGATGAAGAGAGATGTGGCGAGTTTGTCGGTAGGTGTCTCACTTGTCGGCAAGTGAAGGCACCCAGCAGAGGCCAGCGAGGTTTGTTGCGACCAGCAGAGTGTACCCAGTGGAAATGGGAAGAGATCTCTATGGACTTTATATCCGGTTTGCCAAGGACTCGAGGAAGTTCTCTCAGATTTGGGTGATAGTCGACCGTTTGACCAAGAGCGCACACTTCCTTCCGGTAGGGACACTTATCTACCGTGGAACGATGGCGCGGTATTTTTGGAGCAGATCATCCGTTATCATGGTGTGCCGGTGAGGATTGTGTCGGATCGTGACTCGCGGTTCACTTCTCGTTTCGAGAGCGCTCCAGAAGGGTTTGGGCACAGTGCGATTTCAAGCCCTGACTTTTCACCCTCGAGACGGATGGTCGACCGAGAGAGTGAATCGATTCTCGAGGATATGTTGAGGGCTTGTGTGTTGGATTTCCCAGCGATTGGGACCGATGATCTCATACTTGATGGAGTTTGCCTATAACAATAGTTACCGATCGGCGATTGGATGGCTCCATTCGAGGCATTGTATGGTAAGCGTTATCGTCCCCCTGTGTTTCGGGAAGAGGTTGGTGATAGACAGTGTTGGGTCCCGAAAGTTACTGCAGATTGACCAATGGTGCAAAGGCGAGAAGATTAGAGCTCGTATGTTGACACTCAGAGCGAGCAGAAGAGTTACGCCGATGTTCGGCGTCGAGATTTGGAGTTTGAGGTTGGTCGACATGTGTTCCTTAAGGTTGCTCCGATGCGAGGTGTTTTGAGGTTTGCAAGCGAGGAAGTTGAGTCCCCGTTTTGTTGGTCCGTTCGAGATCCTAGAGAGGATTGGCAGAGTTGCTTACCGGTTAGCCCTACCTCCACTACTATCGTGGTGCATAGTGTTTTTCATGTATCGATGTTGAGGCGATGCGCGTTGCGGACCCGTCGCACATTGTGGACTTTGAGCCTTTGCAATTGAATGAGGATTTGAACTTCGAGGAGAAGCGGTGAGGATCCTTGCCTTTGAGACCAAGACGTTGCGTAATCGCGAGATTCGTTTGGTAAAGGTTGATGGAAGAATCGGGGTTCGAGGAAGCCACTTGGGAGCGGGAAGACGAGATGAGGTTGCATTACCCCGAAGTACAAGCTGTCTTAAGGACTTTCGAGGACGAAAGTCATAAAAAGGAGGAATATTGTAACGACCTGTGTTTTTCTTCCGGTCTTCCGGTATGCCCTAGGGGTAATTTGGTAATTTGGTCGGGCCGTCATGGTCGTTTGTGTCTTTTCCAGCTACTAAAATTATTGGATGGTTTTGGTAGGTTTTGGAGGGGTTTGTGGTTTGGTTTGAGCAAGGTTTGTTGCAAAAGTAAAAATAAAGGGAATTGTCTTTGCAATGGGTTTGAACCGGGTCTCCTGGGAAGCTTGTAGAGAGGTGTGCCAATTGAGCCATTAGGTGCTCTTGTTGCTCTTTTCGCATCACATCTTAGTTAACCTTGGAGTTTGGAGTTTTGGTGCATTTGGTTAAATGAAATAGAATTAGGTTATTCCATCTTATTCTCCAAAAACACCTCTTGGCCGCCCAAGCTCTCCATCTCCATAGCCTTGCCGAGTTCTTCATCCTTGCATCTCCTTGGGTTCGATCATCATCATTCGGGTAAGTCTTCGTCTTCTTCATCTTCTCATTTGGGTGTTTGTTGGCCGAATGTAAGAAAAAGGGGTTGTGTGTGTGTGTGTGTTGTGCGGCACGGAGAGGAGCGACCATCATCCCGGCCATACCGCAGACGCCCAGATCGGTCGAGCGAGCTACTGTCGCGACACGCCCAGATCGGTCGAGCCACCCGCCAGACGCCCAGATCGGTCGAGCTACCTGCGCGCGACGCCCGGACTGTCCCAAAGAGCCTCGCCGTTCGCCCAAAGAAGAGATCGCCCGATCGCTCGCGACGCCAGAGGTCCTCGCCAGCGCCAGCGCGTCGGCCGTCGCTCGCCGCGACGCCTCGCCGTGTCCGCTTGCCGAAGCCGCTTGCGCGCGCCGCTTCGCCGACGTTCGCGCGCGCGCGTCCTCGCTGCGAGTTGCTCGCCGTCCGCATCGCGACGCCGGCGCCGCCGCGCTTTTTCGCCGAGACGCCCGCGCCGCGCGCCTTCGTCAGACGCTCGCCGCGCGCGCGTGTCCTCGCTGCTGCCGTGTGGCAGCAGCAGCCGGCAGCGTGTCCGTGCTGTGCGGTAGCGCGCAACCGGCGCGTGTCCTCGCGCCGTGCAGTAGCGCGGCCAGCGCCCAAATTTTGCCGAGCCGGCTTGCAGCAGCCCCAAGCTCGTGTCGTCGCGCGCGTGAGTTCCCGAGCCGAGCTTGCGTTTCTATTGTTGTTTAGATATTTTAGATGCCGATTATTGTTGGTTTGCTAGGTTCCCGCTCGCTAGCTCGGGATTGTTCCGCATGACTTAGGATTTGTGTGTAAAAGTCTTCCACCAAGGTAAGGATTTCTTACAGGGGTTGTGTGGACCTACATGTATATTTGTGATTGTTGTTTTGTATGCTGTGTATGTTTACTAGCATGTTTAGCCTAGGTGCTCTGTTCAATTCTCGATGGCATGAACTCTTGTATTGTTTCTCATGTTAGCCCATGCTAGGTTGTTCTATTCTAGCATGTTCGATATCTGTTCTTGCTTCGTAGTATCATGCTAGGTTCTTTGTATCGATGAGCACGTATTGGACCGCATTGATTGAATCGTTATTATTGTTAAGGTTTAGAATTGAGGTAGATAGAATCATCCGGGCCCGATGCATAAAGTATCTTGCATCTATGGCAAGGACGTTCGAGACGATTCTCGTCCTTGGACCCCGTGAGGGATTAGCTATCCCAACCGGTAGGCCCCGCAATCTTGGGTGAGGTGGCGATCGTTAAATGCCCCAACGGTCGGGATGATGACTTGGCATTGCCTCGCCCCCGGCGATCGACACGTCCTCGGCGTGTTCGGCCGTAGCCCTTGATTGCCACTGTTAGGGCAAGGACCGCTTCTGGTGTAAGCCTACCACGACCGGTTCCTTAGCCTCGGTGCGGTGGTACAGGTGACATAGTTCACGTGTCCAGTCTCACACCCCTATGTCGGTGACACCGATCCAGAGATTTAGTTAGGCATGGTGATCGAACACGGGGCGGCTTGCCACTAGACCCGGCACCCCGAGTTTGCGGTAGCATGCGGTGCGCGCTTACGCTCATTACTGGCGCCGATGGAGAGCTCCTCGGGATCTTGAGCGAGTGCACCTTTCGTATCGGCGATGAGACAGCCGAGGCCGGGACTTGTTCCCCGTATAGTGCGTTTAGTGTGTTGTGGTATTTTCCGGACTAAGACCACGAGATGGCATCCGAGGTCCAAGTGTGGACTTAGCTATGTGCTCCGCTCTGTGTTTGTTCTCATAGCTTGCATACATTCTTCTAGATGATCATGTATATCGTATTGTACCCGGTTGGGGATTCTTCTTACTGGGTAATTCGTTACTCACCCTTATTACGTGGTTTTCCACAGGTAATCAAGGCGAGACAGGATGGTGAAGGAGGAGCTATGATCATGGAAACTCTTTGTCATCTCCGATTGTTTTATTTTAATTATCATGACTCTTCACTTTTTATTATTTCCCGAATGCATGTAGACAGCACAGAGCCCCGGGATGTTTTCTTACGTTTTATGGATTCCAAAGCATATTGGTACTTGTGGATTGTTTTAATGGTTTAAATAAATCTCGATCGAGTGTGCTTTTAGAAATGTACGTTTTGGTTGTTGAATGTTTCATTTTTACTTGGAATCCGAAATGTATTTTTCATAATGTCTTTTATTTTCACTACATGCATTGGGGTAAAGGCCCATTTAGAGCCCCTTTTGGGTCGGGTCTTTACACGCACCGCCGCGTCTGTGCGTGCGTGCAGCGCTTCGTCCGCGTCCGCCCGCCAGGTAGCGCTGCGCTCGCCCCCTGCCGCAGCGCAGCCAGTGCAGCGCTTCGTCCCACGCGCCGCGCCCTGCGCCAAGAGCGCCCGATAGCGCCAAAGTCGCGCGCGCTGCGCTGCCTCGCGCCTAGCAATACCTGTCCTGTCGCTTCTGCGAGACGAGTGCCTTCTCGGTTGGTAAATTCCCGAGCCTCCACCCTTTGGACTTCCACGCTTTTAGATCTTTGTTTATTAATTAGGATGTTTTATTACTTGTTTAGGTTGCTCGAGTTCGCTTAAAAGCTCGAGGGTCGTTATTTGATTCGGGATAATTAACCTCCACTTATTTCGTGTAAGGATTCTTACCCGGGGTTGTGTGGACCCTGCGAATAGTTGATACGCTGACATTGTAATTATATGAGTTTCTAGTGATAGTTTTCATGTTTTCTTTTGATTCATGTTCGTGACATGTTTACATCCCGTTAAGTTCCATGTTAGGCTTTCCTATCTTGATAGAACCATGCCGCCTATTGTATCTTTGCTAGATTCAAGTTACGGTTAGATGTGTGATGTATAGTATAGAGGGCCGTAGAGGTAACTAGTTTGGGGTCCCGCCGGGCAAGACCCGATGGACATCCGAAGGTGTAAGGCCCGATGGGCATCCTAAGTGTGTAAGGCCCCACCGGGCATCACCGTCTCGGAGGTGTAAGGCCCTACGGGCATCCTAGGTGTGTAAGGCCCCTTTGGGCATCACCGATTACGGAGGTGTAAGGCCCTATGGGCATCCTAGGTGTGTAAGGCCCTTTGGGCATCACCGATCATTTGAAGGTGTAAGGCCCGATGGGCATCCTAAGTGTGTAAGGCCCCACGGGGCATCTTTGTGTCCTAAGTGTGTAAGGCCCCACCGGGCATCATCTTTGTGTCCTAAGTGTGTAAGGCCCCACTGGGCATCACTGAGTCCTAGAGTGTGTAAGGCCTCACTGGGCATCACTGAGTCCTAGATTGTGTAAGGCCCGAAGGGCATCCAAGCGTAGGACCTAGGAGTGACTGTTGATGGGAGCCCTTGAATAGGCTCGCCTAGAAGCGACTCATAGCCTAAGCCACCCGTTCGTGCTCTAAGTCTTTGTATGGTTGCTGTCAGGTGTGCTAAATGAGATGATTTCGTATTGTACCCGATTGGGGATTCTTCTTGAGTAACTTGTTGCTCACCCTTATTTTCTGTGGCTTTCCACCAGGTAACTTGGGACAGAGGCTGGATGGCTAGGAGGAAGCGGCTCGATGATCATGGATAGCTGACTCTGGGTCGCACGTTTCTTTAAATGTTTTCCTTAATGATTTAGCATGTAGTGGGACTTGGGTCCCTAGGAAAAAGCACTCAAACTATTTTATGTTCTCGTACCGTTTTCCTTTGAATTGTTTTAAGAAAGTACTGATCAGTCATTTACCTGTTTTATTTAATTGAGATCATGGTTTTGTTTTAAAAGTGTTAATTGCAAAGCTTTAAACTTCCGACTCTGAATGATGTTTATATTCTTACTCATGCATGCTAAGTATGGACTTTAGGTTAGAGACCGTTTCTTGGGTCGGGTCTTTACAAAACGGCTCTAGGAATACTCCACTGATTCCTAGCTAACTGAGCTTCTCAGCTAAAACAACACTAGCCCTCTTCGAGAACCAAACCCTCTTGGGTTCTCAAAGGCTCAAAGCCACAAAGCTAACCAGTCTGCCATAACTATCTCAACAAAGACTGGCAAAGCTAACCGAAAGGCCACTGCTCCGATCCGCTCAAGGATCTCAAAAGGCCTTACAAACCAGGGGCTCAAATAAAACCCTGCTAATCCAACACGGAACACTTCTCTACGGTGTTACTCTCAGCAAACTCGCAGACTGGGCACAAGCTCCAAAACTCAACGCCATGCACTGGCGTAACTTCTCTGAATGCTCACAGCTGTTAACAAACAGCCTCAACTCTACACCATGCTGGCCAAACAACTGAACCTCTCAGGTTCCAGAAACCAAACGGCCTACTCTTACTTCACAAGAGACCAGCGAACCACAAAGCTTGCCTACAGCCTTAACGAAAAAAAACAATCGAACCACCAACTGGCGATTGATCCAAAAGGCAAACTTTTCCCACAAGCACGAGTTGAAACTTCAGCTACAGCCAACCCTAAATGGCCAAAACCAGGCACAGGCTCCACTCGGCCAAGCCAACAAACAGGAGCCTTT
The DNA here is from genome assembly GCA_036507275.1 of Sicyos edulis. Taxonomy (NCBI): domain Eukaryota; kingdom Viridiplantae; phylum Streptophyta; class Magnoliopsida; order Cucurbitales; family Cucurbitaceae; genus Sicyos; species Sicyos edulis. The sequence goes on along the minus strand of CM071848.1, from coordinate 35,464,402 downwards.
CAACGGCCGAACACAAACTTTTCCATGCAAACCTACTAGCAACTGGCCAAAGAGAACATTGCCAGGCAAGGAAACAACCAACGTTCCTCTCATGGAAAAATCTCGGGTAGCAAGGACCAAAACATCACAGGGCTACCTGCAACGCAACAGCTTGAGGAGAATAGCTCAAAGGCTAACCAACCAATGCCACGACACCTCTATGCCAACTCACTCAACTGTGGCTCAGCTAAAATGCCAACCGCGAATGCACAAAAACAAAGCCCGAGAAAGGCTTGCTCAGCAGAAACTCAAACCAAGCTCATAACGAGCAAAGCTTGCCTCCAAGCTACCACTCAATTCTTAAGTCCAACTGGCTACTCAAAGGACTTCCTCCTTTTAGCCAAGACCTAACTCATCTTGCGACTAGAAACTCCACACTCGAAACATCGCAAGGAAAACGGACCGACGAGGCTATCTCCAAAGATATACTCGAGGCTGGCATCCATGGTGCAACTCAACCACCATAGAAACTAGGGGTTCCTCAAACCCCAAAGAACCAACAACTTTCCAGCAAAAGCTCAACTCTTAAACTGGCTGGCCTCCGCTCTTGCGGGGACAAACAACTTTTCGCTTGCTAACAACACCAAGCAGGGACCCTCTCGCTGGGCTAACCACTGCGCTACTCTGATCCACTACACAACTTAGGAGCTACGCTGACTCCTCAATGGGAACGATTTCCCAGCAAGCAAACTCTGAAGGGCAGCGAACACCACACACGCTCGCTGACTAGCTCAAACCCAAGGGCAACAACAACCAACTCTCTTGGAAGCAACACCCAAGGGAAACCTCAACTGATTGGACCACCAACCAGAACTAGCAGAACTTACTCAACCACCGAGGGAGGGGTCAACTCCCAAAACCTCCTGACTAGAAACAAGTCCTCAGGGCAACGCCCTCTTGCTCGAACCGATCTAGCTCTTGAAACAACAAGAGAACCGAATCTTGGTCAACACCAAGCTCCAACTAGCCTCCAAACCGGAACCAATTCAGACTCTGCTCCAAACAAGCACTAGCTTGCTAGACTACCAAGTCTGCAAGCAACTCACCCAAGGAACACTGCCTGGGTCTAACTGAGCTCTGGAGAGGCTCTCCACAACCTAGGGATCCTCCGATCACCCTCTGACACACGAGGTCATGCCAACAAGGGCTCTCACACAGGGCAACTTTTGCCTCCAACAGAGCCACAACTAACAAGGGAGCAACAAGAGTCCAAACCCTCTCAGGGCCAACTCCCCACGAAAAGCCACATTGGCCAACTCACTCTTACAAGAGCAAATCCACACCAAGAAATCATACCTCAAGCCAATGTGCTCACTAAACGCGCTCCGATCAGCCATCCAACTCATGGCTCTAACACTGGATCAATCACGCATCCTCGATGCCAACACTACCCATACTATGGTAACTCAAAGGGTAGCCGAATCATGCTACCAGCAAACAGGCTCACAAGCTCACAACACAGGCGCGAGAACTCGAACGCGCTAGCTCTTAACAGCCTACAGCATCCTTTGTACCCAACTCTCGGGGACCCTGAAAAGCTCCTACTTTCCCTCGAAAACCTCATACTTGTAGTCCTCTGACTACCACCGAGCTAGATCTCTTATGCAACCCAAATAGGTGCAACCTGAGGAAATGGGTACAAGACTAGTGGGGATGCTGCACTCCGGGAGGCCATGGAACCGCCTGCACCAAAGTGCCAACTGGCCTGAATCTAGGCCTTCTCTCAAAGCTTGGTGCCAACAGGCACTAAATCCTTTACAACACAAATCAGCCTTAAACGAGCTTTATGCCCCTCTGAGGAAAGGTCACACTCAAAGTGACGGGGCAATGGCACTCAACACAAGAGTCCAAACACTCGTGCAGCCTAATCTCTGGCATCTCGACCAACCGACATGCCACGGACTACTCCTGCATCCCACTCGATGCTCAACAAAAGCTCAGGCTAACTCCTGCATCTCACTCGATGCTCAACAGAAGCTCAGGCCAACTCCTCGGGTGGCAACAACTAGTTCCACACTGGGAACATCCAAATAAAAGAGTGCTCCACTCTACTAGCCCGCTGAAATCCACAAACGGATCAAGCCCTGACAAGCAAACTCCACACTACACCCTGGCTACGAGGGTACTAAGAGAACTGGTCAGAAACAACAAAGAGCTTGCAAGGGGGCAAAGATGCCTCTACATCTGCCTCAAGCCACTAACAAGGCAACTTGCCAATCAATTGGGCGACTGGTGGAGACTCAGCTAGTCCACCTCTCTCAAGGGACTACCACCACCAAGCTCTTTGTACCAAACAAAGACAGAGCGACACATCTCGACCTCTCGAGCAGCAGGGCATCCCAACACACGGATGCTAAACTCAAACCTGGCCAACTGCTTTACTACTAGCAGAAGGACTCTCTAAAACATCAAGCTCTACAGGCATCCACTTGCCAAACTGGGCGGCTCCATCAATGCCAACAAACTCAACGGCAAAAACCTGCTGATCATGCCCTCCCGGGGCTACAAGAGCTACTGGGGGGAAACTGCTAAAATACTCTGTCGGCTGGGCTACTTGTGCCCTGGACTCCTCACTACGCGCTACAAACTGCGACTGGGTCTCCGCTCTCTGATAGCTAAAGACCTGCCATCAAATCTCTCATGGCTGGAGCACACTCTGCTCAAGGAGTCACACTCTGAGGCATGCTAGCCTCTACCCCCTCCACTTGGCAACTCAACTGCCAGGGCCAACTCTGGCCAACGGGCCTAACAACCCTGGACGCGGCCTCATCATCAATACAATCAGTCCAACACCTAGGTCGGACATGCCAAGCGTCCTGCTCCTCTGAGTGCGATCAACACACTGGCGATCTGCACAAAGCACCTCCACCCTCTCACTAGGAGAAAAGCAACAACTGGGCCACAAATGGCATACGGGAGTCTAAGCTCTGCCTCCCTCTGGGTAAGATTGACACACTGGCGATCTGCACAAAGCATAAAAGTTGGCCCACACTCGGGCTCTCACTACTCATCAAACTGCTCGCACTGCGGAAAGTTGGCATGATGGCTCTCTAAGCCCAAACCAACAACGAGTCGAGAACTCGCTGCGTCTCGCTCCACAACTCTACACAAGGCATAAAAGCTAGATGAAAAGTATTGTAAATTCTTACCCCTTAGCTTAATTGAACTCAGGCAAACCTGGCTGCCATGGAGTGCTGATGATCATGGGAGCAACAACGTACAAAGCAGGTTAGTCTACAGAATCTATGACTCTGTGCTCTGATACCAACTGTGACGAACCCGACCCAAAACATGGCCCTAAACCGGGGTTCTCACTCAGCATGCAAGTTAAATATGATATCAAGCGGTTTAGTGCTCATATTTAAAAACCTTTCAAAACATATGAGAAGGGGGAACCCTTAAAACATAACCAACAATTTTCATTTAAACAATCCAACGAAGTACAACAACCTGGCCAGTATTTATAAAAATATACAATACAATTTAAACAGCTTTTTAAACAATGTTCCCCTAGGACTCCTGTCCATCTACATGCTGAATAAACAATGCAATAATAAATGACAGAGTGCCGGCGGCTCCCCACGATCAATCAACTCCCTCTGCTAGCCATCCTGGTGTTGTCCCAAGCTACCTGAAAGATAAATAAGGGTGAGTATAAAGATACTCAGTAAGAATCCTGTAACAGCCCAGTTTCCTATTCCAGTTTTCGAGGTGCCTTCGGGTCAAGATTCAGTTGTTTGGTTGGGTTTTAGAGCCGTTTGGCCCCTTGGGGGTATTTTGGTCTTTTGGCTCTCCGGGCAGGATTTGTGGTTTTCAGGGCTTCGAGGTAGCTCCCGCCTTTGTCGAGGCTTGTTTGTTGGTGGCTGCGAGTCCCGTGGTGTTTGGGCTAGTCGGTTGGATGCTCGGTTGTGGTTTGGGCTTTGGCAAAGTGTTGGTTGTTGCGTGTTCCTTTGGGTTTCGAGCCCGAGCCTTTAGTGTTGCTTTGGGAGTTGGATTTAAGTGAGTTTGATTTATTGGAAAAGATTTCTTCGGTCGGGTCTCGAAGGAGGAAGCCGGGAAATGGGATTTTGAGGTTTTAAAGTGGATAAGGATGGAAAATGGATTTAAAAATCCCATTTTTCCCTTTTTTCCCATTTTCCTTTTTATTCCTCTTTTTCTTATCTTTTTTCCCCAAAATGCATCTTTCTCTCTCCTTCTCTCTCTCTCTCCCCGAGCACCCCCACCTAGCCCAGCCCCTAGCCATGGCTCGCCCACCCACCGTGCGGCCTTGGCTCGCCCACGCCAGCTAGCGAGCCCGGCGTCGCGCGAGCCGCCCGAAGCTCGCCCGGCGCTCGCGCGCCGCCTCGCCCGCCGCGCGCGCCCTCGCCCGCCTCCGGTCCGTGTCGCCCGGTGCAAGCCTTTGTGCCGAAGCGCAAGACAAGGTGCGGCTCGTCGCCCGAGCCTCGCCTAGCTCGATCGCGCGCGTCCTCAGAGCGCGTCGTCGCTCGCGCGCGCGCTTCGCCTCCTGCTGCTCGCGCTCGCGCGCCGCGCGCGCGGCCAGCGCTTCCGGCCGCGACCTGCGCCCAGCGCGCGCTGTCTGCGCCACCGCGCCTTTCAGCTAGCGTGCAAAATGCCCGTTCGAGTGTCACCGTGCCTCGTGAGTTGCTCCGAGCCGAGCCCCTGTTTATTTTAGTGTATTTAGGGCTATTTTATGATTTTTGATGTTTTTGCTTGGCTCGATATAGGTTGCTCGGGTTCGATCGCAGATTAATTTATTGTGTGTTGTTGCCTTCCACCTGTAAGGATTTCTTACCGGAGTTGTGTGGGCCCCGCGATATTGTCATGATTTTGCCTTGCTTGTTTTCGATTGTTATGAGCATGATAATAATAGAGCGGCTTTGATTGATTTTCGCTAGCATGTTTGCTTGATATTACATGTTAGTGCCATGCTAGGTTTGTTCTCGCACGGCATGCTTATGATTCCCGCTAAGCTCGTAGTATCATGCTAGGTAGTGTGATTGATGTCGGTCTTTGCTTGCTAGCCAGAATCATTGCTTTTTCCCCTGTACTCTTAGATAGAGTTGTAGGGTTTGTCATCATCCGCAGGTGAGCGGACATAACGTACTTTGTCCCCACTGATCGGGAGTAGTGTGCGACGCATAACGTATCTTGCTTCCCCCCCCGGTCACTAAGGTGGATTTAGCTCGGTCGGGAATAAAGTGTGCGCAAGATAACGTATCTTGCTACCCCGCCCGACCATCCGGTTAGGAATTAGCTACCCACTTCGGCATAGCCTAGTTTGTAGCTGCTAGAGTGGAACCCCCGCCTCTGTAAGCTTTGCCTTGGCGGTTCTTAGCAGTGTCGGTGGACCAGTGCCGCTGAGATGAGCGTCGAGGGCCTCGCGCGCATCGTGATCGATGACACCGCTCCGAAGTCTTAGGCATGCGTACTCGCCGCGTAGTTTGCCCTTACGCCCCGCATTTACGCCGGTTGCAGAAGAGCATGCGGTGTGCGCGCACACGCGTTAGTTGCCGGTTTGGAGAGCTCCCCCGGGCTAATGTTCGTGAGTACACCATTCCTTCCGTTAGAGCCTGACTTCGGGTACTCTCCCGTAAGTCCAGATTAGCAAGGGTAAGAGGCCCTTGAGGACATCCTTGGGATCGGTTTTTGAGCTGATCAACTGGCTGAGGGAGAAAGACCCTCAGAGATGTCCCAGGATTGGTTAGGATAACCAATCATTAGGCCGGAAGTAGGAGACTTCCGATGACTCCAGATCTTTCTTTGTAAGCTCGTTGAGCTATGATCTGTGTTGGTAGCTGTTTGCTTGCATGCTTTGGTACTAGATGATTGATTATATCGTATTGTACCCTGGTTGGGGATTCTTACTGAGTAATTCGTTACTCACCCTTACTTATCTTTCAGGAAACCATGGCGCGAGGCAGGATGGTGGAGGAGGAGGCGTGATCATGGAAAACCCGTTGTTCAACTCTCGAGTCTTATGTCTTGTATTTATGTTTTAAATGTCCTCTGAATGCATGTAGTTGGGCACGGAGCCCTAGGTTGTTTTATGAATGTATTTCTGGATTCTAGCATTGTTGTAAATGTTGTAAGCTTGTATGATTTAAATAAATCTCTGATCAGAGTAAGTTTTAGAAATGTATTTGTCTTGGAACAGGTGCTTGGAAACAGGGACGGAGTTTCAAGAATTTTTGTATTGACTTTTAAATGAACTCTTGCCGTTTTTGGTTTTTACTTAGAATCGAAACAACCCCATTGCAAATTCTAGTGTTGATTTGTATGCTTGCATTGAGGTAAGGGCCCATTTAGAGCCCCTTTCGGGTCGGGTCCTCATACGGTTGGTATCGAGCTCGAGTCATAGATTCTCAGAGACCGACCTTTTGTTGTAGGTCGTTTTTCCATGATCATCAAGCCTCCGGAGCATCATCAGTACGCCTAAGTTCTTGTTTTAAGGAAAAGGGTAAGATTTACAATACTTTTCATCTAGCTTTTATGCCTTGTGTTGTGTAGCGGAGACGAGCGAGTTTCGACTCGTTGTTGGTTTGGGCTTAGTGAGCCATCATGCCAACTTTTTCGCATGATCGCGAGCAGTTTGTTTAGCGACTTGTTGAGGTATCCAGATAGATTCGGATGCCCCTGGGACGTCGCGTTCAGGGAGGTAGAGCTTAGACTCCGTTGGCCATGTGTGGCCCGATTCTTCGCTTTCCCCTAGTGAGAGGGTGGAGGTGCTTCGTGCGGATCGCCGATATGTTGATCGCACCTGCAGGAGCGGGACGCTTGGCATGTCCGACCGAGGAGTTGGACCGATCGTGTTGATGTTGAGGCCGCGTCCAGGGTTGTTAGGCCCGCATGCCGATTTGGCCCGGCGATTGAGTTGCACGGAGGAGGGGGTAGAGGCTAGCGGCGCCTCGGGTGAGACTCCTTGAGCAGAGTGTGCTCCACCATGAGAGATTTGATGGCGTGTCTTTAGCTATATCGAGAGCGGAGACCAGCGCAGATTTGTAGCGCGTAGTGAGGAGTCCCGGCACGAGATAGCCCGGTGACAGAGTTTGTTTCAAAGCATTTTTCCCCAGTAGCTCTTGTAGCCCCGGAGGTTCAGGGGGAGGGCATGATCAGCAGGTTTATTAAGATGAGTTGGTTGGCGTTGATGGAGCCGCCCAGTTTGGCAAATGGATGCCTGTAGAGCTCGATGTTTTAGTAAGTCCTACTGCTAGTAGTATAGTAGTTGGCCAGGTTTGAGTTTAGCATCCGTGTGTGGGATGCCTGCTGCTCTCAGAGGCCGAGGTGTGCCGTTCCGGTGCTGTTTGGTTCATCAGATGGTGGTGGAAGTCCCTTGTGAGAGGTGGACTAGCAGAGTCTCCACCAGTCGCCCGATTGATTGGCAAGTTGCCGAGTTTGTGGCTTGAGGCAGATGTAGGGTCATCTTTGCTCCCTTGCGAGCCTGCTGTTGTTTAACAGCCCAGCTTCCTCAGATGTGGATTTGGTAGTAGTAGCACTTGAGGTTCTTTGGTTGGTGTGCCACTTTGGCACTAAGTCTGGTTCAGGCTTGAGTTTGGCTTGGGCATAGCAGATGGTTCTATGCCGTTCGGAGTTCAGCGCACTCCTTTAGCCTTGGATCTGTTTATGGCAGTTGCACCCGTTTAGGTCGTGCCAGAGGGCTAGTTCAGTGGTAGTCGATGGACTACAAGCGAAAGGATGCTCGAGAGGAGCCGGAGCCTCTTCCCAGTGTTTCTGGAGGTTGAGTAAGTCAGCAGATTGGTTGGTAAGTGTTGGTGCGCGTGAGTCTCGCGCTAGTGTTAAGGCCAAGAGTTTCTTTGTGGTTGGTAGTGTGGTCAACTACCTTCGAGTGCCTTTATCTGAGGAGAGTTGAGCATCGTAGATGCGAGTTTGGTCCAGCAGAGGGACCCTGAGTTGGATGCTTTTGAGGCGTGATGAGCTGATGCCTTGCGAGAGGATTTGGATGCCTTATGGGTAAGCACCCTTGGTAGAGGCTTGGTAAAGTGAGTTCGGTGTGGCATGGTTATGCCTTGGTAGAGCAAGGTTGCCTCAGCTTTGAGCATCGTGTGGAGTTGGAACTTTTGGTGTTTCTTCGGTTGGAGTTGATTGGAACCGAACAAGAGCGGTGGTAGCAAAAAGCGCGATTTCGATCGCCTTGGCTAAGAATGTTGTTATGATCCTTTCCTTGGGTAGAAGCCTTGTTGAGAGGCTGATGTTTGAGTAGGAGGACGACGTATTCGGTAGCGTTTCGGATCCTCTTGGTTTCCAAGGAATTGGAGTTGGCCTGCATGGTTGAGATGCTGGAGAGAGTTGTGCCTGTTCAGGCATTTGGCTGTTAGCTCGTTTGTCAGCCGTATGTGTCGAGGGTTGCCGAAGAACCCTAGGTTGTGGAGAGCCTCTCCAGAGCTCAGTCAGGCCCAGGTAGTGAGTTTCAGTTGGCAAGCTGGAGCCGTGTAGTTTGTAGCCTCGGTTGAGTTGCTAGCAGTCTTGGTAGACTAGCAAGCTAGTGTTTGTTTGAGGTAAAGTCCGGATTGGTTCCGGTGAGGTGGCAAGTTGATGCTTGGTGTTGACCAAGATGTGGTTTGGAGCTGCTAGTGATTTGCTTTGCTCGTGGGACGAATGGTTCGTGCCCAGTTGGTTGTTTTCCTGTTCCAGGATGTTGAGTTGCCCCTGTTGTTGGCCCGTGAGATTTAGATGTTGTTGCTCTAGTGGAGCATGACAGTGAGCGTATGTGGAGCTCTCTGTCCTTTGGTTGTCTGCTTGTAAGAGTCGTTTCCTTCAGGGATTTGTCAGGTTACTCCTTTGGGCTTGGAATTGATGGTAGTGGTGCTAGCAAGAGGAAAAATTTGTTGGCTACTTGGAAGTAGTCGTTTGTTCGATTAAGCGGATTCTTGGATGGTGTTCTAGAGGTTGGTAAAGGTTGTTCGCGCTCTTGTGAGTGTTTGGCCAAGATTTGGTTCTCTTGTTGTTTCGAGAGCTAGTTCGGTTCTAGCCGAGGCGTTGACCTAAGGTCTTTTCCTAGTCGATAAGTTTTGGGAGTTGACCCCTCCTCGGCAGAGCTTGAGTAAGTTTTGTTGGTTCCGGATTTGTGATCCGATTGGTTGAGTTTTCCTTGGGTGTTGCTTCCAAGAGAGTTGGTTCTTTGTTGCCTTGGGTTTGAGAAAGTCAATGAGCTTGTGTGAAGTCCGTTGCCCTTCTTGAGTTTGCTTCTTTGGGAATTCGTTTCTGTTTTTGTAGGAGTCGACTTAGCTCATAAGTTGTGTTTTTATCGCAGAGTAGCGCAAATGGTCACCAATGAGAGGGTCCTCGCTTTGTGTTGTTAGCAAGCAAGAGTTGTTTGTCCTCGCAAGGGCGGTGGCCACCAAGAAGAGTTGTTTCCGGCAAGTTGTTGGTTCTTTGGGGATTGAAGATTTCCCTTCCCCCTAGTCTCTGTGGTGGTTGAGTTGCTCCATGGATGTCAGCCTCGAGTGTTATCTCCTGAGGTAGTCTTGCGGAATCGTGTGGTTCAGGATCCGTAAGCTTTGAGGTCGTCGTTATCCGTTTTCCTTGTGAGGTTTCGGGAGTGGAGCTTCTGGTTGGAAGTTGAGTTAGGCTTAAGCTAAAAGGAGAAGTCTTTTGAGTAGCCAGTTGGATTTTAAGAGTTCAGAGGTAGCTTGGAGGCGAGTGTCGCTCGTTATAAGTTTGGGTTGAGTTCTGCTGAGCAAGCCCTTCTCTGGCTTTGCTCCTTGTTGTTGTGCGCTCGCAGTTGGAGTAGCAAAGCCGTTTGAGTGAGTTGGCATAGAGGTGTCGTGGCTTTGGTTGGTAAAGCCATTGAGCTGTTTTCCTCAAGGTGTTGTGCCGCAGAGAGCTGCGTGATGGTTTAGTCCTTGCAGCCCGAGTTTTCCTTGAGAGGAATTTTGGTGGTTCCCTTGCCTGGCAGTGTTTTCTTTGACCAGTTGCTAGTAGATTTGCATGGAAAAGTTTGCTTTCGGCCGTTTGGTTTCTGGAATCTGGAAGGTTCAGTTGTTTGGCCAGTTTGTTGAAGGGTTGAGTCTGCTTGTTAGCAGCTGTGAGTTCCAGAGGAGTTTCGCCAGTGCGTGGTGTAGAGCTTCATAGCTTGTGGCCAGTCCTCGAGATTGCTGAGAGTAGCACCGTTTTAGAGTTGGTGCGAGTTGAGGACGTGGTTTGCCGTCTGTTCCCTTGGAATTCGATGTATGCCCCGATTTGGATGGCATTGTGGCCTTGAGTTTTTAGAACCCAAGAGAGTTTTGGTTCTCGAAGAGGGCTAGTGTTGTTGGCCGAGAAGTTCAGTTATTTGGATCGGTGGAGTTTTCCCGAGTCGTTTGCGTCTTAGGACTTTCGAGGACGAAAGTCTTAAAAGGAGGGAGTATTGTAATGACCCGATTTCCTATTCCGATTTTGAGGTGCCTTGGGTCAAGATTCAGATTGTTTGGTTGGGTTTTAGAGCCGTTTGGCCCCTTGGGGGTATTTTGGTCTTTTGGCTCTCGGGCAGGATTTGTGGTTTCGGGGCTTGAGGTAGCTCTGCGCTTTGTCGAGGCTTGTTTGTTGGTGGCTGCGAGTCCCGTGGTGTTTGGGCTAGTCGGTTGGATGCTCGGTTGTGGTTTGGGCTTTGGCAAAGTGTTGGTTGTTGCGTGTTCCTTTGGGTTTGAGCCAGGAGCCTTTAGTGTTGCTTTGGGAGTTGGATTTAAGTGAGTTTGATTTATTGGAAAAGATTGCTTGGTCGGGTCTCGAAGGAGGAAGAAGGAAATGGGATTTTGAGGTTTTAAAGTGGATAAGGATGGAAAATGGATTTAAAAATCCCATTTTTCCCTTTTTTCCCATTTTCCTTTTTATTCCTCTTTTTCTTTCTTTTTCCCCAAAATGCATCTTTCTCTCTCCTTCTCTCTCTCTCTCTCCCGAGCACCCCCACCTAGCCCGACCCCTAGCCATGGCTCGCTCACCCCACCGTGCGGCCTTGGCTCGCCCACGCCACTAGCCCGAGCCAGCGTCGCAGAGCCGGCCAGAGCTCGCCCGCTCGCCGCGCCGCCTGCCTCGCCCGGCCGCGCGCCCTCGCCTCGCTCGGTCAGTCGTGTCGCCCAGTGCGCCTTGCTTAGCCGCGCGCCGCAATGCCGCGTCTCGTCGCCGAGCCTCGCCTAGCTCGATCGATCGCGCGTCCAGCAGCGCGCGTCGTCGCGCCGCGCCGCGCCGCCTCCTCGCTGCCGCGCGCGTTCGCGCGCCCGTGGTAGCGCTGTTTGCGCCCACCGCCGCCTAGCCTGTCATGCCGCCCGCTCGAGTGTCGTCACCGTGCCTCGTGAGTTGCTCGAGCCGAGCCCCGTTTATTTTAGTGTATTTAGGGCTATTTTATGATTTTTGATGTTTTTGCTTGGCTCGATATAGGTTGCTCGGGTTCGATCGCAGTTAATTTATTGTGTGTTGTTGCCTTCCGACCAGGTAAGGATTTCTTACCGGAGTTGTGTGGGCCCTGCGATATTGTCATGATTTTGCCTTGCTTGTTTGCTGACTGTTATGAGCATGATAATAATAGAGCAGCTTTGATTGATTTCTGCTAGCATGTTTGCTTGATATTACATGTTAGTGCCATGCTAGGTTTGTTCGCAAGGCATGCTTATGATTCCCCGCTAAGCTCGTAGTATCATGCTAGGTAGTGTGATTGATGTCGGTCTTTGCTTGCTAGCCGGGAATCATTGCTTTTTCCCCTGTACTCTTAGATAGAGTTGTAGGGTTTGTCATCATCCGCAGGTCGAGCGGACATAACGTACTTTGTCCCCACCGATCGGGAGTAGTGTGCGACGCATAACGTATCTTGCTTCCCCGGTCACTAAGGTGGATTTAGCTCAGGTCGGGAATAAAGTGTGCGCAACATAACGTATCTTGCTACCCCCCCCCGACCAGCCGGTTGTGGAATTAGCTACCCACTTCGGCATAGCCTAGTTTGTAGGTCGCTAGAGTGGAACCCCGCCACGGTGTAAGCCCGCCTTGGCGGTTCTTAGCTTCGTGTCGGTGGACCAGTTTGCCTGAGATGAGCGCCGAGGGCCTCGCGCCATCGTGATCGTGACACCGCCCGAGTCTTAGGCATGCGTGCGCCCGCGTAGTTTGCCCTTAGGCCCCGCATTTACGCCGGTTGCGAGAAGAGCATGCGGTGTGCGCGCACACGCGCTTTTGTTGCCGGTTTGGAGAGCTCCCCGGGCTAATGTTCGTGAGTACACCATTCCTTCCGTTAGAGCTCGACTTGGGTACTCTCCCGTAAGTCCAGATTAGCAAGGGTAAGAGGCCCTTGAGGACATCCTTGGGATCGGTTTTTGAGTGATCAACCTGGCCGAGGGAGAAAGACCCTCGAGAGATGTCCGAGATTGGTTAGGATAACCAATCATTAGGCCGAAGTAGGAGACTTCCGATGACTCAGATCTTTCTTTGTAAGCTCGTTGAGCTATGATCTGTGTTGGTAGCTGTTTGCTTGCATGCTTTGGTACTAGATGATTGATTATATCGTATTGTACCCCGGTTGGGGATTCTTACTAAGTAATTCGTTACTCACCCTTATCTTTCAGGAAACCATGGCGCGAGGCAGGATGGCTGGAGGAGGAGCTGTGATCATGGAAAACCCGTTGTTCAACTCTGAGTCTTATGTCTTGTATTTATGTTTTAAATGTCCTCTGAATGCATGTAGTTGGGCACGGAGCCCTAGGTTGTTTTATGAATGTATTTCCGGATTCTAGCATTGTTGTAAATGTTGTAAGCTTGTATGATTTAAATAAATCTCTGATCAGAGTAAGTTTTGGAAATGTATTTGTCTTGGAACAGGTGCTTGGAAACAGGGACAGGTTTCAAGAATTTTTGTATTGACTTTTTAAATGAACTCTTGCCGGTTTTTGGTTTTTACTTAGAATCCGAAACAACCCCATTGCAAATTCTAGTGTTGATTTGTATGCTTGCATTGAGGTAAGGGCCCATTTAGAGCCCCTTTCGGGTCGGGTCCTTACAAATCCCCAACTGGGGTACAATACGATACATCAGTCATCTAGCACCTCAACATGCAAGCAAACAACTATCAACACAAATCATAGCTCAACGAGCTCATAAAACAAGATCTGAAGTCATCGGAAGTCTCTTACTTCCGGCCTAGGGATTGGATACACTGACCAATCCTGGACATCACCGAGGTATCTGTCACTCGGGGGGAATACACTAATCCCTAGAATGTCCTCAAGGGCCTCCTTGCCCTTGCACTAAACTGGACTTACGGGAGAGTACCCGAAGTCAGGCTCTAACGGAAGGAATGGTGTACTCACGAACATTACCCCGGTGGAGCTCTTCGAACCGGCGACTAACGCGTGTGCGCGCACACCGCATGCTGCTGCAACCGGCGTAAATGCGGGGGCCAAAAGGCAAACTACGCGGGCCAGGTACGCATGCCTATGACTCGAAGTGGTGTCACCGATCACGAGAGCGCGAGGCCCTCGGCGCTCATCATGCGGCTGATCGATCCACCGACGAAGCTAAGAACCGGCCAAGGTAGGCTTACACCTTTGGCGTGGTTCCGCTCTAGCGGAGCTACAAACTAGGCATACGCCAATGAGGTAGCTAAGTCTCATTGGCTGCGGAGGGGGAGAAAAAGCAATGTATGTTATGCTTTGCTCTATATCCGACCACTGGGGACAAAGTACGTTATGTCCGCTCTCAACCCCTGAAGCAATGCTTCGCTTTACTCCCGACCGGTGGGGACAAAGTACTTTATGTCCGCTCTCAGCCTCTGGATGATGACAAACCCTACAACTCTATCTAAGAGTACAGATCAAATAAATGATTCCTGGCTAGCAAGCAATGACCGACATAAATCACATTACCTAGCATGATACTACAACTTAAGCAGGAATCATAAGCATGCTGGCAGAACAAACCTAGCATGGCACTAACATGTAAAATCAGGCAAACATGCTAGCAAGAGGTCAATCAAAGCTGTCTATCACTATCATGCTCATAACAATCAGCAAACATACAAGGTGCAATCGAGATATATCGCAGGGTCCACACAACCATGGTAAGAAATCCTTACCTGGGACAAGCAGAAAACAATAATTAATCATAAATCAACGAGCAATCCTCAAGCCTCTAATCGATCCCGAACAGCCTATACATCAAACAAAGCACCCAAATCAAATACATAATACAGCCCAATAAATACAATAACCAGCAGCCAACAAATCCGGGCCGAACGAAGAAAAGACTCTGGAAATACCATCCGAGAAGCCACAAGGCTCAGGCCAACAACACAGTGCAGCGCGCGGCGGCGAAGCTTGGGCAAGGAGAGAGAGCGGCGCGCGCAGCTCGAGCTCGGTGGCTGGCGGCAGCGCGGCGCGCGGCTAGGCATGAGGGGCGCGCGACGGGCGCGAGCTCGGCAAGCAACAGAGACGCGGGCGCGGGGCGACGCGACGCGACGGCTCGTTGCGCTCGGGCTGGCACGGCACGGCGAGCTATAGGCTCGCACGGTCCTGGGCGTGGCGAATCTGGGCGACGCGGGACTTGGGTGACGCGGGCTTGGGCGAGCAGGGGCTGGGCTGGGCGCGACCTGGCGAGCTGGGCGTTGGGGTTGGGCGACCAGGGGCGAGCTCGGAGCGGACGGCCGATGATGCTCGGGTGTGGGAGGAGAAGTGGGTCGGGCCGAGAGAGAGAAAGAGTAAAAAAGAGAAAAAAAGGAATTTTGGGGATTTTGGGAAAAATGGGAATTTTAAATAAAAAAGAAATTTCCTTTTTCTTTTTATCCTTATCCAAATATCCATTTTATCCAAATTTTCCAATTTCTAAAATAAGCCTTAAAATCCTTAAATCCCATTTCCCGGCTTTCTCCTTCGAGACTAGACTGAAGCAACCTTTCCAAACAATAAATCTCACTCAAATCAACCTCCCAAATCAACACTGAGGGCCCGGGCTCGAATCCCAAAGGAAACACCCAAACAACCATAACTTTGCCCAAAACCCAAATCACAACCGAACTCCCAAACGAATAGCCCAAACATCTCGGGACTCGCAACCACCAACAAACAATCTCTCACAAAAAGCGGGAGCTGCCTCAAGCCCCAAAATCCACAAATCCTGCCCGGGGAGCAAAAAGACCAAAATACCCCTAAGGGTTAAAACTGCTCTAACGGCCCAACCAAACCACTGAATCTGAACCGGATGCTCCTCGAGAACCGGGATAGAAAACTGGGCCGTTACAAGAGTAGCTAGTAAGTGTCATGGATGTAGCCAGATGAATAGCAAGACCCAAATGTAGAGTCCCTTTCAGATACCGAAGAATGCGTTTGAGAGACTGCCAATGCCCCTTGGCAGAAGAATGAACATGTTGACTTAGAGCATTAACCGCAAAAGCAATATCGGGTCGAGTGAGAAGCACATAGTGCAACTAGCCAAGTGTACTATGGTATAAAGTGGGATCAGAGAACGTATTGCTTGTGAGCGACCAAGAATGAGATGTTGTGGTCATTGGTGTAGGAGCAGATTTTAAGTTACTCATGTGCAGCTTATGGAATACATCTGAAATATACGAAGCTTGACAGAGAACCATCCCATGTTTGTTGCGTTCAGCCTGCACTCCAAGAACGTAGTGCACTGACCCCAAGTCGCGAAGCACGAATTGACTACGCAATCGAGATATGATATTGGAGACAAGGGAGGAATCATAACCTGTGATCATGTAAGGACCCGACATTAAACAACCCTAAATGGCCCTTACTCAACATGTAAATTCAGTGAAAATCATCAAAGAGCTGGAAAAGAACATCTTATTAAGAATACTGGAACATAAAATCCATTTCAAAATACTTCAAGGGAAAACAATAAACAATCTCTGGCCAGAGTTTACAAAACATTACAATTGACAATAACATAAATCCAATTTCAACAACACAAGTTCCAAAACTCTTTCAAGATGCATTATAAAAGACTCAGACTATGCAGCGGCCTTCCCATGATCCATCAGCTCCCTCCTCTAGCCACCTCAATGTTGTGCCAAGTTACCTGGTGGAGAAAACCCTAGAAAGGGTGAGTATAATTGCACTCAGTAAGGATTCCCCAACCAGGGTACAATATGCACAACAAATCACTTAACACCCTAGCATACAAACAACAGCTCAGAACATGGCAGTCTTAACAGTATAGCAGGATAAACATCGATAAGGTCTAAGCTCACAGCCAGACAAGGTTAGCACACACTGGGCTAACTAATAGGAGTGTCATTCAAGTATTTCTCAAACTATAACAGCACAGTAAACAAGGTTAGCACACCCTAGGATAACTAAGGATAGCAACACTCTAGGCTAGTCCTGACTGCAACACACTGGGCAGCTCTGCTCAACCTATTTAGCAACACACTGGGCTAACAGGGGACAACACACACTGGGCTAGTCTTGGAGCAACATGGGTAGCAACACTCTGGGCTAACCCAGGATCAACAACACACTGGGCCAACCCTAGAAACTGGTCAGCACAACCTAGGCCAACAAGGGACAGCACACACTGGGCTAGTCCTGGACTGCAACACACTGGGCAGTCCTAAGTAAATCGAGCCAGCACACAACCCGACTGACACTCGGGACTCCCTAAGAACTCTAACACATTTGTACAGTCTATGTCTACATATCATAATAAGTGACAAGTCCAGGATGCGGGAATATAAGATAGACAGATAAGCAATCAATGAACAGGTAAGCACAGAAAACAGGACATTTCTCTACATGCCAATCCTAACAACAATTCAGTAAGAACTTAGCTACAACATGCTAAAGCATACACCACCACAGAACATAAACAGCCTTCAATTCCATTTTACATTCAATAGAGAATAAAAATAGCTAAACATCTACAAGCATATACTTCCTCTAAGGAACCTGCAAAAGCCTATCCACTAACAGTTTATATAAATCCAAACAACCTGCAGAAAACCTATCCACTAACAGTTTATATAAATCCAGACAACATGCAGAAAACCTATCCACTAACAGTTTATATAAATCCAGATAACCTGGAGAAAAGTCTGTCCACTAACAGTATAGTACAAACACACAACTAGGAGTTATCAATGAGGTGCGCATGGCCCACACAACCCTAGCAAGGAACCCTTACCTGTCAACAGTAGAATCCCAAATCCCAAAATGATTCACAAGCTGAAGAACATCACATAGTTAACCTAACAACAGAACAATCAAGTCACAAACCAAACCACAACAACCAAACACCAGGAGTTAGGGTTTTACCAGAACCCGAGCAAGACCTCAACCTCCAAGGGTGGTCTCGGCCAAGGAAGTCCAACAACACACAAGAGAATTTTAAGCCCTTCCCTCTTCACTCTCGGCTAGGACAAACAACACAACACCAAACATGGGCTAGTTTTGCCTACACACAACACACAAGCCAAACCCTTCCACATGGTGCTCTCGGCCACCAAGGGGATTTAGGGCAAAAGTCAAACATCAACATCACACCAACTCACCTTGTAGTCTCGGCCAAGGAGAGAACACAAGAGGTCTCGACAACACACCACAAGCTTGAGATTTCGGCTACGCTTCAACTTCACAAACAAGAAGAACACTTGAGTGAACCAACCTCCAACCATTTGGACAACAAAAACAAGAGCAAAGATACAAACACACTCACCTTAAGGATCTCGGCCAAGGAAGTGTTGCAAGAGCAAGGGAGATCTCGGCTAGGCTATGTAAAAACAACAATAAGAGCTTGGTTAGAACACACACACCCAACAATGGTGTCTCTCGGCTAGATCTACTCTTCAAGCAAGCAAAACCAAACAAACACCTACCTTGAGGTCTCGGCAATGGAGGAGGATTGAAGATGGAGATCTCGAGCTTGGCTAAATCCAACACAATGGAGAAGAAGAAGCCTTTCAAATCTACACTAGCAAGAGAAAAAGGAAGATACAACTAGCTTGGAACAACAATGGAGTTGGGGGATTGCTTGTTCGGCCAAGAGAGGATAAAGAAGAAGACAAAGAGAGATGGAGGTAAGGTTGTCGGCTAGGGTTGGGGAAGGGAAGGAGAAAATGCTGATTTTCTTATTTTAAAATCCTAAAAAATCCCTCCATTGGACAAGTGTCAAATAAGGTTCCCCCTTCGAGTCCCAACTCCAACATTTTTTTAAAACATTTTATTTTCCCTCTACACTTGCCTCCAATTCGACCACCACACACCAAGGATCAAATCCTAGCTCAACCCCAATTTATTTTAATTTACTCATTTTACCTGTGAGACCACCAAACTTTCCTAAAATGAAACTCTTGCCCTGGAAACCAAAACCGGAGCAAACTGAAGTCCAAAACCAACACAGATATTCCTGAAACCCTGAGTAACTGTGAGAACAACCTGGAGAGCAAAAATGACCACAATACCCCTGGAGGGTAAAATGTCCAAAATACCCCTAGAAGCACAAAAAGCCCTAACAGCCCAACAACTCACTGGAAGAATAACCTGTCATGCTTGAAGAGTCGGAAGGAAAACTTGGGCTGTTACAGATCAGCATATCATTCACGTAAACAAGCAAGATAATCAAAGATTCCCTTTTCCTGTAGAAGAACAAAGAGGTGTCTGATTGTGATTGACAAAAATCCCAAGTCATCAGCATCATTCGAAGTCGATCATACCACGCCCGTGCGGCCTGTTTCAGACCATAAATGTCCTTCTGTAGTCTGCATACATGATTGGATTTGGTAGCATCAATATACCCTTCAAGCTGAGGCATATAACACAATTTCATTCAGAGTTCTATTCAAGAAAGCATTGGAAACATCCAATTACTTCACAGGCCAGTTCTACATAACAACAAGAGTGAGAACAATTCGTATTGTCATAGGCTTCACAACAGGGCTGTACGTCTCATGAAAGTCTATCCCTGGAGTCTGCGAGAACCCCTTCGCGACTAAGCGCGCCTTATACCGTTCACTAACCCATCATCAGTTTCTTTAGTTTGTACACCCATTTGTTTCCTACTAGATGCTGATCAGTAGAGGGCAGAATAAGAGTCCAGGTATTGTTCCAAATAAGAGCCGCATACTCATCATCCATAGCTATTTTCCACGTAGGGATAGTAACAACATCAAGAAACCGTTGAGGATCATCAAGATTCCAGTCAATACATGTATCGTGGTTAACAATACATCCATAGAATTGGCGAGGTTTGACAATGCCCACTTTGCCTCTGGTGACCATAGGATGGGAATTAGTGTTAGAGGAAGGAAGTCCAGATTGAGGAATAGGCGAAGGTGAAGAGAAGGTGGAGATGGGAATGGAGGTAGGAGAGGAACAAGGATTATGGATAGCTGAGTCTGTACATGGATTTGTTACAGGTGAAGAGGGGAGGTTTCTGGGTGGGGTGGTAGATGTGGACGAAGCCGGCGTGGATTCAGTTATATGAGGAGAATGGTTGTTAAGCACAGTGAGTGTTGAAGTGGTGGGATGTGGTATAGGAAGCTAGATTAGTGTCTTTTGGGAAGAGTCATCAGGGTTTTGGGATGGAAAGAGGAAACCAGAGGCAAAAGGCATGTCGCTTTCGTTAAAACAAACATGTCTTGACACATAGATTTTTCCGAAACAACTCAAGCACCGGTAACCTCAATGATTATTACTGTAGCCAAGGAACACGGACCGGGTTGTATGAAAGTTGAATTTGTGTTGTTGATATTGACGGAGACAAGGGTAGCAGGCTGATCCAAACACACGCAGTTGATTGTAATCAATCTTGGTTTTGTTAAAAAACACAAAAGGAACCTGTCCATTGAGAGTGTGTGTGGGCATGCGATTGATCAAATGTATAGCAGTGTGAAATGCATCCCACCAATAGCTCAAAGGCATTTGAGCATGAGCTAAGAGAGCTAGCCCCGTCTCAACTATATGTCTATGCTTTCTCTCTACTCTTCAATTTTGAACGGATGTGTGCAGACAAGCTAGTTGAATTTTAATACCAACTTCTGTAGCAAAGTTAATGATTGGCTTGAATTCTGTACCTTCATCACAACGGAGGCATTTAATTTTGCAGTTATACACATTCTCAACCAGTTCCTTAAACTGTTTAAATATAGTAACCACATCACTCTTCAATTAAAGAGGAAATATCCAAGTAAATCTAGAAAAATCATCCAAAAAACTCACATAATATTTAAATCCGTTGGTACTTTCAATTGGAGCTGGTCCCCAAACATCAGTGTGAATTAATTGAAGTGGTTGAGTTGCTCTAGATTGAGACAACCGAAATGGAAGTTGGTGTGATTTCCCATATTGACATGCCTCACAAAAACTAAGCTTTTCATTTTCTTTCATAGAAATATTACATAATGACAGTATTTGAGACAAAACTCTAGGTGCGGGATGGCCTAATCTCCTGTGCCAAAAATACCATGAACAAGATAAGACAACATGACTGCTAGAGGTCGCTAACAATGCTGACCTACCCTGACCATACACCATATCAACAAAAACAAGATGGTAACTGTCACCCTTCAAAACATCATGTAGAAGTAATTCCTTTGAAGGAGTAGAGGCATTTCCTTCAACAGGCAGTTGATACAATCCATCCTTAAGCGTCCCTTCCAGAAGAGTCGTCCCTGTGACCTTGTCCTTAATCACACAAAAAGAATCATGGAATTCAACAATCACGTTATTATCCATAGTGAGACGAGAAATACTAATCAAATTTTTGCTTATCAATGGCACATGAAGTAAGTCTAGCACATGGATGCTTTTAGCTTTAACAGAAATAACAGATGACCCTATATTTAGAATAGGTAGTTTATTACCATTACCAACTATAATGGTGTAACGACCCGACCCGAAAGGGGTTCTAAAATAGGCCGTTACCTCAATGCATGCATTCAAATCTACAGAAAATTTGCAATATGGTGTTCGGATTCTAAGTAAAAACTAAAACATAAAACATCCATTTAAAAAGTCAACATAAAATTCCTGAAACCTGTCCCTGTTTCCAAGCACCTGTTCCAAGACAAATACATTTACAAAACTTGCTCTGATCAGAGATTTATTTAAAACATACAAGCTTTGCAATAGTTACAACAATGCTAGAATCCGGAAATACAGTCAGCAAACACCCTAGGGCTCCGTGCCCAACTACATGCATTCAGAGAACATTTAAAACATAAACATAAACAAGACTCAGAGTTGAACAACGGGTTCCCATGATCACGCTCCTCCTCCTCCACCATCCTGTCTCGCATCAGTGGTTACCCGTGGAAAAACCACAGAAATAAGGGTGAGTAACGAATTACTCAAGAAGAATCCCCAACCGGGATACAATACGAAAACATCTCATTTAGCACACCGACATGCAACCAAACAATGACTTAGAGCAAAGCGGTAGGTTTAGGCTATGTGCTAACACTAGAGCTAGCCTATCAAGGGCTTTCAACTCTGACCTATCCTAGGTTCTACACACGGATGCCCATCGGGGTCTTACACAACCAAGGATACAATGACACCATGATGCCCATCGGGGACTTACACACAAGGATGCCCATCGGGTCTTACACCTCTAAACAATGATGCCCATCGGGTCTTACACATACGGATGCCCATCGGGTCTTACACCTCTAGCTATCAATGTCACTTGCCCAACGGGTCTTACACATCTAGGATGCCCATCGGGGTCTTACACCAGCTAAACAATGATGCCCATCGGGGTCTTACACATACGGATGCCCATCGGGGTCTTACACCTCTAAACAATGATGCCCATCGAGGTCTTACACATACGGACGCCCGTCGGGGTCTTACACATACGGATGCCCATCGGGGTCTTACACATACGGATGCCCATCGGGGTCTTACACCTCTAGCTATCAATGTTGCCCAACGGGTCTTACACACCTAGGATGCCCATCGGGTCTTACTCCAGCTAGGATCACCGAGATGCCCATCGGGTCTTACACTCTTAAGCGACCTCATGATGCCCATCGGGCTTACACACCGAGGAGCGGCAAAGTGCCCATCGGGGACTTACCTACATTATGGATCACCTGCCTAGCACTAACATGGAACTGTCAGAATATAACAGGAACCAGAATATGCCAAGATAAAAGACCCTAGCCTGAAACTAATATAACAGAAACACCAGTACAACACAAACCTGGAAGCAAGAGAAAACATGTAACCTATCCACTAGAATTTCATACAATCACAAGATATGGCATACTATCAATTATTCGCAGTGGTCGACACAACCTCGAAGAAAACCCTTACAGGCCGGAAAGCAACAACACACAAGAAACCTAAGCTGCGATCGAACCCGAGCAACCTAAAGCGAACCTAACAAACACATCAAAAATCACAATCCATAGGCCTAAATATAATAAAATAACAGGGCACGGCTCGGGAGCAACTCACGAGGCGCGGCTGACACGTGAACGAGCCATTTGACGGGCGAGGCAATTCTTTGAGTGCCGAGGGGCGCAGATGGGCACGGTGGCTGGGCTGGGCGCTGTGACGACATAAGGCGCAGGGGGAGCCGAAGCCGCTATTGGGCACGGCCGGGCGAAAGCAGGCGCGGCGCAGACGCGAACGCGCGGCGAAGCGCAGGGAGCCGAGGGCGGCGCGCGTGGCGCGAGCTCGGCTGGCGAGCGTCGCGCGCGGCGCGCCCACGAGGGGGCGGCGCGCGAGCGGCGCGACGCGACGCGACGGCTACAAGACGCTCGATCTGGCACGACGAGCTACAGGGGATGCTCGATCTGGCACGAGGCAGCTCGGATTTAGGCGGCACGGGCGCGGACGGGACGAGTGGTCTGGCCTTGGCGGGTGGGCTACGCGACTGGCCGGGCGTGCTCGGGCCGGCGACGCGACCCACCGGGCGCTCGCTCTTTGGCGGCGACTGGCCGGGCGAGTGGGCTAGCAAAGTGCTCGGGTTGGGGGCAACCCGGGAGCAGCTCGGGTAGGGGCGACACGAGAGTGGGGCTGGGGGGAGAGAGAGAGAGAGAGAGAGAGAGAGAGAGAGAGAGAGAAAGGGGATTTTTTTGAAAAAAAAGAAAAGGGAAAATTGGAAAATAAAAGGAAAATGGGGATTTAATCTCTTTTCCCATCCTTATCCAAATTAAAACCTTAAAATCCCATTTCCCGGCTTCCTCCTTCGAGACCCGACTGAAGCAACCTCTTCCAAAAATAAAACCCACTTAAATTCAACTCCCAAATCAACACCAAGGGCCCGGGCTCGAATCCCAAAGGAAGCACACAACCAACCATCACTTTGCCAAAAACCCAAACCACAACCGAACTTCCAAACGACTGGCCCAAACATCTCGGGACTCGCAACCAACAACAATCAAGCCTTGACAAAGTCAGAAGCGACCTCGAAGCCCTAAAAATCCACAAAATCCTGCCCGGGGAGCCAAAAGACCAAAATACCCCGAAGGGTCAAAACAGCTCTAACGACCCAACCAAACAACCGAATCTTGACCCGAAGGCACCTCGAAAACTGGAGTAGAAAACTGGGCTGTTACAAATGGAGTCCGAACCTATGTATTGAGATCTTATGGAAAGATTCTCAAGGTCATTCGTCAGGTGACTGCTAGCTCCACTGTCCAAATATCACGAATTATCTTGAAGGTGTTTTGGAGTAGCAATTATTGTCGAGAAAGAAGTACCAGTGTAAAGACCCGACCCGAATGGGGTCCTAAGATAGGCCTTTACCTCAATGCATGCTTTAAAACTTAGAAAAATAATATGCAAGGTTGTATGCCAGATTCTGATTAAAACAAAAAGCAGAAAACATCCATTCAAAACAACAACAAAATGTCCTGGAACCTGTCCCTGTTTCCAAGTACCTGTTCCAAGCTAAATACAATTTAAAACGTACTCTTATCAGAGATTTAATTCAACATTCAAATCCAAAAATGGTTTACATCAGTGTCAGAATCCGGAAAACAACCAGAAAACAACCTAAGGGCTTCGTGCCCAACTACATGCATTCAGAGGACATTTAAAACATAACAACATAAATAAAAGACTCAGAGTTCAAAACAACAGGTTTCCATGATCACAGCTCCTCCTCCAGCCATCCTGTCTCGCACCATGGTACTTGTGGAAAACCACAAAATAAAGGTGAGTAACGAATTACTCAGTAAGAATCCCCAACTGGGGTACAATACGATATACATGGTCATCTAGCAGAAAGGTATGCAAGCTATGAATATAAACACAAAAGAGAGTACATAGCTTAAATCCACACATAAACCTCGGATGCCATCTCAGGGTCTTACTCCAGAAAATCTACCACATGATACGATCCTATACGAGAAACAAGTCTCGGCCTCAGCCTGTCTACTGTCGATACGAAAGGTGCACTGAACTCAAGATCCTGAGGAGCTCTCCAGTCGGCGGTGTAATGAGCGTGTGCGTGCACCGCATGATACTGCAAACCAGGGGGTGCCGGGTCTAGTGGCAAGCTGCCCTGGTCCAGTACCATGCCTAACTAATCTCTAGATCGGTGTCACTGACATAGGGGTGTGAGACCTGGACACGTGAACTATGTCAGCCTGTACCACCGTACCTGAGGCTAAGGATCCGGTTGTGGTAGGCTTACACCAGGAAGCGGTCCTTGCCCTATCAGGTGGCAAATCAAGGGCTAAGGCCGAACACGCTGAGGACGTGCCGACTGTCGAGGACAAGGCAATGCATTGTCATCATCCAGACCGTTGGGGCATTTAACAGTCTGCCACCCTCACCCAAGATTGCAAAGGGCTGCCGTTAGGGTTAGCTAAACCCTAACGACGGATCAGTAACGGAGTACTACCTCGTACGTCCCTGCCACGGATGCAAGTTACGTTATGCACCCTCGCCCGGCTAATGCTACCTATCATATCTCTTACCTATAAACAGATACAACAAATAGTCCAATACGTGCTCAACAGAAACAATGAACCTAGCATGATACTACGAAGCAAGAACAGATAACGAGCATGCCAGAACAGAACAACCTAGCATGGACTAACATGAGAAACAACATAAAACATCATGCCAGTCGGGAATTCAGAACATAGCACCTATTACTAAACATGCTGATAAACATAAGCAAGCATACAAACAGCAATCACATATTATATCGCAGGGCCCACACAACTTCGGTAAGAAATCCTTACCTTGGTCGGGAGGCAACTACACACAAAGATCCTATGCTGCGATCGATCCCGAGCTAACTAATGAGAACCTACCAAGCACAACAATAATCACAATCCATAGGCCTAAATATAATAAAAAAAAACAGAGCTCGGCTCGGGAGCAACTCACACGCGCACTACCGACACGCGACGGACAGACGGGCCGGCTGACAAAGACCGGCGCCGCTAAGCGGTAGGGGGTCGCGATGCCGGGCGTGGCCGGGCACGGCGCTGGTTGCGGGCCGAAGCGCCCCGCACGGCGCTGGGACGAGGAGGTGCGCGTGGACGAGCGGACGAAGAAGCGGCGCTGGCGCGCGACGATCTGGCCGTGGACGACAGTTTCTGGCGCGCGGCTGGCTGGCCGGGCGACGCAGCGATCGCGATGGGCGTCTCGCAGGGCCGCTCGGCGCTTCGCTGGGCGGGCCGCTGGCGCGATGGGCTGGCGATGCAGGGGCTGGCCGGCTGGGAGACGGGCATGCTGGCTATGACGATGGGGCTGCTGGCGCTGCTGCTTGGGCGATGGTGGAGTGAGTCGGCTGGCATGGGGGTTGTGGTGAAGAAGGAGAGAAAAGAGAGTTAGGTTTTTGGGAAAGAAGGGATGAAAGACCTATTTTGAACCAACTCTCCTAAGCCATGGATTTTAGGGTAACACGAAAGCTTGCAAGGTAAAACACAAAAACACCAAGTGGCTCACTTGGTAAGGCTTTCCATAAGCACACCAAGCCACCTTGGCTCAAACCCCGGCTGTTGCAACTTTGAATCCAAACCCAACTTTAATTTTATTTTTTATTCTCCCAACACCCAAACTCAACCAAAATGCAACCACAATCTAAAAACAACCCTCCAAGACTAAACAACAGCTGAGAAACAGAAACGGTCCTGACGGCCCGACCAAATTACCAAAATACCCCTAGGGCAAACCTGGAAGACCGGGATGAAAACCTGGGCCGTTACAACCAGTGTTACCATAGGATTGATTGTTCACCGCTCGTCAATTGTCATTCCCAAAATTGTTTGAAGAAGAGGCTCCTGGATTATTGGAAGTCTGGTCAAATCGAAAGTAACACATGTTTGTAGCATGTCCTTTCTTTCCACATAGATGACAGAACGGTCGAGGGCCTCCTCTAGATCTGCCCCGACCCCCACCTCGTGCACCCCGATGAGCTTGACCTCCTTGATTGTTGTTATGACGTCCAGATTACTGAAAGTTGTTTGAGTTGTTCCTTTGTTGATTATTTGTTGCAATGTTGGTTGTGGGTTGATTTATGGACACTGAACCTTTTATTGATTGAATATGTTCTTGTCTACTCTCATAAGTGAGAAGAATATTTTGAACTACACTCCATTTCCTCTCCCAACTTTGAATAACCACAACAATCGGTGTGTACTCCTCATCAAGCCCATTGACCACACACGAAATTAGTTCTTTATTATCTACCGGAGCACCAGCAAGATACAGATTATCAGCATATTCTTTCAGACGAGCTTAGTAATCAGCCATTTTCATATCTCCTTTCCTGGTTTGCATCATTTTTCTTTTGGGATAATCCTTTTGAGACGCAGCGTGAATCCCCTAAAGGTCTTGTAAAGAACTCCATAGTTCCATAGCGAACTCACAATTGATGACTTGTGATGCAACGTCTACCGTCATCGAGTTGTAAAGCCACCCGACTAGCAACTGATCGGCTTGAAGCCATATATCATACTCTGGATTGCGCATTATTAACCCATTTGCTTCATCTTCCGATGGAGGAAAAATGATCTCTGAGTCTAGACACTCAGTTTCTCCATTGAGGTTTCCTTCCAGTTGAAAACACCTTAAAATTGGGAGAACGATATTGCTCCACAACAAGAAATTGTTTCGATTAAACTTTATGGAGGGGTTTTGAGTTAACACGTTGACAAAGTGAGGGTTTCCAATAGGTACTTCTCTAGATCTGATTTTTACAGATTCAGCATTCTTGGAAAGATTCACAACTCTAGATTCTCTCAGAATTGGAGGGTGTTGAGGAATCATCACATTTTCCTGGCTTCCAGCAGCTTGGTTTCTGGTAGCTGGGGTTTGTAGTGAAATGGTTTGGTCGGTGCTAGCCATCTGTTGGCTCTGATACCAAATTAACAAAAGGGAGAAGACAGAAGAGAAGAGATTGATGAAAAAGTTGTAAGGGAACTTTCTCAGAGGGCAAAGAATTTATTTACCAATGTTCCTTATCCTTTCACAATTAACAAGAGGAAAGTACAAAGAGATAAGATTAGATTCAGAACAAATATATTAAAATAATGAACAAAAATCTAAGCAGAAATGACTGCTTGGGCTCGGGCCTTAACAGTCACAGAAGGAATATTAATGACATGATAATATTGTCATTATAGCTTATATATTGACAGTTTTTTATAGTCATCAATTTATGTAATATGACTATTTATTTATGTCAATTTATTAGTTTTCATGAAACTTTTTTATGCCTATTTACAACCTGTTTTGTTTGTCTTTTCATGTAAAAAGTAATTTATACTATGCATCCCACAAATCTTATTCAACAAATTTTATTTCATATATGACTAAATAATTTGTACATTACACTTGGACAAAAAAAATCAATATCAATAAACTTATAATTCTTAAAATGTCTACACGGGGTTTGAAAACAAGAAAGTTTACAATATAACAAAGAAGCATAGTCTGCTCTCCCTTGTGCGAACTATACGTGGATTGAAAATTTTCACGATAACTGTAAATGCAAGCGATTCCTCACCTTGAACAAAGTACCTGCGCATTGTAGTAATAAAGCTTTTAATTAGAAGTTGCACTAGAGAATATAAATATTCACAGTATATTTATCATTCATATCAAATAGAAATTGTTCATTTATTTCAAAAACTAAACTTAAGTTAGAGATCCTTGTGAACCTTGTATAAATAATATCTCGCAAGTAAATGATTCTTCTGAAGAAAAATCACTAACAGAGATAAGACAGAAAGCCTGCAGCATAATAGAGTTACGACACTAACAATAAGTTTCATTATACTTTAAAATGTTTGAGACTAAGAAATGATACTAAAAAATAATATGTGATTATAAATTATAATCGAAAAAGCCTACAACAAAATGTAAAATGACAAAAAAAAAAAAAACCAAACAAACAAAGATTGCAACTCAAGAAGAGATTGACTTGGATGGTTTTAGAGTTAGCCATTTCTAGACACAAATCCAAGTTCAGTTGTCAATAGAAGGTATAAAAATTAGTTATAAAAATTGGAGATGAAAGTTCTAATCAAACAACTTGAGAAACATTCAAGTTCAGTTAGTTACCTATTTGATGAGCCAATTTTCCTTGTTATTCCCCTACTTGTTTTGTGATCCAGTAAAGCCTAATGGAAAGGGAGAGGTTAAGAGGAAATAAAATATCAGAAGAGGAAATGTGACAAGAAATAAAAAAGAATTTACCATCAACAACACATTCTACCTCTTGTATTATATTTACAGCAGAATTTTAAAAATAATTCATTTTTAGCACATTAATTTCTATCACTCAACTAGTGATAGAACTCATTTTGGATTTCTATCACTCATAGAAAAACTCAAGCAGTGATAGAATGAGTCTATTATTGATTGAATTCTATCACTAATAGAACTCAACCAGTGATAGAACTCAATTTGAATTTCCTGCTACAAATGAATTAATTTTGATTTTATGCTATAGATGAAAATATTTTGCCCTTTTTTGTTATACATGCAAAATCCCAAAAAACAAAACATCATCTCGAAAAGAAATATAAACATCAAGCAACAAACACCAATTACAGTGGGAGCAAATTTAAATTAAAACGAGAAAAATAAATCACAAGTCACAACTTTCATGAACATAGTGCTTATATTTGCCTTAACACTTTTTCATAAAGAATGTTTTTGAACAACTTTCATGTTCTCCTAATCTTCGCGTAACTCGCAAGTTCCCTACACTTATTTCAAACAAAATTGTCATATAAGATAATGAAAACAACTCAAATGAATGACACTCACCGACTATTAGTTCTTGAGAAACAATTACTCTTTCAACAAACCATTAATTCTGAAGGTTGACAGTATGCCTGCAAGGAAGTCACAAAAGTGAACGATGGTAGATTGATTAACGAAAAAGATAGAAAATAAGAAAATTTCCGATCAGAGAAATATCTTCAAAAGAAAAAAAAAGTATACATACCATCGGAATACTTTGGTAAACTTCATCACAATCGCTAACTTGAATTTCACAGATGTATCAAATTTGCACTACTAAAAATATGGCCTATCATGACACTTCTCATTTCTATTTTGCTTCATAAAAAAGAAAAAAAAGTGTCATAATTGGTGAAAATTCGCGTGTTTTTGTGTAAACGCAAGAAAACCATGGTTTTTACCAATTATGACAAATTTTTAGAGTCATCAATAATTTACTTTAATGAGGTTTCTGGGTTCGAGCTTGCATTAGGACAATTATCTCTGACTTTTTTTTTATAATAAAATTGCCCAGGAAAAAAAGACGTTAAAATTTTTAAAAGAAAAGCGCTTCATCTCCTCCCTCTCAAAACTCCCATTCTCCAAACATAAATTTTTCACCACCTACCTAAATCCAACAACTGTTTCTCATTTTTCCTTCCTCTACTTCACTTTTAAGCTTTCTTCTTCTTTACTCCCTACCTTCCTTTGCAATTGGAGAGATTCGTTCTTTCTTTCATCGTTTCTAAGTTTGAGTTTTTAGCCATAATTTTCTCTTACTTCTGCATCTTCACTTAGCCGACATCTTGATAGGAAATGGTGTTCCTTCAATCATTTTGTTTTCCTTAAAAACAAATCATTGATAATATAGGTGTTTTCAAGGAGTTGCATGAAGTCTCTCGTGTTGTCGAGTTGGGATAATAGAGGTACTTGCTTAATCTGCCTTTTTCTCCTATTTATAAGAAATAAAATTTACACCTCCCTTATTTATTGCAAAATCTGGCTTGATTCTTATTGTAACTGAGTATGCAAGTGTAACGGCCCAGTTTTCTATTCCGGTTTTCGAGGTGCTTCCGGTTCAGATTCAGTTGTTCGGTTGGGCCGTTAGAGCTGTTTTGACCCTTAGGGGTGTTTTGGTCTTTTTGCTCCCTGGGCAGGATTTGTGGATTTTTAGGTTCCCGAGGCAGCTCCTGCCTTTGTTATGGCTTGTTTGTTGGTGGTTGCGAGTCCCGAGATGTTTGGGCTATTTGTTTGGAAGTTCGGTGGTGATTTGGGTTTTGGCAAAGTTATGGCTGGTTGAGTGTTTCCATTGGGATTCGAGCCGGGCCCTTAGTGTTGATTTGGGAGTTGGATCTAAGTGAGTTTTATTTATTGGAAAAGGTTTGCTTCAGTCGGGTCTCGAAGGAGGAAGCCGGGAAATGGGATTTTAAGGATTTTAAGGTTTTAAAAATTGGATAAAATGGATAAGGATGGAAAATTAGGATAAAATCCCATTTTTCCATTTATTCCCCAATTTTCCCCATTTTTTCCCATTTTTCTCTCTCTCTCTCTCTCTCTCCCCTAGCCCAAGCCAGCCCCCCAGCCCGAGCCCTAGCCCAGCCCGAGCCCCCTGGCCGTCCAGCTCGCCCAAGCCCGAGCCAGCCTGAGCCCAGCCGCGCACAGTGCCCAGGCGCCCAGCCCCAACTCGCCCAGCCATGTGTCCCGTCGCCCATGTCCGAAAGGCCCCGTGAGATCAGGCCGAGAGCCGCGCGCGCCTGTAGCTCACCGTGGCGAGCCGTGCGCCTCAGAGCCGCGCGTCGCGCGCCGCCCCCGCGCGCCCCTCAGAGCGCTGTCGTGTCGCTCGCTCCCGCTCGCCGTCCCCTGTGCCAAGTCGCGCCGCTCGCCTTCGGCCAGCTGAGCTCGAGCCCGCGCCCTTGTCTCGCCCCAGCTCGTCCGCGCGCAGCCTCTGCGCCCCAGCGCCCAGCCTGCCCTGTTGTGTGTTGGTTGGCCCGAGCCTTGTGGCTTCTCGGATGGTATTTCCCGAGTCTTTTCTTCGTTGGGCCCTGATTTGTTGGCTGCTGATTATTGTATTTAATTGGGGTTTTTTAATGAATGTTTAGGCTGTTTGGGTTCGCTTAGAGGCTCGAGGGTTGCTTGATGATTTGTGATAAATTGTTTATGCTTGTTCCAGGTAAGGATTTCTTACCGTGGTTGTGTGGACCCTGCGATATATCATGATGTGCCTTGTATGCTTGTTTACTGTTATGAGCATGATAGTGATAGGGCAGCTATGTTTGATCTCTTGCGAACATGTTTGCCTGATTTTACATGTTAGTGCCATGCTAGGTTTGTTCTTCCAGCTTGCTTATGATTCCTGCTTAAGTTCGTAGTATCATGCTAGGTAAGCGTGTTTGATGTCGGTTATTGTTTGCTAGCCAGGAATCATTTTACTATGTACTCTTAGATAGAGTTGTAGGGTTTGTCATCATCCAGAGGCTGAGAGCGGACATGTAATGGCCCAGGTGTTCATCCCGGTCTTCCAGTTATTCCCTAGGGTTTGAGCATGGATAGTTGTAAAAGTAAAAATAAAGGAATTTGTGTAGCAGCTGGGATTTGAACCCGGGTCTCCGGGAAAGCCTATGGGGATGCGTGCCAGTTGAACTATGGAGAGCTCTTGTTGCTCTTTCTGCGTCATATTATGGTTAGCCTTGGATCTTGGAGTTTTGGTGCATTTGGTTAAATGAAAAAGAAATTAGGTCTTTTGTCATTCTCCTCCATCATCCTCTTTGCCGCACAAGCCAAGCTCTCCCTAGCCCCCTTGCCGATTTTTTCATTCCCTTTGCAGCCCCGAGGTTCAATCATCATTCCAGGTAAGTCCTTCATCTCTTCGTCTTCTCCGTTATGGATTCTTGCTGGCAGAATGTAAAAAAAAAAGGGTTGTGTGTATGTGTGTGTTTGGTGCAGCCAGCCGAGGGAAGCCCAGCAGCCAAGCTCGTCGCATCAGCCAGCTCCATCGCCCGGCCTGATTGCCCCCAGATCGCCCTGCCACTCGCCCAGCAGCCCAGCCAGCTCCATCGTCGGCAGCCCTATCGCACCTAGATCGCCCGTCGCACGCCCAACAGCTGAGTCGCCCGGATCGCCAGCTCACCGTCGCAGCAGGTCACCCAGTTCGCTCTCAGGCCAGCACGCTAGATCGCCCCGCGCGTCCTCGCCCGTGCCGTGTCGTTCGCTCGTGCCGTGTCGCTCGCCCGTGTCCGCGTCGCACGCCCAGCGTCCTCGCCCATGCCGTGCCCAGCGCCTGCCCCGCGGGCGGCCAGCGCCCAGCGCTCGCCCCAGCGCGCAGCCAACGCGCAGCCAGCGCCCAGCCAAGCCGCACCAGCCTGACAGCAGAGCCTAGCCTCGTGTCGCCCTGCCGTGTGAGTGCTCCCGAGCCGAGCCTGCTGTTTTATTATTTTTAGGCTTATAGATGTTGATTATCATTATGTTTGCTAGGTTCCGTTAGCTAGCTCAGGATTGTTCGCAACTTAGGATTTGTGTGTAGAAGCCTCCCGACCAAGGTAAGGATTTCTTACCGGAGTTGTGTGGGCCCTGCGATACTACATGTGATTGTTGTTTGTATGCTTGTTTGTGATTATCAGCATGTATAGTGATAGGTGCTCTGTTCTGAATTTCCGACTGGCATGATTTCTTATGTTTTTCTCATGTTAGTCCATGCTAGGTTGTTCCGTTCTGGCATGCTCATATCTGTTCTTGCTTTGTAGTACCATGCTAGGTTCGTTGTATCTGTTGAGCACATTTTGGATTGTATTGGATTGTATGTTATTGATATGATAGGTTAGAGTGTAGGTAGGTAGCATCATCCGGGCCCGATGCATAAAGTATCTTGCATCCTTGGCAGGGACGTACGAGGTAGTACTCCGTCCCTGGACCCCGTTAGGGTTTAGCTAACCCGACCGGTAGGCCCTGCAATCTTGGGTGAGGGTGGCGATCGTTAAATGCCCCAACGGTCGGGATGATGACTTGGCATTGCCTCGTCCCGCCCGCCAAACGCGCGTCCTCGGCGTGTTCGGCAAGAGCCCCGATTGCCACCTGTTAGGGCAAGGACGGCTTCCTGGTGTAAGCCTACCACAATCGATTCCTTAGCCTCAGGTGCGGTGGTTCAAGCTGACATAGTTCAAGTGTCCAGGTCTCACACCCCTATGTCAGTGACACCGATCCAGAGATTTAGTTAGGCATGGTGACTGGACATGAGCAGCTTGCCACTAGACACAGCACCCCCTCATGAGTGCAGCAGAGCATGCGGTGTACGCTTACGCTCATTATAGCGCCGACCGGAGAGCTCCCGGATCTTGAGCTAGTACATCTTTCAGATCGGCGATGAGAGCAGCCGAGGCCGAGACTTGTTTCGTATATAGGCGTATTGTGTGGTGTGGATTATTCAGGACTAAGACCCTGAGTTTGCATCCGAAGATTATATGTGGATTTAAGCTATGTGCTCTATTCTGTGTTTATACTCATAGCTTGCATACAATCATCTAGATGACCATGTATATCGTATTGTACCCCGGTTGGGGATTCTTACTGAGTAATTCGTTACTCACCCTTATTTTTTGGTTTTCCACAGGTAACCAAGGTGCGAGACAGGATGGCTGAAGAAGGAGTTGTGATCATGGGAACCTGCTGTCGTCTCTAACCTTTTATTTCTATGACTCTTGTCTTTTATTTTACCCTGAATGCATGTAGCCGGGAACAGAGCACTAGGATGTTTTCTGAACGTTTTTGTGGATTCCAGCTTTGTTGTATTTGAGGATGTTTCAAATGTTTTAATAAATCTCTGATCAGAGTATGCGTTTGGAAATGTATTTGCCTTGAAACAGGTGCTTGGAGACAGGGACAGGTTTCAGCAAACTATTTTGATTTCTGATTGCATCTTGATTGTTTGTTTTAATTGGGAATCCGAAAACTTATTTGCATATTGTCCTTTGCTTTGAATGCATGCATTGGGGTAAAGGCCTATTTAGAGCCCCTTTTGGGTCGGGTCTTTCTGATTGGTATCGAGCTCAGAGTCGATTCTCTGAGGTGACCTTTTGTTGTAGGTCGTTTTCCCCATGATCACCAAAGACTGGGTCCATCAGTACGCCTAAGTTTACTGTTTTTGGAAAAGTGTTAAGAATTTACAATACTTTTCATCTAGTGTATGCCTTGTGTAGTGTTGTGGAGCGGAGACGAGCAGGTTCTGACTCGTTGTTGGTTTGGGTTTAGAGCGCCATCATGCCAACTTCCTGTAGTGTGAGCTGTATGTTGTGGTTTGTTGAGATATCCAGATAGATTACGACACCGCTAGGACATCGTTCGCATGGAGGCAGAGGTTAGACTCCGTGAGGCCACGTGTGGCCCAGCTGTTAATTCCCCTAGTGAAAGGGTGGAGGTGTTTTGCCCTGGAGTACCACTCCAGGAGAGGAGTTAGCTTTGGCTTTTGCTCATGTTGATGCTTGTGGAGCAGGTCCCAGAGTGGGCTAGCCTGGATAGTTCAGGTGTGGATCTTGAACCTTAGCAGATTGTCTGATTGCCCAATGAGTAGCTGCAGAGTTGGTAGCCTTCGAGGAGGTTGTTGAGACATCTTTGTTCTCTTATAAGTGTTGTTGTTTTGTAGCCAGTAAGTCGGAACCTTGTAGTTAAGGGTGCAGCGAGTAGTGTTCCCATCGGACTTGATCCGTTGGTGGTTCCTTGGTTGTTTAGTAGAGTTGAGCACTCTTTTTTTGGTGAGCCCTAGAGTAGGGCTAGCTGTTGCATGTTGAGAGAGCCGGCCAGAGTTTTGTTGAGCATCATGTGGAGATGCAAGAGTAGGCAGTGAGACTTCGGTTTGATGAGATGCCTTAGGCATGGTTGTTTGAGTTGAGCTCTTGTATGCCTCGCCATAGTTTTTGTCACTTGAGGTTGTGACCTTGCTAGCCCCATTTGTAGTAAGATGTGGATTTGGTAGTAGTGGCACTTGAGGTGCATTGGTTGGTGTGCTGCTTTGGCTCTAAGTCTGGTTCTGGCCTAAGTTTGGCACGAGTAGGACAGATGGTTCTGTAATTCGTCCGAAGTTCAGCGCACTCCTTTAGTCTTTGGGTCCGTTTGTGGTAGTTGCACCTGTTTAGGTCGTGCAAGAGGGCTAGTTCAGTGGTAGTCAAAGGACTACAAGCGAAAGGATGTTCGAGAGGAGCTGGAGCCTCTTCCCAGTGTTACTGGGGGTTGAGTAAGTCAGCAGGTTGACGGTTGGTAAGTGTTAGTGCGTGTGAGTCTCACGCTAGTGCTAAGGCCAAGAGATCTTTGTGGTTGGTAGTGCGGTCCACTACCTTCGGGTGCCTAAACCTGAGTTGAGTGAGCATTGTAGATGCGAGTTTGGTCCAGCAGAGGGGCCGTGAGTTGAATGCTTATGAGATGAGTTGGATGCCTATGAGATGAGTTGGATGCCTATGAGATGAGTTGGATGCCCGTGAGATGAGCTGGATGCCTTATGAGATGAGTTGGTCGCCTTATGTGTAAGCACACTTGGTAGAGACTTGGTATAAAGTAAGTTCGGTTTGGCATCGTTATGTTTTAGCAGAGCAAGGTTGCCACTGCTTCGTGTATCGTGTGGAGATGGAACTTTTGGAGTTTCTTTGGTTGATGGTATCTCTGCCAGAAGTTAGTGTTGCCTTTTGGGAAGCACCTGTTAGTCTTGGATCTCTGAAGGAAGCTTGAGAGTTGTGCGCACAAGTGTGTTTCGTGTAGTTCGTTCTGGTGGCGAGAGTTTCAGAACCATGTAGGGTTTGCATTCGAGAACTGGTGCTCAGTTCCTGGAGAAGTTGGACTACAGGTGGATGTTGTAAGGCTTTAGTTGAGGTTGTAAGGATACCGTGCTCGTAGTTGGGTTGTTGCTTAGGCAAGTTTGTTAAGTTGAACCTAAGCTTGGCTAGTGGAACCTCTTGTGTTCATGGTTGGAGTTCAGATGGTACTGGACAAATGGTGGTTGTAGTGAAGCCGCGTAGT
>CM071848.1:35128138-35428138 GCA_036507275.1 Sicyos edulis | reverse complement strand
GTATAGGTAATGCTTCTTATACTTTGATTGAAAATGTACTTTTAGTTGATGGTTTGCAGCATGATTTACTTAGTATTGGTCAATTACATGATAAAGGATTTAGAGTTGTGTTTGATAAAAAGAATTGCATAATTGAAAATGCTAGTGATGGGAAAGTTTTATTTGTTGGCAATAGAGATGAAAATGTGTAAATTATTGATTTGAATGATTGTCCTATTAGTGATAAATGTCTTTCGACTTTACATAATGATTCTTGGTTATGACATAGAAGATTGGGGCATGCTAGTATGCACTTAATTTAAAATATTTCTAAAAATTTCTTAGTTAGAGGTATTCCCAATATTAAATTTGAAAAAGATAAAATTTGTGATGCTTGTCAAATGGGTAAGCAAACTAAGTCATCTTTCAAATATAAAAATGTGATTTCTACATCAGATCTCTTCAACTATTACACATGAATTTATTTGGCCCTTCTAGAATTGCTAGTTTTGGAGGGAATTATTATGATTTTGTGATAGTTGATGATTTTTCAAGATATACTTGTAGCTCAAGGTTATTGTCAAGAAGAAGGTATAGATTATGAAGAATCTTTTGGATCCTTTGCTAGATTAAAAGCTATTAGAATGCTACTTGCTTTTGCTTCTTATAAGTATTTTATCTTGTATCAAATGGTTGTAAAAAGTGCATTTTAAAATGGTTATATTATGGAGGAAGTTTATGTAGAACAACCTCCCGGTTTTGAAAGTTTTGATTTGCCTAATCATGGTTATAAGTTGAAAAAGGCTCTTTATGGTTTAAAACAAGCTCCAAGAGCTTGGTATAATAGCCTAAGTGTAACAGCCCAAGATTTCCTTCCGGTTCTCTAGGTTTATTCGGTTTTTCCTCCAGTGAGTTGGTTGGGCTGTTAGGGCCTTTTGTGCTTCTAGGGGCATTTTGGTCATTTTGTCCTACACGGGTATTTTGGTCATTTTGCCTTCCCGAGTGAATGTTGCAGTAAGACAAAGCTTCTAGAATGTTTATGAGTTGGTGGGCTTAAGTTTATTCTTCGGTTTCAAGTTTTAGGTCAAGAGTTCCATTTATGGTAAATTTGAAGCCCTCCCGGTTAAAAGAAGAAAAATGAAAATAAAAGTGTTGAAGCTAGGATTCGAACCATGGTGGCTTGGGACTTGAGTTTGAGCCATTTGTAGAGCAATTAAACTGAATTTTAAAAAGTGCTCTTGGTGGGATTTGAAGGTGGGATTTTTGGAGGATTTTATTAATTAAAAAAATAGGAAAAACAAATAGGGTTTCATCTTTTTCCCCTTCCCTCTCCTCTTGGCCGACCACCCCACTCTCCATTTCCTTCTCCTTGGCCGAGACACTCCTCTCCATCTTCTCTCCATCTCCATTGCTTCCATTCTCAAGATCTTCAAGTGTTGCTCCCTAGCATTTCATCTCCATTGTTGTTCCAAGGTAAGTTTGCAAGCTCTTCTCTTTTCCTTCTCTCCTTGCCATGGACGAGCCTAGCCTTAACCAAGAG
This sequence comes from Sicyos edulis, assembly GCA_036507275.1. Taxonomy (NCBI): domain Eukaryota; kingdom Viridiplantae; phylum Streptophyta; class Magnoliopsida; order Cucurbitales; family Cucurbitaceae; genus Sicyos; species Sicyos edulis. The sequence goes on along the minus strand of CM071848.1, from coordinate 35,426,619 downwards.
AGGTTGTTTCTTCTCTCTTTTCTTCTTGTAGATCCGAGAAGCTTGCTTGGGTGGAGGAGATATTGTGTGTTCCTTTCGTTTGATTGAGATCTGAAAGCTTCCCATTCCAACCTCCATTGCCGAGAGCTCCAAGGTAGGGTTGATGGTGTTTTTGTTATGTTTGATTTGTGGTTTGGATAGATCTAACTTGCTCTTCTTCCTTGTGCACATCCAAGCCCTAGCTGAGATTTCCTTGTTGTGCACCTTCTTTGGCTGAGACACCTTGTTCTTTGGGGAACTCTTGCCGAATCTTCTTGGCTAAGTTGGTGAGTTGATGTTTTGCCTAGCTTGTGTGTTGGTTTGGCCGAGATCCCCATTGAGGTTGCTTGGCCGAGAGCTTCATGATGCGTTGGTGTGTGTGTTTTGTTTGCTTCATGGACAAGAGAACTAATTTGTGATTGTTGTTGTTGATGCCCTAACCGAGAAACCTTGTTGCAAGTGTAGCCGAGAGCTTCTAGGGTTCCATCTTGGGTGCTTGGTCGAGAGCACTAGGGCAAGTAGGGGTAATCTCTTGGTTCCCTTGCTTCTAGAATTAGTGTTTAGTTAAGTGTAGCTAGTAGATTGAATGTGCATGTTTATGCTTTTAGGTTGTGAGACACTGCAGCTCAAGGAGCACTTAATTGTTTGTATTTCTACTTGTTCCAGGTAAGGATCTCTTGCCAGGGTTGTGTGGACCCTGCAATATGTTTTGATTGCATCTTTTATATATATGTAGTTTGTTATGAGCATGTAGTGGTTAGGACTGTTTCACTGTTTATCTCTGCTAGCATGTTTTCCCTGTTTCTACATGTTAGTGCCATGCTAGGTTTGTCCTTCCAGCATGTTCTGAGTTCCCTGTTTATATTCGTAGTATCATGCTAGGTTGTACTTGTATTCTTGTTAAGCATGTTCAGTTGTTAGGGATGTATATTATGTGGCATTAGATAGTTACTTAGACTTGTCTTCCAGAGGCTGAGAGTGGACATAACGTAACTTGTCCCCATAGGTCGGGTTCAGTGAGAGGCATAACGTACTTTGTCTCCGCCCCCGGCAGCCGGTGCGGATTAGTTCCCGCATCTGTACAAGCCTAGTTTGTAACCTGCTAGAGCGGAGCCTGTCACGGGTGCAAGCTTGCCCGGAGACAGTTCTGAGCTTTTTGTTGGTGGTACAGGCTGCTACAGCAGAGTGTCGAGGGCTCTGCACTACTGTAGATCAGTGACACCATTCTTATTCTTGTTTAGAGCCAGACCTAGGGTACACTCCGGTTGTCTTAGGGTAAGAGGCCCCCGATGACACCTATTTGGGATCAACTTTTGAGTTGGTCAATTGGCCGAGGGAGAAAGACCCTCGAGGGTGTCTGACCTCTATTTGGGATCAGCTTTATAGTTGATCATTTGGCCGAGGGAGAAAGACCCTCGAGGATGTCTTTGGGATTGGTTAGGAGAACCAATCATTAGGCCGGAAGTAGGAAACTTCTGAGGTTCTCGGTCTTGACTTGATTGGCTTGTTGAGCAAAGTTTCTGTGCTGGTAACTGATTGCATGTATACTAGGATGCTAGATGATGGATGTATCTTATTGTACCCCGGTTGGGATTCTTACTGAGTATGTTTATACTCACCCTTACTTATCTTTCAGGTAACTTGGAACAGCACCGGGATGGCTAGTGGAGGGAGTTGCCGGCGAACTCTGTGTCTTTATCTTTTGGAGTCTTTCATTATGTAGTAGCATGCTGGCAACCTTGTTTACTGTTGAGACTTGTTAAACTGTTTTATTTGAAATACTGGCCAGGATTGTTTTAAGGATGTTTATGAAATGATTGTTTCTATTACGAAGTTTTAAATGAGTTTTACCTTTTAGTTGTTTCCATAATGTTTTTAAGGTTTTAAATTGTAAGCATGCTAGTGAGAATCGGGTTTAGGACCATTTTTGGGTCGGGTTCTTACAGTTGGTATGAGAGCACAAAGTCATAGATTATGTAGACTAACCTACTTTATAGGTTGTTTGTTCCCATGATCATCAGCACTCCACGACCGTCAGATTTGTCTAATAACTGAGTTTAAAGGTTTTTACAATACTGCATCTAGTATACATGTGTTACCTTTTGTTGGCAGTGGGAGTCTGAGAGAGGACTAACCCTTATGGTTTCCGTGTAGATCGCCAGTATGCCGGTGACACGAAGTGGTGCAGGACCGTCCGGGACTGCGAGTGGAGGTGTTGCTGAGACAACACCTAGGGTTGAGCAAACCCGTAGGCCGCCTGTGGCCCCAGCTGTTAGCTTGCCTGGAGACGGGGTAGAGGCTGCCATGCCTCAGAGAGCAGCCCCAGGAGCTGAGTTTGTAGCCATGAGGGACATGATGATGGACCTGATGGCAGAGCAGAGAGCGGAGACTCAGGCGCAGCTGTCAATTCAAAGAGAGGAGTCTAGGGCCTAGATGGCCGAGCTGACACAGCTTTTCCAGCAGGCACCCCCAGTAGCTCCAGTGGCCCCAGGAGATCAGGGTCAGCAGGACCAGACCGTAGTGTTAGACGGTGCTGAAGGAGCCGCCGAGTTTGGCAAGTGGCTCAAGGACTTCACTAAATGGAAGCCCATATAGTTTAATGCCTCAGAGAACCCATTGGTGGCAGTGAAGTGGTTAGCTCGCATGGAGTACATCTTTATGGTGATGGGATGCCCGGATATTCAGAGGCCAAGGTGTGCGGCCCGTGTTTTGACTGACACAACTGTGTGGTGGTGGGAGTCCACCAACCGGGCCAGACCAGTAGGATCTCCACCAGCCACCTGGGAGTTCTTCAGAACCAAGTTCAGAGCCAAGTATGTTAATGGTGAGGCTCAGCAGGAGATGGCGGAGGCCTTCTCAAACCTGAAGCAGGGCACTGATAGTATTGCTGCGTATGAGAAGAAATTCTCAAAGTATAATTACTTTGCCCCAGAGCTCATAGCCACAGAGGAGCTCAAGACGAAAAAGTTTATCAGTGGTTTGAGAAAGGAGGTTGCTCAGGATGTTCGAGCACTTGCACCAGATTCTTATGACAGGGATGTTGAGTTGGCTACCATATATAACTCCAAGTACCAGCCGGTGCAGGCTCCTATTGCACCAGTTCAGTGTGTCCAGCAGTACTCAGGGCAGAAGAGAAAGTTTGATACTTCTAGTGGGTCCCGTGCAGGTGGTCAGCAGGCTCGTCGTCAGGGCCGGTTTAGAGGACGAGATCAGCGTCGACCACAGTTTAAACCACAAGGCTAGCAGGGCATTGTTAAGCAGCCACCTCAGTGCCACACCTGTGGCAAGACTCACTATGGTATCTGTGGAGCGCCGCCCCGAGCTTGCTATAGATGTGGCAAGGAAGGACATTTAGCTAGAGCTTGCACTCAAGCTAGAGCAGCAGCCAGACCAGTTCAGCAGCAGGGTAGAGTGTTTGCTACGACTCGTTAGGAGGCGGAGCGTACTGATGCTGCGGTTGCAGGTACGCTGCTTGTTTTAAACCATTATGCATTCGTACTGTTTGATTCGGGTTCGACCCATTCGTTTGTTTCTGATGCATTTCCTAGACAAGCTTGTTTGGAACTCGAACCTTTAGGGTTTGAGTTGTCTGTTGCAACTCCTTCGGGAGTGAGTATGCTAGCTAGTGATAAGATTAAGAGTGGCCGGATATAGATATCCGAGGAGCTTCTAGAGGATGTACTCATAGTCTTGCCTATGAGTGGTTTTGATGTCATTCTTGGTATGGATTGGTTGGCTGAGCACCATGCTATGATAGACTGCCGCCATAAAGAAGTTGTGTTCAGGCCGCCCCAGAAGAAAAGCTTCAAGTTTCGCGGTGTCCAGAGCGGGGTGTGTCCGCCGTTGATTTATGCAGTGAAGGCCCAACGTTTGTTAGCTCGAGGAGCTTGGGGCATTCTAGCAAAGTTGACAGGTGGGAGTAGTGCTGCGTTGTCAGCTAAGATGGTACCTGTAGTGCAGGAGTTTGCAGATGTTTTCCCTAAGGTGTTACCGGGGTCACCCCCGAAGAGAGAGGTGGACTTTACCATTGAGCTTGAGCAAGGGACTCTCCCTATCTCTAAAGCTCCGTTTCGTATGGTGCCAGCTGAGCTAAGAGAGCTCAAAGTGCAGTTGCAAGAGATGCTTGATCGAGGATTCATCCGCCCGAGTGTGTCCCCGTGGGGAGCACCCGTTTTGTTTGTTAAGAAGAAGGATGGATCCATGCGCCTTTGTATTGACTACCGAGAGTTAACTAAAGTCACCATAAAGAATAAGTATCCTCTGCCGCGTATTGATGATTTGTTTGATCAGCTTCAGGGAGCCTTAGTGTTTTCTAAGATCGATTTGAGGTCAGGATACCATCAGTTGAGGATTCGAGATGCAGACATTCCCAAGACAGCTTTCAGATCAAGGTATGGTCATTTCGAGTTCATGGTCATGCCGTTTGGACTGACTAATGCTCCTGCAGCATTTATGAACATGATGGACAGGGTGTTCATGGCATTCTTAGACAATTTTGTTATTGTGTTTATAGATGATATTCTGATTTACTCCAAGATGAAAGAGGACCATGCTTCGCACTTGAGACAAGTTTTGTCAGCCTTGCGTGAGAACCAGCTGTGTGCTAAGTTTTCCAAGTGTGAGTTCTGGCTTGAGGAAGTAGCTTTCCTTGGACATGTTGTTTCCAACGATGGGATAGTTGTTGACCCCGCAAAGATTGAGGCAGTTAGTTCATGGGCTAGAACGACGACGGTCGTTGAGATTCTCAGCTTTCTGGGATTGGCAGGTTACTACCGGTGCTTTGTTAAGGACTTTTCTGCTAAGGCAGCACCCCTGACTAGACTAACCACGAAGGTTGTTGACTTCGTTTGGGATTCCAGCTGCTAGGAGAGTTTTGCCCAGCTAAAGCGTAGTTTGACGACAACACCAGTGTTGGCAGTTCCTGAGGGAACAAGTGGTTTTGTAGTTTACAATGATGCATCCAAGTTTGGTTTGGGTTGTGTGTTAATGCAGCATGGAAAAGTGATTGCGTATGCTTCTCGTTAGTTGAAGCCTTATGAGAAGAATTACCCAACTCATGACATGGAGTTGGCTACAGTCGTGTTTGCTTTGAAAATTTGGAGGCATTACTTGTATGGTGAAAAGATTCAGTTGTTCAAGGATCACCAGAGCCTTAAGTACTTCTTCACTCAGAAGGAGTTAAATATGAGATAGAGAAGATGGCTCGAGTTGGTGAAGGATTACGACTGTGAGATTTTGTATCACCCAGGAAAGGCCAATGTTGTGGCTGATGCCTTGAGTAGGAAGACGTCGCCCTCCACAGCTTTGTTGAGTTCTTGGATTGAATTGCAGAAGAAGTTCGAGCGGGCTGGTAATTCTGTGACGAACCCGACCCAAGACATGGTCCTAAACCGGGGTTCTCACTCAGCATGCAAGTTAAATATGATAACAAGCGGTTTAGTGCTCATATTTAAAAACCTTTCAAAACATATGAGAAGGGGGAACCCTTAAAACATAACCATCAATTTACATTTAAACATCCAACGAAGTAAAACATCCTGGCCAGTATTTATAAAACATACAATACAATTTAAACAACTTTTTAAACAATGTTCCCCTAGGACTCATGTCCATCTACATGCTGAATAAACAATGCAATAATAAATGACAGAGTGCCGGCGGCTCCCCATGATCAATCAGCTCCTCCGCTAGCCCTCCCGGTGTTGTCCCAAGTTACTCGAAAGATAAATAAGGGTGAGTATAAACATACTCGGAAGAATCCCCAACCGGGTACAATACAATACGATACATCAGTCATCTAGCACCTCAACATGCAAGAAAGCGACTATCAACATAGATCATAGCTCAACGAGCTCATAAAACAAGATCCGGAGCCATCGAAGTCTCTTACTTAGGCCTAATGGATTGGATACATCGACCAATCCTGGACATCACCGAGGTATCTCGTCACTCGGGGAATACATCGATCCCTAGAATGTCCTCAGGGCCTCCTTGCCCTTGCACTAAGCTGGACTTACGGGAGAGTACCCGAAGTCGAGCTCTAACGGAAAGAATGGTGTACTCATGACATTAGCCGGGGAGCTCTCGACCGGCAACTACGCTGGCGTGTGCGCGCACACCGCATGCTCTCTCGCAACCGGCGTAAATCCGGGGCCTAAGGGCAAACTACGCGGGCGTGCACGCATGCCTATGACTCGGAAGGCGGTGTCGCGATCACGATGAGCGCGAGGCCCTCGACGCTCATCTATGCAGCATGATCCACCGACCTGAAGCTAAGAACCGGCCAGGGTAGGCTTACACTGATGGCAGGATTCCGCTCTAGTAGGCTACAAACTAGGCTTATGCCGAAGTGGGTAGCTAAATCCACAACCGGCGGGTCGAGGGGGGAAGTAAGATACGTTATGCTGCGCACACTTTACTCCCGACTTGAGCTAAATCCACCTTGGCTACCGGGGGGGGGGGGGAAGCAAGATACGTTATGCTGCGCACACTTTACTCCCGATCAGTGGGGACAAAGTACGTTATGTCCGCTCAACCTCTGGATGATGACAAACCCTACAACTCTATCTAAGGGTACAGAGAAAAATCAATGATTCCTGGCTAGCAAGCAATGACCGACAACAATCACAATTACCTAGCATGATACTACAACTTAAGCAGGAATCATAAGAATGCTGGCAGAACAAACCTAGCATGGCACTAACTTGTAAAATCAAGCAAACATGCTAGCAAGAGGTCAATCAAAGCTGCCCTATCAATATCATGTTCATAACAACAAACAAGCATACAAGGCATCTCGAGATATATCGCAGGGTCCACACAACCACGGTAAGGAATCCTTACTTGGGACAAGCAGAAAAAAAACAATCATAATAAATCAACGAGCGTACCTCGAGCCGCTAATCGAACCCGAACAGCCTATACATCAAATAAAGCACCCAAATTAAAAACATAAAACAGCCCAATAAATACAATAACCAGCAGCCAACAAATCCGGGCCCAACGAAGAAAAGACTCTGGAAATACCATCCGAGAAGCCACAAGGCTCGGGCCAAGCCAACATACAACAAGCAGGCTGTCGGCAGGGCAGAAACTGGCTGGGCGCAAGCGCTGGGGCGCGGAGCTGCGCGCGGGCGAGATGGGGCGAGGACAGGGCGCGCGGGCGCGGGAGAGCAGTTGGCTGGGCGTTGGCGCGTGGCGCGGCTCGGCACAGGGGACGGCGTGCCGGCACGAGCTCGGCAAGCATAGGGGCGAGCAGGCGAGGCAACGCGACGCGACAGGCACGGGGCGTTCGATCTAGCATGGCATTGTGTGAGGCTGGGCGACGCGGGCTTGGGCGAGCAGGGGTTGGGCTCGGCGCGGGGATTCAGCACAGGGCAGAGGTGACCCGGGTTCGGGCTGGGTGACTTGGGCGAGCTGGGCGGCCAAAGAGCTGGGCGACGAGGGGATGGCCTGGGCGAGCTGGGGCTGGGCGCCTGAGCATTGTGCGCGGCCGGGCTGGGCTGGGCGAGCTGGGGCTCGGGCGTGGGCGAGGTGTGCGGCCAGGGGGCTCGGGCTGGGCGACCAAGGGGGTGGGGTCGGGCTGGAGGAGAGAGCAGGGAGAAAAATGGGGGAAAAAGGAAAAATGGGGAAAATGGGGATTTTGGGGATTTAAAAAAAAAAAAAGAAATTTCCTTTTTCTCTTTTAATTTATCCTTATCAAAAATCCAAACTTATCCATTTTTTCAAATTTTCCAAAAATCCTTAAAATCCTTAAATCCCATTTCCCGGCTTCCTCCTTCAAGACCCGACTGAAGCAACCTTTTCCAATCAACAAATCTCACTTAGATCAGCCTCTCAAATCAACACTAAAGGCCCAGGCTCGAATCCCCAAAGGAAACACCCAAACAACCATCACTTTGCCCAAAACCCAAATCACAACCGAACTCCCAAACGAATAGCCCAAACATCTCGGGACTCGCAGCCCACAACAAACAAGCAAACAACAAAGCGGGAGGCGCCTCAAGCCCCTAAAATCTACAAATCCCGCCCGGGAGCAAAAAGACCAAAATACCCCTAAGGGTCAAAACAGCTTTAACGGCCCAACCGAACCACTGAATCTGAACCGGAAGCTCCTCGAGAACCGGGATAGAAAACTGGGCCGTTACAATACTCCCTTTTTTTAAGACTTTTGTCCTCGAAAGTCCTAAGACGAAACGGCTCTAGGAAACCTCCACTGATTCCTAGCCAACTGAACTTCTCGGCTAAGACAACACTAGCCCTCTTCGAGAACCAAACCCTCTTGGGTTCTCAAAGGGTCAAAGCCACAAAGCAATCCAGTCTGCCACAACTATCTCAACAAAGACTGGCACTGCTGCCAAAGACGGGGCAAGGCTAACCGAAAGGCCACTGCTCTGATCCGCTCAAGGATCTCAAAAGGCCCTACAAACCAGGGGCTCAAACTAAACCCTGCTAATCCAACACTGAACACCTCTCTACGGTGTTACTCTCAGCAAACTCGCAGACAAGCCACAAGCTCCAAAACTCAACGCCACGCACTGGCGTAACTCCTCTGAAAGCTCACAGCTGTTAACAAACAGCCTCAACTCTACACCAAGCTGGCCAAACAACTGAACCTCTCAGGTTCCAGAAACCAAACGGCCTACTCTTACATCACATGAGACCAGCGAACCACAAGCTTGCCTACAACCTTAACGAAAAACAATCGAACCACCAATTGGCGATTGATCCTAAAGGCAAACTTTTCCAACTAGCACGAGCTGAAACTTCAGCTACGGCCAACCCTAAATGGCCAAAACTAGGCACAAGCTCCACTCGACCAAGCCAACAAACTGGAACCTCTCAACGGCCGAACACAAACTTTTCCATGCAAATCTACTAGCAACTGGCCAAAGAGAACATTGCCAGGCAAGGAAACAACCAACATTCCTCTCATGGAAAACTCGGGCATCTTGACTAAACCATCACAGGGCTACCTGCAACACAACACCTTGAGGATAGCAACTCAAGGGTTTAACCAACCAATGCCACGGCACCTCTATGCCAACTCACTCAACTGTGGCTCAGCTAAAATGCCAACTGCGAATGCACAACAACAAGCCCGAGAAAGGCTTGCTCTGCAGAACCTCAAACCAAGCTCATAACGAGCAAAGCTCGCCTCCAAGCTACCACTCAACTCTTAAGTCCAACAGGCTACTCAAAGGACTTCCTCTTTTTAGCCAAGGCCTAACTCATCTTGCGACTAGAAACTCCACACTCGGAACATCGCAAGGAAAACGGACCGACGAGGCTATCTCCAAAGATAATACTCGAGGCTGGCATCCATGGTGCAACTCAACCACCATAGAAACTAGGGGTTCCTCAAACCCCAAAGAACCAACAACTTTCCAGCAAAAGCTCAACTCTTAAACTAGCTGGCCTCCGCTCTTGCGGGGACAAACAACTTTCGCTTGCTAACAACACCATGCAGGGACCCTCTCACTGGGCTAACCACTGCACTACTCTGACCCACTACACAACTCAGAAGCTACGCTGACTCCTCAACGGGAAACGATTTCCCAGCAAGCAAACTCTGAAGGGTAGCGAACATCACACATGCTCTCTGACTAGCTCAAACCCAAGGGCAACAGCAACCAACTCTCTTGGAAGCAACAACCAAGGGGAAACCTCAACCGATTGGATCACCAACCCAGAACTAGCAGAACTTACTCAACTGCCGAGGGAGGGGTCAGCTCCCAAAACTTTCTGACTAGAAACAAGTCCTCAGGGAAACGCCCTCTTTCTCGAACCGAGCTAGCTCTTGAAACAACAAGAGAACCAAATCTTGGTCAACACCAAGCTCTAACTAGCCTCCAAACTGGAACCAATCCGGACTCTGCTCCAAACAAGCACTAGCTTGCTAGACTACCAAGTCTGCAAGCAACTCACCCAAGGAACACTGCCTGGGTCTAACTGAGCTCTAGAGAGGCTCTCCACAACCTAGGGATCCTCCGATCACCCTCCCACACACACGGTCGTCAAACGATCTAACAGACAACCGGCTACACGAGCACAACCCTCTCCAGCATCTCAACTAAGCTGGCCAACTCCAACTCGAAAACCAAGAGGACCGGAAACGCTACAGAATCCGTCATCCTCCTACTCAAGCATCAACCACAACAAACCTTCTGCCCAAGGCAAGGATCCGAACAGCTATCTTAGCCATAACGATCAGAAACTGCGCGGCTTTGCTACCACCGCTCTTGTTCAGTTCCAACTGAACTCTGACCAGGCTAAAGACCAACCAGCAAAACATGCTTAAACAACAACCCGGCTGTAACGGCCCAGTTTTCTATTTCGGTTACCCAGGTGATTTCGGGTCATTATTCGAATGTTCGGATGGGCCGTTAGAGCTGTTTTAACCCTTAGGGGCATTTTGGTCTTTTTGTTCCCGGTCAGGGTTTTGTGGATTTTCAGGATTCCAAGGTCATTCCTGCCTTTGTCGAAGCTTAATGGTTGTTGGTTGCAAGACCCGAGAGGTTTTGGCAAGTTGTTTGGAAGTTTGGAGGTGTTTTAGAAAATGGCAAAAATTAATTGTAATTTTGGTGTTTCCATTGGGTTTTGAGCCCTTGCTCTAAATGGTCTTGGAGAGTTCGTAGGAAAAGAGAGTTTTATTTTTAAAATAAGTTTGCTTTAGGGTTTGGAAAGAGGAAGCTTTGGGAAGGGATTTTAGACCTATTTAATTAGGGAAAAAGGAAAGAAAATCAAGAAAATCCCTTTTCCCCTTGTTTTGCAATCTCTCTCTCTCTCTCTCTCTCTCTCTCTCTCTCCTAAAACCGAGCCACCCTAACCCAACCGCACCACTCGGCCAAGCCACCCCGCACACACCGCACCACTCTAGGGCGCTCGGCCCGCACCATCTGCACGCACTGACCGCACCAGCCGCTCGGCCCCTTGCTCTCGGCCGCCGATCGTCTGATCCAGACGCCCCACCGAGCCGCCACCACGCGCACCGCTTCGTTACCGTGCCGTCGCGACGCGTCGCCAGCGCCAACAATACCAGATCTGCTTCGGCCAGTGCGCCCGAGCGCGCGCCGCGCCGTCCGCACCAGGCGCCCAGACGCGCGCCGCGCCGCTCGCTCAGCTGCAGCCAGACGCGTCGCCAGCGCGCTTCAGCTGCCCGCCCGACCAACGTCGCCAGCGCGCTTCGCGCCCCCGAGACGCGTCACCGCGTCGTGGTCATCCTCGCGAACCGGACGCCTCGCCCCGCGCGCCCGACCCAGCGTGTTCGCTCGCTGCTGCGGCAGCGTCGCGCCACGACGCCCTCGCTCGCTAGCGCCAGCGCCAGCGCCAGTGCAGCGCTTCGGTGCAGCGCCCAGCGCCAGCGCGCCCTGCTTGTCCTTGCTGACGGACAGCCTGCCCTGTCGTGCGAGTTGGGGTGTGACATTGTGTCTTCTCGGTTGGTAATTCCCGAGCCTTATCTCCTTTGGGCACTAGGCTGTTGGCTGCTGTTTATTTAATTAGGTTGTTTTTACAAAAATGCTTAGGTTGCTCGGTTTCGCTTTAAAGCTCGAGGGTCATTATTTGATTGTGAAAGTTATTTCTGCTCGTTTCCAGGTAAGGATTCCTTACCGTGGTTGTGTGGACCCTGCGATGCTTTCTTGATTGTGCCTTATATGCATGTTTACTTTTATGGACATGATTAGTGGATAGGACAGCTTGTGATTGCATTCCTGCTAGCATGTTTGATTGTTTGTACATGTTAGTGCCATGCTAGGATTGTTCTTCCAGCATGCTTGAGATTCCTGCTTTAAGTTCGTAGTATCATGCTAGGTTATGTATGATTGATGATGATTATGTATGTTTAGCCAAGAATCGTTTACTCTATACTCTAGCTAGTGTGTTAGAAATTTTGTCATCATCTAGAGGCTGAGAGCGGACATAACGTACCTTGTCCCCACCGGTCGGGAGTAGAGCGAAGCATAACGTACATTGCTTCCCCCCGGCAGCCGATGTGGATTTAGCTACCACATCGGCATAAGCCTAGTTTGTAGCCTGCTAGAGCGGAACCCTGCCAACGGTGCAAGCCTGCCTTGGCCGGTTCTTAGCTTCAGGTCGGTGGTACAGGCTGCACAGATGAGTGCCGAGGGCCTCGCACCTCGTGTTCGGTGACACCGCTCCGAGTCTTTAGGCATGCGTACCTGGCCCGCGTAGCTTGTACTTAGGACCCCACATTTACGCCGGTTGCAGCAGCATGCGGTGTGCGCGCACACGTGTTAGTCGCCGGTTCGGAGAGCTCCCCCGGGCTAATGTTCGTGAGTACACCAGTTCCTTCCTGTTTAGAGCCAGACTTCGGGTACTCTCCCGATAGTCCAGATTTATAGCGAGGGTAAGAGGCCCTTGAGGACACCCATTGGGATTGGCTTTTGAGCTGATCATATGGTCGAGGGAGAAAGACCCTCGAGGGTGTCGGACATCTTTGGGATCGGTTTTTGAGCTGATCAATTGGTCGAGGAGAAAGACCCTCGGAGATGTCCGGGATTGGTTATGAGAGCCAATCATTAGGCCGGAAGAAGGAGACTTCCGAGGATTCCAGATTCTCGCCTTGTAAGCTCGTTGAGCTATGATCCGTGTTGGTGCTTCGTTTGCATGTATACTAGGGTGCCGGATGATTGATGTATCGTATTGTACCCGGTTGGGGATTCTTACCGAGTATGTTTATACTCACCCTTATTTTCGTGGTTTTCCACCAGGTAACTTTGGGAAAGACCGGACGGCTAGCGGAGGAGCTGATTGATCATGGGAGCTGCCAGGCACTCTGTCTTTATTGTTTGCATATTTGTTCAGCATGTAGATGGACAGGAGTCCTAGGGGAAACATTATAAAAAGTTGTTTGAACTGTTTTGAATGTTTTTATATACTGGCCAGGCTTGTTTTACTTCGTTGGTTTTTCTTAAACAAAATTGTTGATTATGTTTTAAGCATTCCCTGTTTCTAAATGTTTTGAAAGGTTTTAAATATGAGCACTAAACCGCTTGATGAAGTATTTTAACTTGCATGCTGAGTGAGAACCTAGGTTTAGGACCGTATTTTGGGTCCGGTTCTTACACCGGCAACGAGCACGGCATCCTTACAACCAAAGCTAGGGCACTTGCCAAGAACCAAAGCCTTGACAACCCAAAGACTGAGCACTGGTTCCTCAACATGAACCCCTCATGGTTTCCAAACATAAATCACGGAACGAGCTACACAAAAGTACACCGGTGTGGACAACTCCAACTTGATCCAATGCCAACAAGGACTCTCACACAGGGCAACACTTGCCTCCAACAGAGCCACTACTAACAAGGGAGCAACACGAGTTCAAACCCTCTCGGGGCCAACTCACCACGAAAAGCCACATTGGCCAACACACTCTTACAAGAGCATATCCAACCAAGCTGACATACCTCAAGCCAATGTGCCCACTAAACGCGCTCCGATCAGCCATCCAACTCATGGCACTAACACTGGATCAACCACGCATCCTCGATGCCAACACTACCCATACTAGGGTAACTCAAAGGGTAGCTGAATCATGCTACCATCAAGCTGGCTCACAACACAGGCGCGAGAACTCGAACGCGCTAGCTCTTAACAGCCTACAACATCCTTTGGTACCCAACTCTCGGTGATCCTGAAAAGCTCCTACTTTCCCTCGAAAACCTCATACTTGTAGTCCTCTGACTACCACCGAGCTAGATCTCTTATGCAACCAAAAAGGTGCAACCTCAGGAAATGGGTACAAGACTAGCGGGGATGCTAAACTCTGGGCGGCCATGGAACCACCTGCACAAAAGTGCCAACTGGCCTCAATCTAGGCCTCCTCTCAATACTAGGTGCCAACAGGCACTACATTCTTTACAACACAAATCAGCCTTAAACGAGCTTTATGCCCCTCTGAGGAAAGGTCACACTCCAAGTGACGGGGCAATGGCACTCAACACAAGAGTCCAAACACTCGAGCAGCCTAATCTCTGGCATCTCGCCTAACAGACATGCCAAGGCCTACTCCTGCATCCCACTCGATGCTCAACACAAGCTCAGGATAACTCCTGCATCTCACTCGATGCTCAACAAAGCTCAGGCCAACTCTTGCATCTCACTCGATGCTCAACAGAAGCTCAGGCCAACTCCTCGGGTGGCAACAACTAGTTCCACACTGGGAACATCCAAATAAAAAGAGTGCTCCACTCTACTAGCCCTGACAAGCAAACTCCACAATACACCCTGGCTACAAGGGTACTAAAAGAACTGGCTGCAAAACAACAACAGGCTTGCAAGGGGGGCAAAGATGTCTCTACATCTGCCTCAGGCCACTAACACGGCAACTTGCCAATCAATCAGGCGACTGGTGGAGACCCTACTAGTCCACCTCTCTCAAGGGACTACCACCACCAACTGCTGTACCAAACAGCACATGAACGGCACATCTCGGCCTCTGAACAGCAGGGCATCCCAACACACGGATGCTAAAGCTAAAACCTGGCCAACCGCTTACTACTAGCAGCAGAACTTTCTAAACACCGAGCTCTACAGGCATCCACTTGCCAAACTGGGCGGCTCCATCAACGCCAACAAACTCGACGGCAAAAACCTGCTGATCATGCCCTCCCGGGAACCTCCGGGGTTACAAGAGCTACTGGGGGGAAACGCTGAAACAAACTCTGTCAGCTGGGCTATCTGTGCCCGGGACTCCTCACTACGCGCTACAAACTGCGCCTGGGTCTCCGCTCTCTGATAGCTAAAGACCTGCCATCAAATCTCACATGGCTGGAGCACACTCTGCTCAAGGAGTCTCACTCTGAGGCATGCTAACCTCTACCCCCTCCACTTGGCAACTCAACTGCCAGGGCCAACTCTGGCCAACGGGCCTAACAACCCTAGACGCGGCCTCATCGTCAATACAATCAGTCCAACACCTCGGGTGGACATGCCAAGCGTCCTGCTCCTCTGAGTGCGATCAACACACTGGCGATCTGCACAAAGCACCTTCACCCTCTCACTAGGGGAAAAGCAACAACTGGGCCACAAATGGCCTACGAGTCTAAGCTCGCCTCCCTGCAGGTGCGATCGACACACTGGCGATCCGCACAAAGCATCAAAGCCGCCCACACTGGGGCTCTCCTTTCAACAAATCGCTGCCGCACTACGGAAAGTTGGCATGATGGCTCTCTAAGCCCAAACCAACAACGAGTCAGAACCTGCTCGTCTCTGCTCCACAACTCTACACAAGGCATAAAAGCTAGATGAAAAGTATTGTAAATTCTTAACCCTTAGCTTAATTGAACTCAGACAAACCTGGCGGCCGTGGAGTGCTGATGATCATGGGAGCAACAACCTACAAAGCAAGTTAGTCTACAGAATCTATGACTCACGTGCTCACGATACAAAGCGTGATTGAACCCGACCCAAAACATGGTCCTAAACCGGGGTTCTCACTCAGCATGCAAGTTAAATATGATAACAAGCGGTTTAGTGCTCATATTTAAAAACCTTTCAAAACATATGAGAAGGGGGAACCCTTAAAACATAACCATCAATTTACATTTAAACATCCAACGAAGTAAAACATCCTGACAGTATTTATAAAACATACAATACAATTTAAACAACTTTTTAAACAATGTTCCCCTAGGACTCCTGTTCATCTACATGCTGAATAAACAATGCAATAATAAATGACAGAGTGCCGGCGGCTCCCCATGATCAATCAGCTCCCTCCGCTAGCCCTTCAGGTGTTGTCCCAAGTTACCTGAAAGATAAATAAGGGTGAGTATAAACTTACTCATTAAGAATCCCCAACCGTGGTACAATACGATACATCAGTCATCTAGCACCTCAACATGCAAGCAAACAGCTATCAACACAGATCATAGCTCAACGAGCTCATAAAACAAGATCTAGAGCCATCAGAAGTCTCTTACTTCCAGCCTAATGGATTGGATACACTGACCAATCCTGGACATCACCGAGGTATCTGTCACTCGGGGGGAATACACTGATCCCTAGAATGTCCTCAAGGGCCTCCTTGCCCTTGCACTAAACTGGACTTACGGGAGAGTACCCGAAGTCAGGCTCTAACGGAAGGAATGGTGTACTCACGACATTAGCCAGGGGGAACTCTCCGAACCCGCAACTAACGCGTGTGCGCGCACACCGCATGCTCTCTGCAACCGGCGTAAATGCGGGGGCTTAAGGGCAAACTACGCGGGCCAGGTACGCATGCCTATGACTCGGAAGCGGTGTCGCGATCACGATGGCGCGAGGCCCTCGACGCCGATCTGCGGCGGCATGATCCACCGACGAAGCTAAGAACCGGCCAGGGCAGGCTTACACCGATGGCAGGGTTCCGCTCTAGTAGGCTACAAACTAGGCTTATGCCGAAGTGGGTAGCTAAATCCACAACCGGCGGGTCGGGGGGGGGGGGGGAAGCAAGATACGTTATGCTGCGCACACTTTACTCCCGACCTGAGCTAAATCCACCTTGGCGACCGGGGGGGAAGGAAGATACGTTATGCTGCGCACACTTTACTCTCGATCAGTGGGGACAAAGTACGTTATGTCCACTCAGCCTCTGGATGATGACAAACCCTACAACTCTATCGAAGAATACAGAGAAAAATCAATGATTCCTGGCTAGCAAGCAATGACCGACAACAATCACAATTACCTAGCATGATACTACAACTTAAGCAGGAATCATAAGCATGCTGGCAGAACAAACCTAGCATGGCACTAACATGTAAAATCAAGCAAACATGCTAGCAAGAGGTCAATCAAAGCTGCCCTATCAATATCATGTTCATAACAGCAAACAAGCATACAAGGCATATCGAGATATATCGCAGGGTCCACACAACCACGGTAAGGAATCCTTACCTGGGACAAGCAGAAAAACAATAATCATAATAAATCAACGAGCGATCCTCGAGCCTCTAATCGAACCCGAACAGCCTATACATCAAATAAAGCACCCAAATCAAAAACATAAAACAACCCAATAAATACAATAACCAGCAGTCAACAAATCCGGGCCCAACGAAGAAAAGACTCGGGAAATACCATCCGAGAAGCCACAAGGCTCCAGCCAAGCAAACACACAACAAGCAGGCTGTCGGCAGGGCAGAAACTGGCTGGGCGCAGGCGCTGGGCGCGCTGGGGCGCAGAGGTGCGCGCGGGCGAGCTGGGGCGAGGCAAGGGTGCGCTGGCGCAGGAGAGTAGCTGGCTGAGCGTTGGCGCGCGACGCGGCTCGGCACAGGGGACGGAGCCCGGGCGCGAGCTCGACAAGCACAGGGGCGCTCGCCCGAGGCGATGGGCTCGGGGCGCTCGATCTGGCACGGCACTGTGCGAGGCTGGGCGACGCGGACCAGGGCGACACGGGCTTGGGCGAGCAGGGGCTAGCTCGGCGCGGGGACTCGGCACAGGCCAGGGGCGACGCGGGGCTCGGGCTGGGGGACTTGGGCGAGCTGGGCTACCAGGGAGCTGGGCGACGCAGGGACGGCCTCGGCGAGCTGGGGCTGGGCGCCTGGGCACTGTGCGCGGCCAGGCTGGGCTGGGCGAGCTGGGGCTCAGGCGTGGGCGAGCTGGGCGGCCAGGGGGCTCAGGCTGGGCTAGCTGGGGCTCAGGCGTGGGCGAGCTGGGCGGCCAGGGGGCTCAGGCTAGGCTAGCTGGGCGACCAAGGGGGCTGGGGTCGGGATGGAGGAGAGAGAAAGGGGAAAAATGGGGGAAAAAGGAAAAATGGGGAAAAATGGGCATTTAAAAAAAAAAAAATTTCCTTTTTATGTTTTAATTTATCCTTATCCAAAATCCAAACTTATCCATTTTTTCCAATTTTCCAAAAATCCTTAAAATCCTTAAATCCCATTTCCCAGCTTCTTCCTTCGAGACCCGAGTGAAGCAACCTTTTCCAATCAACAAATCTCACTTAGATCAGCCTCCCAAATCAACACTAAAGACCCGGGCTCGAATCCCCAAAGGAAACACCCAAACAACCATCCCTTTGCCCAAAACCCAAATCACAACCGAACTCCCAAACGCATAGCCCAAACATCTCGGGACTCGCAGCCCACAACAAACAAGCCTCAACAAAGGCAGGAGCTGCCTCGAAGCCCTGAAAATCCACAAATCCTGCACGGGGAGCAAAAAAACCAAAATACCCCTAAGGGTCAAAACAGCTCTAACGGCCCAACCGAACCACTGAATCTGAACCGGAAGCTCCTCGAGAACCGAGATAGAAAACTGGGCCATTACAATATATGTGACGAACCCGACCCGAAACACGGCCCTAAACCGGGGTTCTCACTCAGCATGCAAGTTAAATATGATAACAAGCGGTTTAGTGCTCATATTTAAAAACCTTTCAAAACATATGAGAAGGGGGAACCCTTAAAACATAACCAACAATTTACATTTAAACAAACCAACGAAGTAAAACAACCTGGCCAGTGTTTGTAAAAACATACAATACAATTTAAACAATGTTTTAAACAATGTTCCCCTAGGACTCCTGTCCATCTACATGCTGAATAAACAATACAATAATAAATGACAGAGTGCCGGCAGCTCCCATGATCAATCAGCTGCCTCCGCTAGCCATCCTGTGTTGTCCCAAGTTACCTGAAAGATAAATAAGGGTGGGTATAAACATACTTAGTAAGAATCCCCAACTGGGGTACAATACGATACATCAGTCATCTAGCACCTCAACATGCAAACAAACAGCTATCAACACAGATCATAGCTCAACGAGCTCATAATGCAAGATCTGGAGTCATCGGACGTCTCTTACTTCCGGCCTAATGATTGGTTACCCTGACCAATCCCGGGACATCACCGAGGTATCTTTCACTCGGGAGATTGTTCAGCTCAAAAACTGATCCCAAGGATGTCCTTAAGGGCCTCTTGCCCTTGCTACTAATCTGGACTTACGGGGAGAGTACCCGAAGTCTGACTCTAAACTAGAAGGAATGGTGTACTCACGAACATTAGCCCGGGGGCCTAAGGGCAAACTACGCGGGCCAGGTACGCATGCCTAAGACTCGGAAGCGGTGTCACTGATCACAGTAGCGCAAGGCCCTCGGTGCTCATCTGTGCAGCCTGAACCACCGACCTGAAGCTAAGAACCGGCCAAGGTAGGCTTACACCGTTGGCAGGGTTCCGCTCTAGCTGGCTACAAACTAGGCATACGCCAATGAGGTAGCTAATTCTCATTGGCTGCCGGAAGGGGAGAGAAAAAGCAATGTACGTTATGCTTTGCTCTATTTCCGACCAGTGGGGACAAAGTACGTTATGTCCGCTCTCAACCCCTGAAGCAATATACGTTATGCTTCGCTTTACTCCCGACCGGTGGGGACAAAGTACGTTATGTCCGCTCTCAGCCTCTGGATGATGACAAACCCTACAACTCTATCTAAGAGTACAGAGTAAAATGATTCCTGGCTAGCAAACAATGACCGACATCAAACACGCTTACCTAGCATAATACTACGAACGTAAAGCAGGAATTATAAGCATGCTGGAAGAACAAACCTAGCATGGCACTAACATGTAAAATCAAGCAAACATGCTAGCAAGAGATCAAACATAGCTGCCTATCACTATCATGCTCATAACAATCAGCAAGCATACAAGGCACATCGTGATAATATCGCAGGGTCCACACAACCACGGTAAGAAATCCTTACTTGGAACAAGCAGAACCAATCACAAATCAACAAACGACCCACAAGCTTCGATGGAACCCGAGCAGCCTAAACATTCAATAAAACACCCCAATTAAATCAATAACCAGCAGCCAACAAATCAGGGCCCAACGAAGAAAAGACTCGGGAAATACCATCCGAGAAGCCACAAGGCTCGGGCCAACCAACACACAACAGGCAGGCTGGGCGTAGGCGCAGGGCATGAGCGCTGGGGCACGCGGGCGAGCTGGGGCGAGACAAGGGCGCGCGGGCTCGAGATCGGCTGGGCGATGGAGTGCGGCGCGGCTCGGCACAGGGGACGGCGCGCGGGCGCGAGCGACACGAGCTACAGGGCGATCGGGCTAGCACGACATAGTGCGGGGCTGGGCGACGCGGCACTATGCGTAGCTCGGCACAGTGCCCAGCTGGGCGACACGGACCTGGGCGAGGGCTGAGCGACGCGGTCGGGTGGCCTGAGAGTTGGGCGACGCGACTCGGCACAGGGCAGGGGCGAGCAAGGCTGGGCGCCTGGGCACTGTGCGCGACTGGGCTCGGGCTGGCTTGGGCGTGGGCGAGCTTGGCGGCCAGGGTTGGGCGACCAAGGGGGGCTGGCTCGGGCTGGGAGGGTGAGGGCTCGGGGAGAGAGAGAGACAGAAAAGGGAAAAATGGGAAAAAATGGGAAAATGGGGATTTTTCTTTTCTTTTTCTCTTTTATTATTTTTTTTCCATCCTTATCCAATTTTATCCAAATTTAAAAATCCTTGAAATCCTTAAAATCCCATTTCCCGGCTTCCTCCTTTGAGATCCGACTGAAGAAACCTTTTCCAATGAATAAATCTCACTTAAATCCAACTCCCAAATCAACACTAAGGGCCCGGGCTCGAATCCCAAAGGAAACACCCAAACAACCATAACTTTGCCCAAAACCCAAATCACAACCAAACTTCCAAACGAAAAGCCCAAACATCTCGGGACTCGTAGCTCACAATAGCTCTAACGGCCCAACCGAACCACTAAATCTGAACCGGAAGCACCTCGAGAACCAGAATTGAAAACTGGGTCGTTACAATTTCAGTGATGTTGGGAGAGGTTACCGCCAGGGTAGCCCAATTGTCAGTTCAGCCGTAAATTAAGCAGAGGATCGTTGATAGCCAGCTGAGTGATCCCAAGATGAAGAAGTTGATAGAGAGGGTTCAGGCAGATGGCGATTTTGATTTTGTCATAGCACCAGATAGAGGTTTGAGGTATAGAGGTCGTTTGTGCGTCCTAGAGGATGCCGGGCTTCGAGCCGAGTTGCTTAGCGAGGCCCATAGTTCCCCGTTTACTTGGCACCCAGGGGGTACCAAGATGTATCAGAATCTCAAGCAGACATTCTGGTGGATGGGTATGAAAAGAGACATAGCTGAGTTTGTTAGTCTGTGTCTCACTTGCCAGCAAGTGAAGGCTCCCAGGCAAAAGCCGGTAGGTTTGTTGCAGCCATTGAGTATTCCGTAGTGGAAATGGGATAATATTTTGATGGATTACATTTCTGGGTTGCCGAGGACACCGAGAGGGTTTACTCAGATCTGGGTTGTTGTTGATCGGCTGACTAAGAGTGCTCACTTCATTCCTGGCAGAATCAATTACACTATAGAGTAGTGGGCGCAGTTATTCTTGGAGCAGAACGTTCGGTACCATGGGTACCAGCAAAGATTGTGTTAGATCGGGATTCTCGGTTCACTTCTCGCTTCTAGAGAGTGCTTCATAAGGGTTTGGGAACCGAGTGCAGCTTTAGTACCGCTTTTCACCCTCAGACGGATGGTTAAACTGAGAGGGTGAACCAGATCCTTGAGGACATGCTGAGAGCATGTGTGTTGGACTTCCCAGGCAGTTGGGATCAGTACTTGTTTCTGATGGAGTTCGCATATAATAATAGTTATCAGTCGACTATTCAGATGGCTCCGTTTGAGGCTTTGTATGGCAAACGTTGCAGATCTCCAGCATTTTGGGAAGAGGTCGGTGATAGACAGGTTTTGGGTCCTGAGTTGCTCCAGATGCAAATGAGGCAGTACAGAAGATCAGGGCTCGTATGTTGACAGTTCAGGGCAGACAGAAGAGTTACGCCGATGTTCGGCGTCGAGATTTAGCATTTGAGGTTGGCCAGCATGTTTTCTTGAAGGTAGCACCGATGAGAGGTGTGCTGAGGTTTGGCAAGCGGGGAAAGTTGAGCCCCAAGTTTGTAGGACCTTTCGAGATCCTTGAGCGGATCGGTACAGTTGCGTAGCGTTTGGCCTTGCCCCCGTCTTTGTCATCAATTCATAATGTTATTCATGTTTCGATGTTGAGACAGTATGTGGCAAACCCGACACACGTTATAGACCATGAGCCTTTAAAGTTGAATAAGGATTTGAGCTTCTATGAGAAACCTGTGTAGATTTTGGCTCGGGAGCCAAGACTTTGCGTAACCGAGAGATCAACCTAGTAAAGGTTCAGTGGAGAAATCAGAGGGCAGAGGAAGCAACCTGGGAGTTAGAGGATGGGATGAATACGCATTATCCTGAGTTGTTTCAGTCTTAGGACTTTTGGGGACGAAAGTCTTTTTAAGGGGGGAATACTGTAACAGTCTAAGATTTCCTTCCGGTTCTCTACGTTTATTCGGTTGTTCCTCTAGTGAGTTGGTTGGGTTGTTAGGGACTTTTGTGCTTCTAGGGGCATTTTGGTCATTTTTTCCTCCAGGGGTATTTTGGTCGTTTTGCCTTCCCGAGTCAGTGTTGCAGTAAGACAGAGCTTCTAGAATGCTTATGAGTTGGTAGGCTTAAGTTTATTCTTCGGTTTCAAGTTTTAGGTCAAGAGTTCCATTTATGGTAAGTTTGGAGCCCTCCCGGTTAAAAGAAGAAAAATGAAAATAAAAGTGTTGGAGCTAGGATTCGAACCATGGTGGCTTGGGACTTGAGTTTGAGCCATTTGTAGAGCAATTAAAATGAGTTTTAAAAAGTGCCCTTGGTGGGATTTGAGGTGGGATTTTTTAGAGGATTTTATTAATTAAAAAAATAGGAAAAACAAATAGGGTGTCATCTTTTTCCCCTTCCCTCTCCTCTTGGCCGACCACCCCACTCTCCATTTCCTTCTCCTTGGCCGAGACTCTCCTCTCCATCTTCTCTCCATCTCCATTGCTTCCATTATCAAGATATTCAAGTGTTGTTCCCTAGCATTTCATCTCCATTGTTGTTCCAAGGTAAGTTTGCAAGCTCTTCTCTTTTGCTTCTCTCCTTGCCATGGCCGAGCCTAGCCTTAACCAAAAGAGGTTGTTTCTCCTCTCTTCTCTTCTTGTAGATCCGAGAAGCTTGCTTGGGTGGAGGAGATATTATGTGTTCTCTTCGTTTGATTGAGATCCAAAAGCTTCCCATTCCAACTTCCATTGCCTAGAGCTCCAAGGTAGGGTTGATGGTGTTTTTGTTATGTTTGATTTGTGGTTTGGATAGATCTAACTTGCTCTTCTTCCTTGTGAAAATCCAAGCCCTACCCGAGATCTCCTTGTTGTGCAACTTTTTTGGCCGAGACACCTTGTTCTTTGGAGAACTCTTGCTGAATCTTCTTGGGTAAGTTGGTGAGTTGATGTTTTGCCTAGCTTGTGTGTTGGTTTGGCCGAGATCCCCATTGAGGTTGCTTGGCCGATAGCTTCATGATGAGTTGGTGTGTGTGTGTTGTTTGCTTCATGGACAAGAGAACTAATTTGTGATTGTTGTTGTTGATGCCTTAGCCGAGACACCTTGTTGCAAGTGTAGTCGAGAGCTTCTAGGGTTCCATTTTGGGTGATTGGCCGAGAGCACTAGGGCAAGTAGGGGTAATCTCTTGGTTCCCTTGCTTCTAGAATTAGTGTTTAGTTAAGTGAAGCTAGTAGATTGAATGTGTATGTTTATGCTTTTAGGTTGTGAGACACTGCAGCTCAATGAGCACTTAATTGTTTGTATTTCTGCTTGTTCCAGGTAAGGATCTCTTGCCAGGGTTGTGTGGACCCTGCGATATGTTTTGATTCCATCTTTTATATATATGTTGTTTGTTATGAGCATGTAGTGGTTAGGACTGTTTCACTGTTTATCTCTGCTAGCATGTTTTCCCTGTTTCTACATTTTAGTGTCATGCTAGGTTTGTCATTCCAGCATGTTCTGAGCATGTAGTGGTTAGATAGTTACTTAGACTTGTCTTCTAGAGGCTGAGAGTGGACATAACGTAACTTGTCCCCACAGGTCGGGATCAGTGAGAGGCATAACGTACTTTGTCTCCGCCCCCTGCAGCCGGTGCGGATTAGCTTCCGCATCGGTACAAGCCTAGTTTGTAACCTGCTAGAGCGAAGCCCGTCACGGGTGCAAGCCTGCCCGGAGACAGTTCTTAGCTTCAGGTTGGTGGTACAGGCTGCTAGAGCTGAGTGTCGAGGGCTCTGCACTACTGTAGATCAGTGACACCATTCTTATTCTTGTTTAGAGCCAAACCTCGGGTACACTCCGGTTGTCTTAGGGTAAGAGGCCCCCGAGGACACCTATTTGGAATCAGCTTTTGAGTTGGTCAATTGGCCAAGGGAGAAAGACCCTCGAGAGTGTCTGACATCTATTTGGGATCAGCTTTTGAGTTGATCATTTTGCCGAGGGAGAAAGACCCTCGAGGATGTCTTTGGGATTGGTTAGGAGAACCAATCATTAGGCCGGAAGTAGGAAACTTTCGAGGTTCCCGGTCTTGACTTGATTAGCTTGTTGAGCAAAGTTTCTGTGCTGGTAACTGATTGCATGTATACTAGGATGCTAGATGATGGATGTATCGTATTGTACCCCGGTTGGGATTCTTACTGAGTATGTTTATACTCACCCTTACTTATCTTTCAGGTAACTTGGGACAACACCGGGATGGCTAGTGGAGGGAGCTGTCGGCGAACTCTGTGTCTTTATCTTTTGGAGTCTTTCATTATGTAGTAGCATGCTGGGAACCTTGTTTACTGTTGAGACTTGCTAAATTGTTTTATTTGAAATACTGGCCAAGATTGTTTTAAGGATGTTTATGAAATGATTGTTTCTATTATGATGTTTTAAATGAGTTTTACCTTTTAGTTGTTTCCAGAATGTTTTTAAGGTTTTAAATTGTAAGCATGCTAGTGAGAACCGGGTTTAGGACCATTTTTGGGTTAGGTTCTTACACTAAGTAACTTTCTTCTTAAAAATGATTTTAAAATGGGTAAACTTGATAATACTCTCTTCATTAAGACTAATTAAAATGATATGCTTTTAGTGAAAATTTATGTAGATGATATTACTTTTGGTTCCACTAATCCTTCTTTGTGTGAAGAATTTTCTAAGTGTATGCATAGTGAGATTGAAATGAGTATGATGGGATAACTTAGATACTTTCTTGGACTTCAAATCAAACAACTCAAGAATGGTATCTTCATAAGTCAAGAGAAATACACAAAGGATTTGCTCAAAAAATTCAAGCTCAATGAAGGTAAAATTACAAAAACTCCTATGAGCACATCTACCAAACTTGACAAGGATGAAAAAGGTAAATGTGTGGACATAAAAGCTTATCGAGGTATGATTGGATCTCTTTTTTATTTAACCGTAAGTAGACTCGATATCATGTTTAGTGTATGTCTTTGTGCTAGATTTCAATCTTGTCCTATGGAATCTCATTTACATGGCGTTAAAAGAATATTTAAATATTTTCTTGGTTCTATTGATTTAGGCTTGTGGTATCCTAGATATGTTGAATTTTGATTTAGTAGGATATTTCGATGCGGATTTTTCCGGAAGTTTACTTGATCGTAAAAGCACTAGTGGGACTTGTCAATTTCTTGGAAGTTCCTTAGTATTTTGGTTTAGCAAAAAGAAAAATTTGGTTGCCATATCTACTACCGAAGCAGAATATATTGCGGTTGCTAGTTGTTGTGCTCAAATTCTTTGGATGAAACAAACTTTATGTGATTTTGGTTTAAAATTTGATAATGTGCCAATATTTTGTGATAATACTAGTGCTATAAATTTGACCAAAAATCCTATACATCATTCAAGAACTAAGTGTATTCATATTAGACATCACTTTATTAGAGAGCATGTGCAAAATGATCATATTATTCTTGATTTTGTGAGCTCTAATAATCAATTAGCGGATATTTTCACCAGTCTTTTGAATGAAGAGAACTTTTGCAAAAATAGGCTCGAGCTTGGTATTATTCTTTGTGATACCTCTTAAATTTATATTTTTTTTGGAGCTTTTATATCTTATATCTTTTTTTTTTCTTTTTTTTTAGTACAAGTTAGGGGAAAGATGATTACAAATACTGTTTCCAAGGATCAAGTCCGTGACAGTGGAGTGGAAATGAATTAACACCAAACTAGATAACCAATCGCGTTACTAACCCATTCGGTATATCTTATTTCTTTTTTATAATTACAAAGGGGGAGAAGTCCTAGAAAAATGTGTTTCAAACGTTCATAACATATCTTATTATTATTATTGATTATTGATGCATTAATTTAGGGGGAGAATTAATGTAAACTTTATGATTATATATTAGACTTTAAATGCTATTGGACACAAGTACTGTACTAAATTGATTCTTATGATCTTCAAGTGATATTTCTTTAGTTGCTTGTCATCATAAAAAAGGGAGATATTGTTGGTTGTTTAACCCTATCTCAAATTAATTAATTAATATTTTGATGATAACAAACATGATCCTATTTACTAATAATTTTGATGTTTTAAGATGTCAATAGTGTAGTGCTCGAAACAAGAATTCCAAGGAATTTGAATTACTCAAATCGGAGTTGAAATGAAGAAGTCATGATCGAAACAAGTTTGAATGAGAAAATCACGAGATGGTGATGTGGCAGCTGAGTGTGCATCGTGGACCATTTAGAAGTTGACATATGGAGTTTTGGATGAGTGAAAAATGGTGGTTTTTGGTTGCTTTGAAAAGAAAATGAAAAAGAAAAGAAAAAGGAAATTTTTTAAGAAAAATTATATATATGTACAAAAAAAAATAATAAAAAAAAGAAATGGCCAGTGACCGTTTTTTGAATTAAAAAAATAATATATATATATATTATTTATGTTTTTTAACTTTAACTTTTTTACTTTTACCGTTTAACTTTTAACCTTTTATCTTTTAACTTTTAATCTCCACCATTCATTTTATATTTTCAATATCCAATGGCTCTAGTTAAAATTGTTTTTTACTCTATTTCCCTCTCTTTTTAAACTCAATCTTCTTCTCCAAAAATTAACACAATTTTCTTATTCAATCCTCTAAAAATAAAAAAGCTCCATTGTTGCTCTCTCCAAGCTCTCCATTTTTTTTCATTTTATTCTTGAGAGACATATTGTATTGTGAGGATTTGGTTGTGTGAGAAAAACTTGTATATCTACTCTATTGAGAGAGTTATAAAGTGAGTTATCCAAAATTCCATATTTTGTAATGGTTTGATCTTGATCCGTGGAAAAGATTGAGTTTACTCTTGAACTCGTAAAAGGAGCGATGTACGATTGGACTCTAATCCGTGGAAAGAGTTAAGCAAAAAGGTTTTTCAAAATCCCAAGAGGCACTTGGGTAGTGGAGTAGGCTTGCCGAACCACTATAAATCACGGTGTCATCTTCTCTAACTCTTTCCTATTTACTTTTGAAATAATTTATAGTATTGTCTTTCATGATTTAATTTATATTTAATAATAATTGCATTAAATCAAATTGGTTTTACATAATCTTTATCAATCTTGTGCATTGCATTATTGTTATTTTTTTTAATTACTTATTAAAAGTTTGATTGTCTTGAAATTATTTATGAAATTTTTTATAAAACCCTATTCCCCCCCCCCCCCCCGAACTTTGTGCCGTCTTCTCTCTCTCCCCCCGATTTTTCGACCAGCTGCCTAGTTGCCAAAGTTGCAGTCCTAACAAGTTGTTTTCGTGGCATTGTTGTTGTGTATGGGTTCCATTTCGAGGTTGTGGTCGCTGATTGGTGGTGTCGCGAACGGAGTGGGTCGCCGAGGAGTGCCAGTATCGTAGGTTGGTTGCGGCTGGTTCGTGGCTGAGTCGAATGAGCAAAGGTGGGGTTGTGGGCTCATGTTTCTTCGTTGTGGAGGGTCCATTTGCACCGCCATTTTTGTTGCTGTGTGGATCCTAGTTTACAGGTTTGCCGGAGCTGGAGCCGACGTCATGAGAGGTTTGTCATCGCCGCCGTGGTCTTGTGCTCACTGTCACCAGAGTGTGGTGAGGTATGTTTCTCTCTCTCTCTCTTGCTTTCTCTGTCTTATTTGAGTTAGGTTGGAAAATGGTGGCTAACTAAAGGAGAATATGAGTGTTTGGTATTTGAGTTTTGCCATTTAAGTTAGGTTAAGGCTATTCTAAGATGGAGTAGGGGATGTTTGTTTTGGGTTGGACTTATTTAAGTGGTGGATTGGGCTTGTTTGGCTACAAGGATTCTAGCTAGTTAGATGAAGGTTTATGGGTTGTTTGTTTTAGGTTCAAAATCATCTAATTATGGATTAAGGACTGTTTAGGTGCTGGTTTATGAGTATTCAGGAAATGAATAAGTAAAGTTTGGTTAGGAGATTAGGGAGTGTTTGGTTTAAAGGTTGTTTGGTTATGGGTTTAATAGTGTTTGTTTTGGGTTAAATGGCAAGTGTTGACCCTTTAACATTTTCGTTGACTAGATTTGACTCGAGCTATTTCTCGTTCTTCGAGCCAAATTTGAGGGGTGTATTGGACCGCTAGGACACGTTTTTTGAGGTTCTTTACTATTTACTAAATTCCATTTTTTATGGTCTAAGGTGCTAATTTTGACTAGTTTATTTGTTTATGGCCTCAGAGTTATGTTTGGCCATTTGGGAGCTTTCGGTAGATTCTAGAGTGTTGTTTGTGAGATTCAGCCGAGGTAAGGGACCCTTTACCCCTTCTTGAGGACCCGTGGTTAATACATGTAACCGATTTACTTGCATTAGTTAGTTGGTCTAATTGTAGCATAACCATGTGCACTTTATGTTGCATTTGATTGCATCGAGAGCATATACATTATATGTCTTCTCTCTTGTATGACTAGTGATGTATGATTCATGTATGCTTGCCTGACATGGTTGAGTTGCATGTGGTAGCGCGAGTGTCTTCATATAGACTTGCACGATTGTCTAGATATAGACTTGCATGATGTATGATACACGACTCGGTGCCTCTTTTGGACCCAAACAAGTCATAGGGACCGGATAGAGGAAACTAGTAAGCGGGTGTGGACAATGATATTCGGGCTTACACCCCAGCTTGAGGTGATATTCTCTCGCTCCGCAGGACTTTCGTGGATGGTCGACCGGCCAGGCTCACGGCCTTAGATGGTTCTACTAGTAGCCTATGCACTCTCAAGGTATGTGGTATGGGCCCTATATGGTTCCTTGGTGATTGATGTAGCACCACCTCTCACCGTGAGTACGAGGCCTAAGGCCAATAGGATACTCGACTCGCGGGATCCCTCTAAAGTACGTTGTTAGATCGTTCTCGAGTTAGAGAACTCTTATGAGTTTTGTTCTTGGGGTCTACGATCCTTAGATCACTCTGCGAGGTGTTCGTGAAGGATGAGGTTTCTTGATCTAGCACCTAGGAGCTTGGGTTTTATATACCCCTTGGTTGTGTTATTGATCATACTTATTTTCTGATGTTTGTATTCTCGTGCATGTCTATCCCCGAGCTGGGGAGTCTTACCGAGTTTGCGAAAGCTTACCCTTTCCACTATGAAATTCCCCGCAAGTATTACTAGACTCTACCGAGATGGATGATCGACAGAGCTGGAGATGACTATGGGACCCGCTGCATTTACTTTTGTGTCTGTTTGGTCTTTTATAAGCATGGACTATTTAAAGGGCATGTTTAGACATTTTAGAACTCCTATATTTTCCTTTTATGTTTTCAAACTTATGGGTACCCTTTAATACTATGTTTTTTATCGCCTTTCGAACTTGTATTTATGCATTGAGACTTTATGGATTTCACTGTCGTTTTATCATGCATGCCTTGACTGTCTATATTTTCATGCATGTAGAGTTAAGGACCTAGGTTCAGACCCTAGTTTGGGTCGAGTCCTACATAGTATGTGTCTGAGCTGGTGATGATGTATGTGTAACGGCCCAGGTTTTCGTTTCGATTCTCCAGGTGTGTTGGGTTAATTATTCGGTAGTTCAGTTGGGCCGTTAGGACCAGTTGAACCTTTAGGGGCATTTCGGTCATTTTGCCCTCAGGGCTGGTTTTGTGCTTAACTAGTGTTTCAGGATTGTTTCTGCCATTTACTGAATATGGTTATTCTTCGGTTTCACGTTCTAGGGCTAAAGGGACATTTTGTGAAGTTCGAAGGTCGTTCGGTTAAATGAAAATTTAAGAGAAAAATAAAGTGTTGTTGGTGGGACTTGAAAGGAGGTTTGACAAGGGATTTGGAACTTTGCTTTTAAAGAAGAAAATAAGATTTAAATGTGTGTTTGCTAGGATTCGAAGTAGAGTTGGACAAGGAATTTGGAGCCTTGTTTTAAAAAGAAGAAATAAAGGTGAAAAAGATGTTGTCGCCAGGACTCGAAGCCTATTGGTTTTGCATTTGAGAGGCTTGAAGGTATTTTGTGAAAAATAGAAGGAAAAAGGGCGATGTTGCTGGGACTCGAAGGTTGGTTTCCAGGGACACGTGGCAAAAGATGATTGTTTTTTCAATTAAAAGAAAGGGTTGCATCGTTTCCTTCCCGTAGCCGCACATAATTCTTCATCTCCTTCCTCTTTCGATTTCTCTTCTCCCTTCTCTTCATTGTTGTCGATCCTTGTTCCTCTTTCCCTTATTCCATTGCGAAGAAGCCCTTCCTCACCTTCAGCTCTTGCCGATTCTTGAAGCTCAATCTTTCTCCCCTTGGTCGATTCACCCTTCTTCCCATCTCCATTGCAAGCTAGCCGAGAGCTTCTCTTCTCCTTTGACCATTGTTTTCGTACAACACAAGTGACACCCGAGAGCTTCAAGCATCCTAGCAGAGAGCTCTCCCTTTTTCATTTGTTCTTGTTGCCGCATCACCTAACCAAGGGCTCAATCATATTTGGTTCTTGTCGCCACAACTAGCAATACACACAAGCCTGAGGCTTGAAGCGATGGACCACACCTGCCGAGGCCATCATTGTAGCTGTCGAGAGAAACTTTGTGCCATGCCGAGCAGCCCCTTGTCTTGGCCGATAGCCTTGTAGCCGTGTGCCTACTTGGTTGGGTAAACCCTAACTCCTGGGAAATTATTGTGTTGGTTGTTTTTTCATAGTTCTTTAACGATTGATTGTTGTTTATTGTTTATTGCCTAGGTTATTGCTAGCATTCATTCTGCAGCTCGAGGAGCAAATCCCTATTACTGTTTATCTTTATTTTTCAGGTAAGGGTTCCTTGCCGGGGTTGTGTAGACCCTGCGCTTGGCGTTAATAACTTCTGGTTGATTGTTATGTATGCTTAGTAGATAGGTTATATTTGCAATGTCTGGCTAATTTATAAATTAGTGGATAGGCTTGTGCAGGTTGTCTGAATGCTACGATGTTATTGTCTATGCACTATGTTTCCTGAATGATTGTTATTAAGCATGTTAGTGGATAGGAAATGTATGTTCTGTTTGCTAGGACTTGGCATGTAGAATGTGGTACTTTGTTGGTTGAACTTTCCTATTTTTAACAAACTACTCGATATGATTGTAATATCCTGTCTTAATTGTGCATTGCTATTTGTTGAACTCTATTAGTGTAAAGACCCGACCCAAAAGGGGCTCTAAATGGGCCTTTACCCCAATGCATGTATTCAAAGTAAAGACAATATACAAATATGATTTCAGATTCCAAGTAAAAATTAAAACATTCAGCATTCAATCAGAAATCAAAACAGTTTACTGAAACCTGTCCCTGTCTCCAAGCACCTGTTTCAAGACAAATACATTTCCAAAAGTTTACTCTGATCGGAGATTTATTAAAATCATTCAAAACCTTCTCAGGTACAACAATGCTGGAATCCATAAAAACATTAAGAAAACATCCTAGGGCTCCATGCCCGACTACATGCATTCAGGGGAAATAAAAAGACAAGAGTCATAACATAAAATGGTCAGAGATGACAGCAGGTTCCCATGATCACAACTCCTCCTTCAGCCATCCTGTCTCGCACCTTGGTTACCTGTGGAAAACCACAAAATAAGGGTGAGTAACGAATTACTCAAGTAAGAATCCCCAACCGGGTACAATACGATATACATGGTCATCTAGATGAATGTATGCAAGCTATGAATATAAACACAGAATAGAGCACATAGCTTAAATCCACATATAAACCTCGGATGCCAACTCAGGGTCTTAGTCCAGAAGATCCACACCACACAATACGCCCTATACGAGAAACAAGTCTCGGCCTCACCATCTCATCGTCGATCACGAAAGGTGCACTAGCTCAAGATCCCGAGGAGCTCTCCATCGGCGCTGTAATGAGCGTAAGCGCGCACCGCATGCATCTGCAGACTGGGGGTGCCGGGTCTAGTGGCAAGCTGCCTGAGTTCGATCATCATGCCTAACTAAATCTCTCGGATCGGTGTCACTGACATAGGGGTGTGAGACCTGGACACGTGAACTATGTCAGCCTTTACCACCGCACCTGAGGCTAAGGAACCGGTTGTGGTAGGCTTACACCAGGAAGCGGTCCTTGCCCTAATAGGTGGCAATCAAGGGCTACGGCCGAACACGCTGAGGACGTGACGACTGCCGGGGACGAGGCAATGCCAAGTTATCATCTCGATCGTTGGGGCATTTAACAGTCTGCCACCCTCACCCAAGATTGTAGGGCCTACCGGTCGGGTTAGCTAAACCCTAACGGGGTCAAGGGACGGAGTGCTACCCCGTACGTCCATGCCATGGATGCAAGATACTTTATGCATTCGGGCCCGGATGATGCTACCTACCTACACTCTAACATATCATATCAATAACATACAATCCAATACGAGCTCAACAGATGCAACGAACCTAGCAGGATACTACGAAACAAGAACATATACGAGCATGCC
This sequence comes from Sicyos edulis, assembly GCA_036507275.1. Taxonomy (NCBI): domain Eukaryota; kingdom Viridiplantae; phylum Streptophyta; class Magnoliopsida; order Cucurbitales; family Cucurbitaceae; genus Sicyos; species Sicyos edulis. Next base: position 35,393,842 of record CM071848.1, on the reverse strand, counting down.
AGAACGGAACAACCTAGCATGGACTAACATGAGAAACAACATAAGGAATCATGCCAGTCGGGAATTCAGAACAGAGCACCTAACACTATACATGTTGATAATCACAAACAAACATACAAACAGCAATCACATATAATACCGCAGGGCCCACACAACTCCGGTAAGAAATCCTTACCTTGGTCGGGAGGCTTCTACACACAAAAACCTAAGCTGTGATCACTCCCGAGCTAGCTATCGAGAACCTAACAAACATAGCAATAATCACAACCATAGGCCTAAAATATAATAAAACAAGCAGGCTCGGCTTGAGGCACTCACACGGCACGGCGACACGAGGTTGGGCGCGCCGGGCTGGTAGGCCGAGAGCGGGCTGGCCGCTGGCTGGCAGCGATGCGGCTGGCTGCGGCGCAGACGGACAGCGCTGGGCGCGCGGCTGCGCACACGGGCGGCGCTGAGCGTGGGACGCGGACGCGGACGAGCAGCAGCTACGACGGGCGCGCGGGCGCTGGGCGTGTGATGGCGTGTGACAAAAGGGCGATTCTGGCGGCTGGCGCTCGCTCGCTGCGCTTCGGCGTGGAGCGGCGGGTCAGCGATCTGGCGTCTCGCTGCTGCGCACGACAGGACGATGGCTGGCGATCTGGGCGTCTGCTGCTGCGCAAGACAGGGACGATGGAGCCGCGATCCGGGCAGCCGTGACGGCACGGGCGTGGTCCGGCCGGCCGGGAGCCGCGATGGTGAGGTCCGCTACCGGTGAAATTTCTCGGTGGCTGAACCTAACACAACACACACACACTAATTACCCGGCCAAACAGCACACCAATCGGAGGAGGAGAAGGAGAAGAGACGATCAATACCTACCCAGATTGACGATCGAGCAACGGAGCTGCAAAGGGGATGAACAATCGGATTGGAGAGCTAAGAGGCAAGCTTGGACGGCAAAGGGGGGTGTGATGTTGAAGAAGGACAAAAAAACCTAATTTCTTTTTCATTTAACCAAATGCACCAAAACTCCAAAGATCCAAGGGTAACTAAGATATGACGCGGAAAGAGTAACAATAACACCTGGTGGCTCACTTGGCAAGGCTCTCCTCTAGCACACAAGGCCACCCTGGCTCGAACCCCGGCTGCAAAATAATTTTCCTTTATTTTTACTTTGCATCTATCCTTGCTCAAACTCATCCACAAAGCCTAAAAAACTTACATAAACCCATCCAATAATTTTAGCAACTGGAAAAAGACATAAACGGCCCTGACGGCCCGACCAAATTACCAAAATACCCCTAGGGCATACCTGGAAGACCGGGATGAAAACCTGGGCCGTTACAATTAGCTCTAGTGTACTCTATCTTGATAGTTACTGTTAGGGTTGTCCCAGTTGGCCCAGTGGTGTGCTGACACGGTTTACTCAGGACTAGCCTAGTGTGTGTTGTCCAAGGTTAGCCCAATTGTGTGCTAACCGAGTTTGGCTCAGGACTCGCCCAGTGGCGTGCGGTCCAAGACTAGTCCAGTTGCGTGTAGTCTATGATCCTCCAGGTGTGAGTTGATGTAGGGTTAGCCCAGTGGCGTGCTGTAACGGCCCAGGTTTTCATCCCGGTCTTCCAGTATGCCCTTGGGGTATTTTGGTAATTTGGTCAGGCCGTCAGGGCCGTTTATGTCTTTTCCGGTTGATAAAATTATGGGATGGATTTATGTAAGTTTTTTAGGCCTTGTGGATTGGTTTGAGCTTGAGTTGGTGCAAAAGTAAAAATAGAGGAAATTGTGCAGTCGACGATTCAGATGGCTCCATTCGAGGCTTTGTATGGTAAGCGTTGTCGGTCCCCTGTATTTTGGGAAGAGGTTGGTGATAGGCAGGTTTTGGGTCCCGAGTTGCTGCAGTTGACTAATGAAGCAGTGCAGAAGATTAGAGCTCGTATGTTGACAGTCCAGAGCAGGCAGAAGAGTTACGCCGATGTTCGTCGTCGAGATTTGGAGTTTGAGGTTGGACAGCATGTGTTCCTAAAGGTTGCTCCGATGCGAGGTGTTTTGAGGTTTGGTAAGCTTGGGAAGTTGAGTCCCCATTTTGTTGGTCCATTTGAGATTCTGGAGAGGATTGGCAGAGTTGCTTATCGGTTGGCTCTTCCCCCGTCATTGTCAGCGGTGCATAGTGTTTTTCATGTATCGATGTTGAGGCAGTATGTGCCGGACCCATCGCACATTGTGGACTTTGAGCCGTTGCAGCTGAATGAGGACTTGAGCTTCGAGGAGAAGCCAGTGGGGATCCTTGCCTTTGAGACCAAGACGTTGCGTAATCGCGAGATTCGTTTGGTAAAGGTTCGATGGAGGAGTCAAGGTTACGAGGAAGCCACTTGGGAGCGGGAAGACGAGATGAAATTGCATTACCCCGAGCTGTTCAGTTCTTAAGGACTTTCGAGGACGAAAGTCATAAAAAGGAGGATTATTGTAACTGGCCTGTGTTTTCATCCCCGGTCTTCGGTATGCCCTAGGGGTATTTTGGTAATTTGGTCGGGCCGTCAGGCCGTTTATATCTTTTCCGGTTGATAAAATTATGGGATGGATTTATGTAAGTTTTTTAGGCCTTGTGGATTGGTTTGAGCTTGAGTTGGTGCAAAAGTAAAAATAGAGGAAATTGTGTAGAAGCTGGGATTTAAACCCGGGTTTCCGAGAAAGCCTGTGGGGATGCGTGCCAGTTGAGCCATTGGGTGCTCTTGTTGCTCTTTCTGCATCACATATTTGTTAGCCTTGGATCCTTGGAGTTTGGTGCATTTGGTTAAATGAAAAGAAATTAGGTTTTGTTATGTCTTCTTCTCCAAAAGCTTTGTGGCCGCCCAAGCTATTCTCCCTAGCTCTCCAAGCCGAGTTTCATCCCCTTTGCAGCCCGATGATCAATCATCAATCCGGGTAGGTATCGATCGTCTCTCTTCTTCTTCTTCTCCTCCGTTTAGGTGTCTTTGTTTGGGTGAGAAAGTTGTGTGTGTGTGTGTTTGTGCGGCCGGTGAGAAGCCAAAGAAGCGATCATCGCTTGCTCGGCCGCCGGCTCGCCGACGCCCAGATCGTTCATCGCACGCCCAGGTCGCCGTTGCAGCCCGCCCGGAGTCGCCCTGATCGCCAGCCCGCCATCGCACCAGGTCGCGCGCAACAGCAGATCGCCCGCGCACGCGTCCCCGCCTGAGTAGCTAGCCGTGTCTGCGTCGCACGCCCAGCGCCCGCGCGCCTTCACTCCGAGCCGCTCGCTCGCGCCCCCAGACGCTCGCCCGTGTCCGCGCCGCACGCTCAGCTCCCCGCGCGCTGTGCGTGCCGCTCGCTGATGTGTCTCGCTGATCGTCGCGCAGTAGTGCGCGCGCCAACACAGGCTGTGCGAGGCCCAGCCCTCACCGCACCACCTACCAGCCACGCGCTAGCCTCGTGTCGCGCGCCGTGTGAGTGCTCGAGCCGAGCCTCATTGTTCCATTATTTTTTTAGGCTTATAGATATTGATTATTATTGTGTCTGCTAGGTTCCCGTTTGCTAGCTCGGGATTGTCCGCAGCTTAGGATTTGTGTGTAGAAGCCTCCCGACCAAGGTATGGATTTCTTACGGGAGTTGTGTGGGCCCTGCGGTATTATATGTGATTGTTGTTTGTATGTTTGTTTGTGATTATCAGCATGTATAGTGTTAGGTGCTCTGTTCTGAATTCCCGACTGGCATGATTCCTTATGTTGTTTCTCATGTTAGTCCATGCTAGGTTGTTCCGATTCGCATGCTCGTGATATCTCATTCTTGTTTTCGTAGTATCCTGCTAGGTTCGTTGTATCTGTTGAGCACGTATTGGATTGTATTGGATTGTATGTTATTGATATGATATGTTAGAGTGTAGGTAGGTAGCATCATCAGGGCCCGAATGCATAAAGTATCTTGCATCCATGGCATGGACGTACGGGGTAGCACTCCGTCCCTTGACCCCGTTAGGGTTTAGCTAACCCGACCGGTAGGCCCTACAATCTTGGGTGAGGGTGGCAAACTGTTAAATGCCCCAACGGTCAAAATGATGACTTGGCATTGCCTCGTCCCCAGCAGTCGTCACGTCCTCAGCGTGTTCGGCCGTAGCCCTTGATTGCCACCTGTTAGGGCAAGGACGATTTCCTGGTGTAAGCCTACAACGACCGATTCCTTAGCCTCGGGTGCGGTGGTTCAGGCTGACATAGTTCACGTGTCCAGGTCTCACACCCCTATGTCAGTGACACCGATCCAGAGATTTAGTTAGGCATGGTGGATGGACTGGGCGGCTTGCCACTAGACCCGGCAACCCCGTGAGTTGCGAGAGCATGCGGTGCGCGCATACGCTCATTCTGGCTGATCGAGAGCTCCTCGGGATTGTGAGCCAGTGCACCTTTCGTATCGACAGTAGACAGGCTGAGGCCGAGACTTGTTTCTCGTATAGGGCGTATTGTGTGATGTGGATTATTCCGGACTAAGACCCTATGTTGGCATCCGAAGTTATATGTGGATTTAAGCTATGTGCTCGATTCTGTGTGTATATTCATAGGTTGCATACATTTCTGCTAGATGACCATGTATACCGTATTGTACCCCGGTTGGGGATTCTTACTGAGTAATTCGTTACTCACCCTTATTTTGTGGTTTTCCACAGGTAACCAAGGTCAAAGAGACAGGATGGTCGAAAGAGGAGCTGTGATCATGGGAACCTGCTGTCGTCTCTGACTTTTATTTCTATGACTCTTGTCTTTTATTTTCCCCTGAATGCATGTAGCCGAGCACGGAGCCTTGGGAGGTTTTCTGAATGTTTTTGTGGATTCCCGCTTTATTGAATTTGAGGATGTTTCAAATGTTTTAATAAATCTCTGATCAGAGTGTACGTTTTGGAAATGTATTTGCCTTGAAACAGGTGCTTGGAGATAGGGATAGGTTTCAACAAACTATATTGATTTCTGATTGAACCTTGATTGTTTTGTTTTAATTGGGAATCCGAAAATTTATTTGCATATTGTCCTTTCCTTTGAATGCATGCATTGGGGTAAAGGCCTATTTAGAGCCCTTTTTGGGTCGGGTCTTTACACGTGCTACCCGAGCCTTTTTTCAGGACTCGCCCAGTTACGTGTGGTCCAAGATCGGCTCAGTGCCATTGTCGATCCAGGGTTGGCTCAGTGGCGTGCCACCCAATTATGCTCCGGACTAGCCCAGTTGTGTGCAGTCCATGGACAGCCAGTTGTGAGCTGTTACTAGGGTTAACCCAGTTGTGTGCTACCTGAGCATGTTCAGGACAAGCCCAGTTGTGTGCTATCTAGGTTAGCCCAATGGCGTGCTAACCAAGTCTGTCTTATAGTTAGACACCCCGAGACCGAGGCCACTTAGGTTGCTCTCTTGTTTAGTTAGGTTAGTGGCGTGCTAATCCTGTATGACACTTGATCTCTATTACTATTGAGACTGCCTTATTGTATTGATGTTATGCTTGTTTGCTAGGATGCTAGATGATATGTCTTGCGTATCGTACCCCGGTTGGGGGGTTCTTATTGAGTGCTTTTGTACTCACCCTTTATGTGGTTTTTTCACTAGGTAACTTGGGACAGTACCGGGGTGGCTAGTGGAGGAGCTGATTGATCATGGGAGTTTCCGACATACTCTATCTAGGATTGTGTCTTTTTTTTATTCAGCATGTAGTAGGACACAGAGTCCATAGGAGATTTTAAATTATGATGTTTAAATGCTTAAGGATGTTTTTTAATAAGATACTGACCAGGAACTGTTTTCTGTTTAACAGGTTTTATCTTGAAATGTTTTTGAAATAAAGAAGGTTGTTTCCCCAACGTATTGTTGTTTTAAGGTTTTAAACAGGGATTAAGAAATGAATGTCTTTTAATTACATGCATCCTGAGTAAGAACCAGGTTTAGGACTATTCTTGAGTCGGGTTCTTACAGTATGTTAGTTTGTAGCTAGTCCTGATCATGTAATAAGTAGTATCCTGTTAGGCTGACTATATAAGAATATTGAACATGTTTGGTGATCTGTTAAGACTGAGTTGGTAAGCATCTTTAATAGAAACTCTTAGTTGTCATCATCTATTGGTTGTAAAGACACGACGTACTGTAGTCTCATTGGGTCGGTGTCGTTGAAGATTTTAATCCCACGCCTGATAGTTGAGGATGTGATGTAACATGCCGCCTCCGAAGATGCCTAGTTTGTAACCCTTTTGGCGAGTCCTGATCATAGTGTACGCCTGCTATGAGAGGGTCTTAGCTTAGGGCGATAGGTGTGAACAGGACGACTCGGATCGCTGGTGAGGGTATCTAGGATAGTGACTCAGTGGACACCTTTCTTCCAGTCGTTAGGCATGTCGACCTGGACTAGGTCAATACTGTGTAGGCCTACACCTGACAGGTTTTCAGCACCATGCGGTGTATGTGTAGACGCACCGAGTGTCAGGTAGATGGCTCACCTGGACTGGTGTCGTCAGTACACCAGTAGTGAGAAGTTATGGTTGAGCTAGATAGTTGTGTAACGAACTTCATGACTAGTTGTATTATCTAAAACAGGTGAGCATCTCAAAGGCCTCGCACGAGAGTTATGTAACAAATTTCATAACTTGTTTTTCATGTATTTAGGTGAGTGTCTTTTGGGCCTCACAAGTGAGCTATGCAACGAACCTCATGACCAAAGTTAAGATGAGCTGAGAGTAAGTTGAATGTTTGAGAAAGACATGTAACAAAGTTCATGGTTAGATAGTAAGGTATGTTGAGACGAGAGTAGATATGTATTTCTAGCATGTTGAGTTCTACTTTGTGCATTGTACCCCTATTGACGAGTTCTTACTAAGTATTCTTTTATACTCACCCTTTCTGTGGTTATTTGTTTTCCACAGGCAATCAGAGACACCATAGAGATAGCTAGCTGGGAAATGTTAAAGTGATCATGGGTGGAGCCGCTGCACTTTCTTTAAATTGTTGATAGGATAGATGTTTCTTTCCTTAGTAGCATGCAAATGTTAAATTCCTATTATTTCTATTTGAAACATGTTGTTAATTGTTGGGCATGGATGCTGATATTTTTATTTATTTAAATTGAATTTGTTTTAGAACTACCTTGGCCAAGGTCATGTATTTATTTATTATTTGAAATAAATTCAAAGGAGCAGTTATTTAAAGTTTGAGTCAACATGATGTGGGAAACGTGGTTCAAATTACGGGTCCTTACAAATTTAGTCTCTATAATTTTAAAATTAGAATTTAGTACTTATCCTTTTATAAAAGCTAAAGTGTACTATTTATCGTACGTAATCGTTGACACATTAATTACATGGAAGCTTACTACTCATGCATAAATGATATGGTTTTTTTTTTGTTTTATGAGTCATTTAACTCATAGTTTCATTATTGACACGTGAATAACTAACTTTCAAGTACATAATTTACTAACGATTAGAAACGACAATGACTAATTTTTAGCTTTTATCAAAGCATAAAGACTAAATTCTAGTTTTTAAAATCAAAGGGATTAAATTCCATATTTTTTCAAACTATAGAGACTAAACTCTAGTTTTTAAGACTGTAAAAACTAAACTCTAACTTTCTTCAAAGCATAAGGAATAAACTTATATTTTACCCAAAAAAATACCATTTTGGTTGTTCGCATTTTTCCATTTCGATCTTGGTAAACCCTTACATCCATGTATTATTGTAAAAACAACTTTCTACAAACTATGAAGACTAACTTTCTCCGGTAGATGCGTAAACCCTTACATCCATGTATTGTAAAAATAATTGTTTTTTTTTTTTTGAGAATCGTAAATATAATTGTATTTATATGTGTTTGATTAAAAGAAAAAATGTTATTAATATATCAACACAAATATACACATAATTCGATAAAGACATCTCTACCTTCTTTTTAGTTTTGAATACTCACCTTCCTTCTTCTATGATAGCTTCCAAAATTTGTCTTTTTTCTTGAATTCTGCTAAAAAAATCAATGTTAATTATGGAGGAAAAGATGAAATCATGACAATGAAATTGAAAGAAAATAACTACATATTTTCAGAAACCTAAAAGTATACCAAAAATAGAGAAGGGAAGGTCATTTCTTATTGAATCAATAGTGATTACAATAAGGATCAGACTCTTATTTATACAACATCAGCTCAGTATAACAACAAACCAAGTTAACTATGGTTAAGTAATTAGACCAATGCTTTTCAAAAAAAAAAAAAAAGAGTAATTAGACTAGTGATAATATAAACCAAACCTAGTTCTATAACAAACTTATAACATAACAACTAATCTACTATCCCCCTTAAGGTGGGGTGTAAATATTGTGGATATCCAACTTGGAACAAATAGAAAAATGATGATGCAGGTAAAGCCTTTGTGAAGACATATGTGAGCCAATAAGTACTCTTAATACATAAGATATTCATGAAGATGCTTGTAATCTTATCCCTGATAAAATGGTAGTCTAATTCATTATGTTTGGTATGCTTGTGAAACATGAGATTTGTAGTTAGGTACACAATAGATAGATTATCACAAAACATCACTTCTTCAAAAAGTCCCTTTATGTTTTCGAGGTTATTCTTCGACTAGACGCTCCTATTTGGACGTTGAGCATGATAGTAGGAATGAAGTTTGCAAAGATTACCTTTTAGTACAACGGCTAGTAGTATGACCGATGTCGTGAGAGCTTGACGTTAGGAGTCAACTCGGTGACCTTAGCTTTGAGGTTCCATTCCAAGTTCAGGGAAGCTTTGAGTAATAAGTTCAATAATGAGATTCGACATTGTGATTCAAGATCGATTGATGGTTTAGTCTTTGTTTAGCTTGCAGTGGCTTTTGATTCTCTAGGACTTGCGTCGGTAAGGTTGAGGCATCCACTAAATGAAGTCTCGTATAGTTTTGAGTTGTTAAGGTGCCCAGAGGCACTATGGAAGCAACTTTAGTAGGAAACAATCTATTTCTGACAATTGAATAGGACTTCAGAAGATTTGAAAGTTCACTTGGGAATTGTGCGTCGCTGTTTGTTACAATAGTTAATGGATCTATGGATGAAACATATATTTTGGTTAGCACTTTAAGAATTGAGTTTTAGTAGTCAAGATTGAAACTAGAAGTTTTACGAAAGTTAGTGGATTCTAAGTTTTCAAAGTCGCTCGAGCTTTAATCAGCTTCCGAGGATGAAAATCTTTAAAGGGGGGAGTAATGTTACAGGCCGCTTAGAAATGAACATTTTAGGAATTAAGTTGTTAACTATTAATTATGAGAATTCCTTTGGTTAAATTATTTCACAAAAAAGAAGTAATTTATTGATAGTGACCCGTACGTTCTTAATGGACGCTGGGACCTGTGTTACAAACGTGGTTATGATTAGCATGAAATGATCCCGGGACACGCAAGTATACGTGGTATGTAGCAAGTAATAAGTAAATATTGTAACGGCCCAGGTTTCTGTCCCGGTTCTCGAGGAGCTTTCGGTTCAGATTCAGTGGTTCGGATGGGCCGTTAGAGCTGTTTTGACCCTTAGGGGCATTTTGGTCTTTTTGCTCCCCGGGCAGGATTTGTGGTTTTTCAGGGCTTCGAGGCAGCTCCTGCCTTTGTTGAGGCATGTTTGTTGTGGACTGCGAGTACCGAGATGTTTGGGCTATTCGTTTGGGGAGTTCGGTTGTGATTTGGGTTTTGGGCAAAATGATGGTTGTTTGGGTGTTTCCTTCGGGATTCGAGCCGGGCCTTCAGTATTGGATTGGGAGGTTGATTTCAGTGAGATTTGTTGTTTGGAAAAGGTTGCTTCAGTCGGGTCTCGAAGGAGGAAGCCGGGAAATGGGATTTAAGGATTTTAAGGATTTTTGGAAAATTGGAAAATGGATAAATTGGATTTATTTGGATAAGGTTGGAATTTCATAAAAGGGAAAAAGAAAAGAAAAAAAAAAAGAAAAATCTCTTTTTCCCCATTTTCCCTTTTCTCTCCTCCAACCCGAGCAGCGCCTCACCCCCTTGGTCGCCCGCCCGAGCGGCCCGAGCCCCTCGGACGCCTGGCCTCGCGCGACCCAACGCCCACTCACCCAAATTTAACTCGCCGCGCGCGCGCGCGCCGCCCTGCGTCGCGCCTGTGTCGCTCAGCCCTCGTCCTGGTCCGAGTCGCCCAGCCCCGTGACGTGCGCCCTGTAGCTCACCGTGCCATCCCGAGCGTCCCCGAGCCCGACGCGTCGCGTCGCGTCGCCTCGCGCGCGCGCCTGCCGTGCTTGCCCGAAAGGCGCGCGCGCCGCGGCGCCGGCCGGTGCTCTCCTGCGCCCTCGCCTCGCCCACCTCGCCCGCGCTCAGCTCCGCGCCCCCAGCGCCCAGCCTCTGCGCCCAGCGCGCGCCTGCCGCGCCCAGCCCAGCCGCCAGGCCCTGCGCACACCGCCTGTTGTGTCTTTGGTTGTTGGTTCTGAGCCTTGTGGCTTCTCGGATAGTATTTCCCGAGTCTTTTCTTCGTTGGGCCCGGATTTATTGGCTGCTGGTTATGGATTTATTGGGCTGTTTATGTATGTGATTTGGGTGCTTTGTTTGATGTATAGGCTGTTCGGGATCGTTTAGAGGCTCGAGGTTTCGCTCGTAGATTTATTATAATTATTGTTTTCCTGCTTGTTCCAGGTAAGGATTTCTTACCGTGGTTGTGTGGACCCTGCGATATATCTCGATTGTGCCTTGTATGCTTGTTTACTGTTATGAGCATGTTAGAGATAGAGCAGTTGATTGATTTCTTGCTAACATGTTTGCCTGATTTTACATGTTAGTGCCATGCTAGGTTTGTTCTGCCAACATGCTTATGATTCCTACTTAAGTTGTAGTATCATGCTAGGTAAGGTGATTTATGTCGGTCATAGCTTGCTAGCCAGGAATCATTGATTTTGCTATGTACTCTTAGATAGAGTTGTAGGGTTTGTCATCATCCAGAGGCTGAGCGGACAGAACGTACTATGTCCCTACTGATCGGGAGTAGTGTGCGAAGCATAACGTATCTTGCTTCCCCCCCCCGGTCGCTAAGGTGGATTTAGCTCAGGTCGGGAGTAAAGTGTGCGCAGCATAACGTATCTTGCTACCCCCCCCCCCCGACCCGCCGGTTGTGCACTTAGCTACCCACTTCGCCCAGAGCCTAGTTTGTAGCCTGCTAGAGCGGAACCCTACCATCGGTGTAAGCCTGCCCTGGCCGGTTCTTAGCTTCAAGTTGGTGGATCATGCTGCACAGATGAGCGCCTAGGGCCTCGCGCTACTGTGATCAGTGACACCGCTTCCGAGTCATAGGCATGTGCACCTGGCCCGCGTAGTTTGCCCTTAGGCCCCCGCATTTACGCCGGTTGCAGAGGAGCATGCGGTGTGCGCGCACACGCGTTAGTTGCCGGTTCGGAGAGCTCCCCCGGGCTAATGTCGTGAGTACACCATTCCTTCCGTTAGAGCCTGACTTCGGGTACTCTCCCGTAAGTCCAGTTTAGTGCAAGGGCAAAGAGGCCCTTGAGGACATTTTAGGGATCAGTGTATTCCCCCCGAGTGACAGATACCTCGGCGATGTTCCAGGATTGGTCAGTGTATCCAATCCCAGTTAGGCCGGAAGTAAGAGACTTCCGATGGCTCCAGATCTTGTTTTATGAGCTCGTTGAGCTATTATCCGTGTTGATAATCGTTTGCTTGCATGTTGAGGTGCTAGATGACCTGATGTATCGTATTGTACCCCGGTTGGGGATTCTTCTCGAGTATCTTTATACTCACCCTTATTTATCTTTCTGTAACTTGGGACAACACCGGGAGGGCTAGCGGAGGGAGCCGATTGATCATGGGGAGCCGCCGGCACTGTCATTTATTATTGCATTGTTTATTCAAAGCATGTAGATGGACAGAATCCTAGGGAACATTGTTTAAAAAGTTGTTTAAATTGTATTGTATGATTTTATAAATATCGCTGTGTGGTTTTACTTCGTTGGATGGTTTAAATGAAAAATTGCTGATTATGTTTTAAGGGTTCCCCCTTCTCATATGTTTTGAAAGGTTTTTAAATATGAGCACTAAACCGCTTGATATCATATTTAACTTGCATGCTGAGTGAGAACCCCGGTTTAGGACCATGTTTTGGGTCGGGTTCGTCACAGTTGGTATCAGAGCATAGAGTCATAGATTCTGTAGACTAACCTGCTTTGTAGGTTGTTTGCTCCCATGATCATCAGCACTCCACGGCCGCTAGGTTTGTCGGAGTTCAATTAAGCTAAGGGGTAAGAATTTACAATACTTTTCATCTAACTTTTATGCCTTGTGTAGTATTGTGGAGCGGAGACGAGCAGGTTCTGACTCGTTGTTGGTTTGGGCTTAGAGAGCCATCATGCCAACTTCCCGCAGTGCGAGCAGCTTGTTGAGCAGTGAGAGCCCCAGTGTGGGCCAGCATTTATGCTTTGTGCAGATCGCCAGTGTGTCGATCGCACCCGCAGGGAGGCGAGCTTAGACTCGAGGCCATTTGTGGCCCAGTTATTGCTTTTCCCCTAGTGAGAGGGTGGAGGTGCTCGTGCAGATCGCCAGTGTGTTGATCGCACTCTGAGGAGCAGGACGCTTGGCATGTCCGACCGAGGAGTTGGATCGTTTGTATTGATGTTGGGGCTGCGGCCAGGGTTGTTAGGCCCGTTGGCCAGAGTTGGCCCTGGCAGTTGAGTTTCCAAGTGGAGGAGGTAGAGGTTAGTACGCCTCAGAGTGAGACTCCTTGAGCAGAGTGTGCTCCAGCCATGAGAGATTTGATGGCAGGTCTTTAGCTATGAGAGAGCGGAGACCCAGGTGCAGTTTGTAGCCTGTAGTGAGGAGTCCCGGGCACAGATAGCCCAGCTGACAGAGTTTGTTTCAGCATTTCCCCCCAATAGCTCTTGTAGCCCCGGAGGTTCCCGGGAGGGCATGATCAGCAGGTTTATGCAGACGAGTTTGTTGGCGTTGATGGAGCCGCCCAGTTTGGCAAGTGGATGCCTGTAGAGCTCGTTGTTTGAGAAAGTCCTACTGCTAGTAGTAAAGCAGTTGGCCAGTTTTGAGTTAAGCATCCGTGAGTTTGGATGCCCTGCTGTTCAGAGCCCGAGATGTGCCGTTCCTGTGCTGTTTGGTACAACAGTGATGGTGGTAGTCCCTTGAGAGAGGTGGACTAGTAGAGTCTCCACCAGTCGCCCGATTGATTGGCAAGTTGCCTGTTAAGTGGCCTGAGGCAGATGTAGAGACATCTTTGCCCCCCTTGCAAACCTGCTGTCGTTTGGCAGCCAGTTCTTTAGTACCCTCGTAGCCAGGGTGTAGTATGGAGTTTGCTTGCCAGGGTTTGATCCGTTTGTGGATTTCAGCGGGCTAGTAGAGTGGAGCACTCTTTTTTATTTGGATGTTCCCAGTGTGGAACTAGTTGTTGCCACCCGAGGAGTTGGCCTGAGCTTTTGTTGAGCATCGAGTGAGATGCAGGAGTTAGCCTGAGCTTTTGTTGAGCATCGAGTGGGTTGCAGGAGTAGGCCTTGGCATGTCTGTTGGTCGAGATGCCAGAGATTAGGCTGCTCGAGTTCTTGGACTCTTGTGTTGAGTGCCATTGCCCCGTCACTTGGAGTGTGACCTTTCCTCAGAGGGGCATAAAGCTCGTTGTAGGTTGATTTGTGTTGTAAAGGATGTAGTGCCTGTTGGCACCAGGCTTTGAGAGGAGGCCTAGATTGAGGCCAGTTGGCACTTTGGTGCAGGTGGTTCCGTGGCCGCCCAGAGTACAGCATCCCCGCTAGTCTTGTACCCATTTCCTGAGGTTGCACCTGTTTGGTTGCATAGGAGATCTAGCTCGGTGGTAGTCAGAGGACTACAAGTATGAGGTTTTCGAGGGAAAGTAGGAGCTTTCCTTGGTCACCGAGAGTTGGGTACCAAAGGATGTTGTAGGCTGTTAAGAGCTAGCGCGTTCGAGTTCTCGCGCCTGTGTTGTGAGCTTTTGAGCCAGTTTGGTGGTAGCATGTTTCGGCTACCCTTTGAGTTACCCTAGTATGGGTAGTGTTGGCATCGAGGATGCCTGATGGATCCAGTGTTAGAGCCATGAGTTGGATGGCTGATCGGAGCGCGTTTAGTGAGCATTGGCTTGAGGTATGTCAGTGTAACGACCCAGGTTTTCATCCCGGTCTTCCAGGTATGCCCTAGGGGTATTTTAGTAATTTGGTCGGGCCGTCAGGACCGTTTATGTCTTTTTCCAGTTGCTAAAATTATTGGATGGATTTATGTAAGTTTTTGAGGCTTTGTGGATGTGTTTGGGCATGGGGAGATGCAAAAGGAAAATTGTGTGTTAAAGTGTGTTTGGTGGGTTTCGAACCCAGGTGGTCTGAGAAGTCAGGTGGGTGGTGTAGCCAGTTGAGCTATTGAGAGCTCTTGTTGCTCTTCCTGCATCATTTTATGGTTAGCCTTGGATTTTGGGAGTTTTGGTGCATTTGGTTAAATGAAATAGAAGCTAGGTTTTGTTCTTCTTCTCCAACACATTCTCCTAGCCGCCCAAGCTTGTTTCCCCAACTTTCTCTAGCCGAATTTCATCCCCTTGTTTGCTCCGTAGTTCGATCATCATTCGGGTAGGTATTCATCTTCTTCATCTTCTCGATAGGTTGTTTTCTTTGGCCGAAGGTAAGAGGAGGTGCCCATGTGTGTGTGTGTGTGTTGTTGCAGTCCGCCAGCGCCGGATTCGCCCACCACCCGTCCGGATCGCTGGCGAGCAAAGACGCCCAGATCGCACTGATGTGAGCCTGTCGCGCGCGCCAAGAAAGCCTCGCCCTGGATCTCGCCGAGCAAAGACGCCTGAACGCGCGGTTGGCCCGCCGCCGTCGCACGCACACCAGCACCGCCAGATCCGTCCATCGTGACGCCTGGGGATTCGCGCAGCAGCCGCGCGTCGCACCGGGCCATACAGCAGCAGATCGCCAGCGCCCGCGCGCCTCGCGCGCTTCGCCCGAAGCCGCCGCCCGCGCTCAGCCTGCGTCTGCGCCGCTGTCGCCGCGACGCCACGCCGCGCCGCGCGCCGCCAGACGTTCGCCGCCGCGCGCCCTCGCTGAGCCGCTCGCGTGTCCAGATCGCACGCCAGCGGCGCCAAGGCGCTTTTGCCGTGCCGTGCTCCCAGCGCGTGTCGCGCGCTGCAGGCCGCCACGCGCTTTGCCAGCGCCAGCCAGCGCGCAACCAGCACTACTACCGCTAAAGAGCACTCCCCGTTTCGTCGCGTGCCGTGTGAGTGCCCCCGAGCCGAGCCCGCTTGTTTTATTATATTTTAGGGCTATGATTGTGATTTCTATTGTGTTTGTTAGGTTCTCGTTAGCTAGCTCTGGATCGATCGCAGCGTAGGATTTTTGTGTGTAGTTGCCTCCGGCCAAGGTAAGGATTTCTTACCAGGAGTTGTGTGGGCCCTGCAGTATATTTGTGATTGTTGTTTTGTATGCCGTGTATGATTATTAGCATGTTTAGCCCTAGGTGCTCTGTTCAATTCTCGATCGCATGAACTCTCGTATTGTTTCTCATGTTAGCCCATGCTAGGTTGTTCCATTCTCGCATGTTCGTTATCCTGTTCTTGCTTCGTAGTATCATGCTAGGTTCCTTGTATCCATTGAGCACGTATTGGATCGCATTGATTGATTTATTATTATTGCTATGGTTTAGAGTTCGTAGGTAGCATCATCCGGCCGGATGCATAACGTAACTTGCATCCCCGAAGCGAGGACGCATGCGAGATGGTACTCGTCCTCGATCCCGTTAGGGTTTAGCTAACCCTAACGGCCGCCCCGCAATCTTGGGTGAGGGTGGCAAATCGTTTATTGCCCCAACGGTCGGGATGATGACTTGGCATTGCCTCGCCCCGCGGCGATCGGCACGTCCTCGGCGTGTTCGGCCGTAGCCCTTGATTGCCACCGTTAGGGCAAGGACCGCTTCTCGGTGCAAGCCTACCACGACCGGTTCCTTAGCCTCAAAGTGCGGTGGTTCAGCCGACATAGTTCACGTGTTCGTGTCTCACACCCCTATGTCGTGACACCGATCCGTAGATTTAGTTAGGCGTGGTGATCGGACATGGGCGGCTTGCCACTAGACCCGGCAGACTTCATAGTCTGCAGAGCATGCAAAGGCGATTACGACACGCCATTACAGCCAGGCGACCGGAGAGCTCCTCGGGATCTTGAGCTAGTGCACCTTTCGACGACGAGAGACAAAGCGGTGAGGCGGGACTCGCTTTTCTCGTATAGGGCGTATTGTGTGGTGGATTTATTTCCGGACTAAGACCCCGAGTTGGCATCCGAGGTCCAAGTGTGGACTTAAGCTATGTGCTCTATTCTCGTGTTTATACTCATAGCTTGCATACATTCTTCTAGATGATCATGTATATCGTATTGTACCCGGTTGGGGATTCTTATCGAGTAATTCGTTACTCACCCTTATTCCGTGGTTTTTCCACGGTGTAACCAAGGCGCGAGACAGGATGGTCAAGGAGGAGGCCGTGATCATGGAATCTGCTTTGTCATCTCGATTATTCTATTTTATTTATCATGACTCTTGACTTTTGTTATTTCCCCGAATGCATGTAGACGGGCACAGAGCCCGGGATGTTTTCTTACGTTTTATGGATTCCAAGATATTTGTACTTGTGGATTGTTTTAATGGTTTAAATAAATCTCGATCGAGTATGCTTTTAGAAATGTATGTTTTGGTTGTTGAATGTTTCTGTTTTTACTTGGGATCCGAAATGTATTTTTCATAATATCTTTTATTTTCACTACATGCATTGGGGTAAAGGCCCATTTAGAGCCCCTTTTGGGTGGGTCTTTCTGATTGGTATCGAGCTCAGAGTCATAGATCTCAGAGATCGACCTTTTGTTGTAGGTCATCCTTCCATGATCACCAAAGACTCGGCACCATCAGTACGCCTAGGTTTATTGTTTTAGAAAGAAAAAGGGTTAAGAATTTACAATACTGTCATCTTGTGTATGCCTTGTGTAGTGTTGTGGAGCGGAGACGAAAGCGTGTTCTCGACTCGTTGTTGGTTTGGGCTTAGTGAGCCATCATGCCAACTTTTCGCATGAGGCAGCGATTTGTTTAGCGACTTGTTGAGGTATCCAGATAGATTCGGATGCCCCGGGACATCGTTCCGCAGGGAGGCGAGCTTAGACTCCGTTGGCCATTTGTGGCCCGATTCTTTTTTTCCCTAGTGAGAGGGTGGTGGTGCTTCGTGCAGATCGCCAAGATGTTGATCGCACCTGCAGGAGCAGGCGCTTGGCATGTCCGACCGAGGAGTTGGACCGATCGTGTTGATGTTGAGGCCGCGTCCGTGGTTGTTAGGCCCGCATGCCGATTTGGCCCCGGCAGCTTGAGTTGCCTAGAGGAGGGGTAGAGGCTAGCGGCGCCTCGAGTGAGACTCCTTGAGCAGAGTGTGCTCCAACCATGAGAGATTTGATGGCGTGTCTTTAGCTATCGAGAGAGCGGAGACCCAGCGCAGATTTTGTAGCGCGTAGTGAGGAGTCCCGGCACAGATAGCCCGGTGTGACAGAGTTTGTTTCAAGCATTTTTCCCCCAAGAGCTCTTGTAGCCCCGGAGGTTCCGGGAGGGCATGATCAAGCAGTTTATTCAGATGAGTTTGTTGGCGTTGATGGAGACGCCTGTGTTGGCAAATGGATGCCTGTAGAGCTCGATGTTTTAGTAAGTCCTACCGCTAGTAGTAAAGTAGTTGGCTGTGTTTGAGTTTAGCATCCGTGTGTGGGATGCCCCTGCTCAGAGGCCGAGGTGTGCCGCTCTCGCGCTGTTTGGTTCATCGATGGTGGTGGAAGTCCCTTGTGAGAGGTGGACTAGCAGAGTCTCCACCAATGGCCCGATTGTTTGGCAAGTTGCCGTGTTAGTGGCTTGAGGCGGATGAAGGGTCATCTTTGCCCCCTGCGAGCCTCGTTGTTGTTTACACCCACTTCCTCGGATGTGGATTTGGTAGTAGTAGCACTTGAGGTGCATTGGTTGGTGTGCCACTTTGGCACTAAGTCCAGTTCAGCTTGAGTTTGGCTTGGGCATAGCAGATGGTTCTATGCCGTTCGAGTTCAGCGTACTCCTTTAGCCTTGGATCTGTTTATGGCGCTTGCACCCGTTTTAGGTCGTGCTGCAGGGCTAGTTCGGTGGTAGTCGATGGACTACAAGCGAAAGGATGCTCGAGAGGAGCCGGAGCCTCTTCCCGGTGTTTACGGAGGTTGGGTAAGTCAGAGTTGCGAGTTGGTTGGTAAATGTTGGTGCGCGTGAGTCTCGCGCTAGTGTTAAGGCCAAGAGATTTTCCTTGTGGTTGGTAGTGCGGTCAACTACCTTCGAGTGCCTAAAGCTGAGGAGAGTTGAGCATTGTAGATGCGAGTTTGGTCCAAATTGAGGACCATGAGTTGGATGCTTATCGATGAGCGGATGCCTATGAGGCGAGTTGGATGCTTTTGAGGCGAGATGAGCTGATGCCTTGCGAGAGGTTTTGGATGCCTTGGGGGTAAGCACCCTTGGTAGAGGCTTGGTATAAAGTAAGTTTGGTTTGGCATGATTATTCTTTGGTAGAGCAAGGTTGCCTCAGCTTCGAGTATCGTGTGGAGATGGGACTTTTGGTGTTCCTTGGATTGTTTGTATCGCTGCCAGGAGTTATCGTTGCTTTGTGGAAAAGCGCTTGTTAGTCTTGGATCTCTAAAGGAAGGTTGGGAGTTGTGCACACAAGTGTGTTTTGTGTGGTTCGTTCCGTGGCGAGAGTTTCAGATCCATGTAGGGTTTGCTTTGGAGATCTCGTGCTCAGTTCCTTGAGAAGTTGAACTCCGGTGGTTGTTGTAAGGCTTTGGTTGAGGTGGTAAGGATACCGTGCTCGTGGTATCAAGTTGTTGCTTAGGCAAGATTTGTTAAGTTGGGCCTAAGCTTGGTTGGCGGATCTTCTTGTTGATCGTTGGTTGGAGTTGGTTGGAAACCGAACAAGAGCTGATGGTAGCTAAGCCGCGTGGTTTTCGATCGTCATGGCTAAGAGAGTTGTTCGGATCCTTCCTTGGGTAGAAGTTATGTTGTGGCCGATGCTTTGAGTAGGAGGATGACGATTCGTCAGAGCGTTTCGGGTCCTCTAGGTTCCCAAGGAGTTGGAGTTGGCCAGCATGGTTGGGATCTTTGGAAATTGGAGTTGTTTGTTCAGCGATTGTCCTGCTAGATAGATCGTATGAAGCGGCGGTGTGTGTGTCGAGGGTTGCCGAAGAACCCTAGGTTGTGGAGTGCCTCTCGAGAGCTCGGTCGAGCCCCGGCTAGTGAGTTTGATTGGCTAGCCTGGAGGCGTGTAGTTGTAACCTCGGTGGAGTTGCTAGCAGATCTTGGTAGACTAGCAAGCTAGTGTTTGTTTGGAGTAAAGTCCGGAGTGGTTTCGGTGTGGTGGCAAGTTGATGCTTGGTGTTGACCAAGGTGTGGATTGGAGTTGTTAGAGTTTAGTTTTGCTCGTGTGGGGCGAGTGGTTTGTACCATGTTGGTTGTTTTTCCTGTTTCGGGATGTTGAGTTGCCCCGTTTGGCATTTGGAGGTTGATCGAGATGGACCCTTGTTGCGCCTCGTGAGATTAGATGTTGTTGCTCTGGTGGAGCAAGGCGGTGAGCGTATGTGGAGTTCTCTGTCCGTTGGTTGTCCGCTTGTAAGAGCCGTTTCCTTGGGAGTTGTCGTTACTCCCTTGGTCTTGGAGTTAATGGTGGAAGCGCTAGCTTGAAGGAAAAGTTTGTTGGTTGCTTGGAAGTAGTCGTTTGTCCGATTAAGCGGATTCTTGGATGGTGTTCTAGAGGCTGCGATAAAGGTTGTTACGCCTCTTGTGAGTGTTTGGCCAAGATTTGGTTCGTTGTTGTTTTGAGAGCTAGTTCGGTTCTAGCCGGAGGCGTTGCCCTAAGGTCTTGTTCCTAGTCGATAAGTTTTGGGAGTTGACCCCTCCCTCAACAGATTGAGCAAGTCTTTGTTTGTTTCGGTTTGGTGGTCCGATTGGTTGAGTTTTCTCTTGGGTGTTGCTTCCAAGAGAGTTGGTTGTTTGTTGCCTTGGGTTGAGCAAGTCAGCGAGCGTGTGTGGAGTTCGCCGCCCTTCCGAGTTTGCTTCTTTGGGAAGTCGTTTCCCGTTTGGCGAGAGTCGGCTTAGCTCCTGAGTTGTGTAGTCGATCGAGTAGCGCAAATGGTCACCCCAAATGAGAGGGTCCTCTGCTTTGTGTTGTTAGCAAACAAGAGTTGTTTGTTCCCGCAAGCGGAGGCCACCAAGAAGAGTTGAGTTGTTACGGCAAGTTGTTGGTTCTTTTGGGGATTGAAGATTTCCTTTCCCTCTAGCCTCTGTGGTGGTTGAGTTGCTCCTTGGATGCCCACCTCGAGTGATAGCTTGCGAGGTAGTCTTGCGGATTCGTGTGGCCCGGGATCCGTAAGCTTTGAGGTTGTCGTTATCCGTTTTCCTTGTGAGGTTTTGGGAGTGGAGCTTCGGTTGGAAGATGAGTTAGGCTTAGGCTTAAAGGGAAGTCCTTCGAGTAGCCGGTTGGATTTTAAGAGTTGAGTAGTAGCTTGAGGCGGCGTTGCTCGTTATAAGTTTGGGTTGAGTTCTCACGAGCAAGCCCTTCTCGGGCTTTGTTCCTAGTTGTTGTGAGTTTCGGATGGCGTTAGTAGAGCCGCGTTTGAGTGAGTTGGCACAGAGGTGCCGTGGCATTGGTTGGTAAGTAAGGTTGTTGAGCTGCTTTCCTCAAGGTGTTGTGTCGCAGATAGGCTGCGTGATGGTTTAGTCCTTGCTTCCCGAGTTTTCATTGAGAGGAATGTTGGATGTTCCTTGCCTGGCGATTTTCTCCTTAAGATGGTTGCTTAAGTGTTGTGGTCGTGTTCTAGTTGGAGAAGTCTGTCTTTTTGGATCAGTCGCCAGTTGGTGGTTCGTTTGTATCTCGTTAAAGAAATTTGTAGTCAAGGTTTGAGGTTTGTTGGTCTTTTGTGAAGTAAGAGTAGGCCGTTTAGTTTTGGAATCTGGAAGGTTCGGTTGTTTGCTTGATTTGTTGTAGGGTTGAGTTTGTTTGTTGACAGCTGTGCACAGTGTTTTTATGTATCGATGTTGGGGCAGCATGTGCCGGACCCATTGTTCATTGTGGACTTTGAGCCCTTGCAGCTGATTGAGGGTTTGGGCTTCGAGGAGAAGCCTATGAGTATTCTGGTCTTGAGTCGAAGACGTTGCGTAGAAGTGAGATCCGTTGGTAAAAGTTTAGTGAAGGAGTCCGAGTTCGGAGGAGGGCGCTCGTGAGCGGAAGGGCGGGATGAGAATGCGGTGTCTGTGTTGTTCCAGTCTTAAGGACTTTCGAGGACGAAAGTCATAAAAAGGAGGGAATATTGTAACGACCTGAGTTTTCATCCGGTCTTCCGTGTATGCCCTAGGGTATTTTAGTAATTTGGTCGGGCCGTCAGGACCGTTTATGTCTTTTTCCAGTTGCTAAAATTATTGGATGGATTTATGTAAGTTTTTGAGGCTTTGTGGATGTGTTTGGGCATGGGGAGATGCAAAAGGAAAATTGTGTGTTAAAGTGTGTTTGGTGGGTTTCGAACCCAGGTGGTCTGAGAAGTCAGGTGGGTGGTGTAGCCAGTTGAGCTATTGAGAGCTCTTGTTGCTCTTCCTGCATCATTTTATGGTTAGCCTTGGATTTTGGGAGTTTTGGTGCATTTGGTTAAATGAAATAGAAGCTAGGTTTTGTTCTTCTTCTCCAACACATTCTCCTAGCCGTCCAAGCTTGTTTCCCCAACTTTCTCTAGCCGAATTTCATCCCCTTGCTTTGCTCCGTAGTTCGATCATCATTAGGGTAGGTATTCATCTTCTTCATCTTCTCGATAGGTTGTTTTCTTTGGCCGAAGGTAAGAGGAGGTGCCCATGTGTGTGTGTGTGTGTTGTTGCAGTCCGCCAGCGCCGGATCGCCCACCACCCGTCCGGATCTGCCGAGCAAAGACGCCCAGATCGCACGATGTGAGCCGTCGCGCGCGCGCCAGCCGTCCGGATCTGCCGAGCGGCACGCCCGAACGCGCGTCGGTCGGCCTCGTCGCTGCCGCACACCGCCAGCGGCCGCCAGATCCGTCCATCATCGACGCCGATTCTCGCGCGAGCCCGCCGTCGCACGATTCGCGCGCAGCAGCAGATCGCCAGCGCCCACGCGCGCCTTCACTCCGAAAGCTTCGCCGCGCGCGCCAGCGCCGCGTCTGCGTCGCGCTCGTCGCCACGCCAGCGCCCGCGCGCCGCGCCGCCGAGACGTTCGCCGCGCGCGCTCCTCGCCGAAGCGCTCGCCGTGTCCGCATCGCGCACGCGGCGCCGCGCGCCGCCGCCAGACGTTACGCCGCGCGCGCGCGTCCTCGCCGAGCTGCTCGCCGTGTCGCATCGCGACGCCAGCGCGCGCGCGCCTTCGCGCCCGTGCGTGCTCCGGCTCCAGCGTGTCCGCATAGGCAGCCGCGCCATGGCGCTTTGCCAGCGCCCAGCCAGGCGCACCACTAAGAAGACTGCAGAAGCACTCGGCCCGTGTCGTCGTCGTGCCGTGAGTGAGTGTTTGAGCCGAGCACCGCTTGTTTTATTATATTTTAGGGCTATGATTGTGATTTCTATTGTGTTTGTTAGGTTCTCGTTAGCTAGCTCGGGATCGATCGCAGCGTAGGATTTTGTGTGTAGTTGCCTCCGGCCAAGGTAAGGATTTTTCTTACCGAGTTGTGTGGCCCTGCGGTATATTTGTGATTGTTGTTTTGTATGCTGTGTATGATTATTAGCATGTTTAGCCCTAGGTGCTCTGTTTCAATTCTGATGGCATGAACTCTCGTATTGTTTCTCATGTTAGCCCATGCTAGGTTGTTCCATTCGGCATGTTCGTTATCTGTTCTTGCTTCGTAGTATCATGCTAGGTTCCTTGTATCTGTTGAGCACGTATTGGGTCGCATTGATTGATTTATTATTATTGCTATGGTTTAGAGTTGGGTAGGTAGCATCATCGGGCCGGATGCATAACGTGACTTGCATCCCCGAGCGAGGACGTGCGAGATGGTACTCGTCTTCGATCCCGTTAGGGTTTAGCTAACCCTAACTACCGCCCCGCAATCTTGGGTGAGGGTGGCAAATCGTTTATTGCCCCAACGGTCGGGATGATGACTTGGCATTGCCTCGTCCCGGCGATCGGCACGTCCTCGGCGTGTTCGGCCGTAGCCCTTGATTGCCACTGTTAGGGCAAGGACCGCTTCGGTGCAAGCCTACCACGACCGGTTCCTTAGCCTCAGTGCGGTGGTTCAGGTGACATAGTTCACGTGTCCAGTCTCACACCCCTATGTCGGTGACACCGATCCGAGAGATTTAGTTAGGCGTGGTGATTGGACATGGGCGACTTGCCACTAGACCGGCACCCCCATAGTCTGCGGTAGCATGCGGTGCGCGACACGCTCATTACAGCGCCGACCGGAGAGCTCCTCGGGATCTTGAGCTAGTGCACCTTTCGTATCGACGAAGAGAGTGGCCGAGGCCGGACTCGTTTCTCGTATAGGGCGTATTGTGTGGTGGATTTATTTCGGACTAAGACCACGAGTTGGCATCCGAGGTCCAAGTGTGGACTTAAGCTATGTGCTCTATTCGTGTTTATACTCATAGCTTGCATACATTCTTCTAGATGATCATGTATATCGTATTGTACCCCGGTTGGGGATTCTTCTTGAGTAATTCGTTACTCACCCTTATTACGTGGTTTTTCCACGGGTAACCAAGCGCGAGACAGGATGGTGAAGGAGGAGCCGTGATCATGGAATCTCTTTGTCATCTCCGATTATTCTATTTTATTTATCATGACTCTTGACTTTTGTTATTTCCCCTGAATGCATGTAGAGGCGGGCACAGAGCCCGTGGATGTTTTCTTACGTTTTATGGATTCCAGCATATTTGTACTTGTGGATTGTTTTAATGGTTTAAATAAATCTCTGATCAGAGTATGCTTTTAGAAATGTATGTTTTGGTTGTTGAATGTTTCTGTTTTTACTTGGGATCCGAAATGTATTTTTCATAATATCTTTTATTTTCACTACATGCATTGGGGTAAAGGCCCATTTAGAGCCCCTTTTGGGTCGGGTCTTTACAGTCAGCTTGGTTGGATATGCTCTTGTAGAGTGAGTTGGCCAATGTGGGTTTCCGTGGTGAGTCGACCCTGAGTGGGTTTGGACTATTGTTGCTCCCTGGTTAGTTGTGGCTCTGTTTGGAGGCAAGTGTTGCCCTGTGTGAGAGCCCTTGTTGGCATTGGATCTAGTTGAAGCTGTACACCCCGGTGTACTTTTGTGTAGCTCGTTCCGTGGTTTATGTTTGGAGAACCACGAAGGGTTCGTGTTGAGGAGCCAGTGCTCAGTCTTGGAGTTGTCAAGGCTTTGGTTCTTGGCAAGTGCCCTAGCTTTGGTTGTAAGGATGCCGTGCTCGTAGCCGGGTTGTTGTTTGAGCAAGTTTTGCTTGTTGGTCCTTAGCCTGGTCAGAGTTCAGTTGGATCTGAACAAGAGCGGTGGTAGCAGCCGCGTAGTTTCTGATCGTTATGGCTAAGTGAGAGCTGTTCGGATCCTTGCCTTGGGCAGAAGGTTTGTTGAGGCTGATGCTTGAGTAGGAGGATGACGCATTCTGTAGCGTATCCGGTCCTCTTGGATTTCAGAGTTGGAGTTAGCCAACTTAGTTGAGATGCTGGAGAGGATTGTGCCCGTGTGGCCGGTTGTCTGTTAGATTGTTTGACGACCGTGTGTGTCGGAGGGTGATCGGAGGATCCCTAGTTTGTGGAGAGCCTCTCCAGAGCTCAGTTAGACCCAGGCAGTGTTCCTTGGGTGAGTTGCTTGCAGATTTGGCAGTCTAGCAAGCTAGTGCTTGTTTGGATTATGGAGGCTAGTTGGAGCTTGGTGTTGACCTAGATTTGGTTCTCTTGATGTTTCAAGAGCTAGCTCGGTTCGAGCAGGAGGGCGTTGCCCTGAGGATCTGTTCCTAGTCAGGTAGTTTTGGGAGTTGACCCCTCCCTTGGCAGTTGAGTAAGTTCTGCTAGTTCTAGATTGGTGGTCCAATCAGTTGGGTTTCCCCTTGGGTGTTGCTTCCAAGAGAGTTGGTTGTTGTTTTCCCTTGGGTTTGAGCTGGTCAGCGAGCTTGTGTGATGTTCGCTGCCCTTCAGAGGTTGCTTGCTGGGAAATCGTTCCCGTTGAGGAGTCAGCGTAGCTCCTGAGTTGTGTAGTGGATCAGAGTAGCGCAGTGGTTAGCCCAGC
Source organism: Sicyos edulis (assembly GCA_036507275.1). Taxonomy (NCBI): domain Eukaryota; kingdom Viridiplantae; phylum Streptophyta; class Magnoliopsida; order Cucurbitales; family Cucurbitaceae; genus Sicyos; species Sicyos edulis. Next base: position 35,368,631 of record CM071848.1, on the reverse strand, counting down.
GAGAGGGTCCCTGCATTGTGTTGTTAGCAAGCGAAAGTTGTTTGTCCCCGCAAGAGCGGAGGCCAGCCAGTTTAAGAGTTGAGTTTTTGCTGGTAAGTTGTTGGTTCTTTGGGGTTTGAGGTTCCCCTAGTTTCTATGGTGGTTGAGTTGCACCATGGATGCCTGCCTCGAGTGTTATCTTTGGAGATAGCCTCGTCAGTCCGTTTTCCTTGCGATGTTCCGAGTGTGGAGTTTCTAGTAGCAAGATGAGTTAGGCCTTGGCTAAAAGGAGGAAGTCCTTTGAGTAGCCAGTTGGATCTTAAGAGTTGAGCGGTAGCTTGGAGGCGAGCTTTGCTCGCGATGAGCTTGAGTTGAGTTTCTGCTGAGCAAGTCTTTCTCGAGCTTTGCTTCTTGTTGTGGTGCTTTCGCAGTTGGCGTTTAGCGGAGCCTCAGTTGAGTGAGTTGGCACAGTGGTGTCGTGGCTCTGGTTGGTTAGCCTTTGGGCGCATTCTCCTCAAGCCGTTGAGTCTTTGTAGTAGCTGCGTGATGGTTTGGTCATTGCAGCCCGAGATTTTCCATGAGAGGAGCGTTGGTTGCTTCCTTGCCTGGCAAAGTTCTCCTTGGCCAGTTGCTAGTAGATTTGCATGGAAAGGTTTGTGTTCGGCCGTTGAGAGGCTCCAGTTTGTTGGCTTGGCCGAGTGGAGCCTGTGCCAGGTTTTGGCCATTTAGGGTTGGCCGTAGCTGAAGTTTCAGCTTGTGCTTGTTGGGAAAAGTTTGCCTTTTGGATAAATCGCCAGTTGGTGGTTCGACTGTTTTTTGTTAAGGCTTTAGGCAAGCTTTGTGGTTCGCTGGTCTCATGTGATGCATGAGTAGGCCGTTTGGTTTCTGGAACCTGAGAGGTTCAGTTGTTTGGCCAACATGGTGTAGAGTTGAGGCTGTTTGATAACAGCTGTGGGCATTTAGAAAAAGTTACGCCGGTCGCGTGGCGTTGAGTTTTGGAGCTTGTGCCCGATCTGCGAGTTTCTTTGAAAGTAACACCGTGAGAGAGGTGTTCCGTGTTGGATTAGCAGGGTTTAGATTGAGCCCCTGGTTGTAGGCCTTTTGAGATCCTTGAGCGGATCAGAGCAGTGACCTTTTGGTTAGCTTTGCCCAGTCTTTGTTGAGTTAGTCTTTGGCAGACTGGTTAGTTTTGTGGCTTTGAGCCTTTGAGAACCCAAGAGGGTTTGGTTCTCAAAGAGGCCTAGTGTTGTCTTAGCCGAGAAGTTCAGTTGGCTAGGAATCAGTGGAGTATTCCTAGAGCCGTTTCGTCTTAGGACTTTCGAGGACGAAAGTCTTATAAGGAGGGAGTATTGTAACGGCCCAGGTTCTGTCCCGATTCTCGAGGAGCTTCCGGTTCAGATTCAGTGGTTCGGATGGGTCGTTAGAGCTGTTTTGACCCTTAGGGGCATTTTGGTCTTTTTGCTCCCCGGGCAGGATTTGTGGTTTTTCAGGGCTTCGATGCAGCTCCTGCCTTTGTTGAGGCTTGTTTGTTGTGGACTGCGAGTCCCGAGATGTTTGGGCTATTCGTTTGGGGAGTTCGGTTGTGATTTGGGTTTTGGGCAAAATGATGGTTGTTTGGGTGTTTCCTTCGGGATTCGAGCCGGGCCTTCAGTATTGGTTTGGGAGGTTGATTTCAGTGAGATTTGTTGTTTGGAAAAGGTTGCTTCAGTCGGGTCTCGAAGGAGGAAGCCGGGAAATGGGATTTAAGGATTTTAAGGATTTTTGGAAAATTGGAAAATGGATAAATTGGATTTATTTGGATAAGGTTGGAATTTCATAAAAGGGAAAAAGAAAAGAAAAAAAAAAAGAAAAATCTCTTTTTCCCCCATTTTTCCCTTTCTCTCTCCTCCAACCCGAGCAGCCCCCCAGCCCCCTTGGTCGCCCCTGCCCGAGCCAGCCCGAGCCCCCTGGCCGCCCAGCTCACCCGACCCCAGCGCCCAGCTCGCCCGTGCGCGCTTAGCCCCTGCCCTGTGCCGATCGCCCCTGCCCCAGCGTCGCCCAGGTCGCTCAGCCCTCACCCTGGTCCGAGTCGCCCAGCCCCGTGCCGTGCGCCCTATAGCTCGCCGTGCCATCCCGAGCATCCCCGAGCCCGTCGCGTCGTGTCACCTCGCGCGCGCGCCCGTGTGCTTGCCGAACTTGCACCCGCGCGCCGTTCTCTGTGTCGAGCGCGCGCGCGCGCGGCTCGGCCGGCCGGCCACTCTCCGCGCGCGCGCGCCTCGCTCGCCCGGCTCGCTCAAGCGCGCAGCTCCGCATCCCAGCGCCCGGCCCTGCGCCCGCCGCCTGCGCCCGGCCAGCCGGCCCTGCGCCCGGCACTGCCACTGTTGTGTCTTTGGTTGGCCCGAGCCTTGTGGCTTCTCAGATGGTATTTCCCGAGTCTTTTCTTCGTTGGGCCCGGATTTATTGGCTGCTGGTTATGGATTTATTGGGTTGTTTATGTATGTGATTTGGGTGCTTTGTTTGATGTATAGGCTGTTCGGGATCGTTTAGAGGCTCGAGAATTCGCTCCTACATTTATTATAATTATTGTTTTTCTGCTTGTTCCAGGTAAGGATTTCTTACCGTGGTTGTGTGGACCCTGCGATATATCTCGATTGTGCCTTGTATGCTTGTTTACTGTTATGAGCATGTTAGAGATAGAGAGCGATTGATTGATTTCTTGCTAGCATATTTGCCTCGATTTTACATGTTAGTGCCATGCTAGGTTTGTTTCACAAACATGCTTATGATTCCCGCTTAAGTTGTAGTACCATGCTAGGTAATGTGATTTATGTCGGTCATTGCTTGCTAGCCAGGAATCATTGATTTTGCTCTGTACTCTTAGATAGAGTTGTAGGGTTTGTCATCATCCAGAGGCTGAGCGGACATAACGTACTTTGTCCCCAGCGATCGGGAGTAGTGTGCGAAGCATAACGTATCTTGCTTCCCCGGTGGCTAAGGTGGATTTAGCTCGTGTCGGGAGTAAAGTGTGCGCGACATAACGTATCTTGCTACCCCGACCCGCCGGTTGTGGACTTAGCTACCCACTTCGCCCGAGCCTAGTTTGTAGCTGCTAGAGCGGAACCCGCCATCGGTGTAAGCTTCGCCTGGCGGGTTCTTAGCTTCCAGTCGGTGGATCATGCCGCACTGATGATGGCGTCGAGGGCCTCGCGCCATCGTGATCGGTGACACCGCTCCGAGTCATAGGCATGTGCACTGCCCGCGTAGTTTGCCCTTAGGCCCCGCATTTACGCCGGTTGCAGAGGAGCATGCGGCGGTGCGCGCACACACGCGTTAGTTGCCGATTCGGAGAGCTCCACAGGCTAATGTCGTGAGTACACCATTCCTTCCGTTAGAGCGACGACGGGTACTCTCCGTAAGTCCATTTAGTGCAAGGGCAAGGAGGCCCTTGAGGACATTTTAGTGATCAGTGTATTCCCCCCGAGTGACAGATACCTCGGCGATGTTCCAGGATTGGTCAGTGTATCCAATCCCAGTTAGGCCGGAAGTAAGAGACTTCCGATGGCTCCAGATCTTGTTTTATGAGCTCGTTGAGCTATGATCTGTGTTGATAGCTGTTTGCTTGCATGTTGAGGTGCTAGATGACTGATGTATCGTATTGTACCCCGGTTAGGGATTCTTACTGAGTATCTTTATACTCACCCTTATTTATCTTTCAGGTAACTTGGGACAACACCAGGAGGGCTAGCGGAGGGAGCTGATTGATCATGGGGAGCCGCCGACACTCTGTCATTTATTATTGCATTGTTTATTCAGCATGTAGATGGACAGGAGTCCTAGGGGAACATTGTTTAAAAAGTTGTTTAAATTGTATTGTATGATTTTATAAATACTGGCCAGGTGGTTTTACTTCGTTGGATGGTTTAAATGAAAAATTGCTGATTATGTTTTAAGGGTTCCCCCTTCTCATATGTTTTGAAAGGTTTTTAAATATGAGCACTAAACCACTTGATATCATATTTAACTTGCATGCTGACTGAGAACCCCGGTTTAGGACCATGTTTTGGGTCGGGTTCGTCACATTATCATTCTCCACAGGGACTGGAATTTAAATTGAGGTAATGTTCAGAATTGAAAGTAAATTGCATGGAAAAGTGTTGTTGATAAGATTTTGGGTTTTCGCAAGAAAAGGAAATAACTAAATGAAATAACAGTTTTGATAAGTTAAGGTTAAACTAGGATACTTGTGAGAGCAGCAGCAATGAAATAGCAAGAAATATGCAGTAAGGGAATCTATCATACTATGCTTACAAACTAGTGTAATTAAAACCGCGCTACGTATGTAATAGTTTCATGTTTATTCTTAAACTCTTATTTAAAATGTTGCAGCCATAACACTACCTATTAAACATGCATGACAGACTTAGATTGTTTCCTCTTCCGATTTACAATCTATTAGCTTGTGTGGATGGCCGGTCAACACTTACTGTTTTGATGAAGTTTCTATCTTACATGCTCTAGATTAAACCCTTCCAATCCCTTCCTATAACATGCTACTAAAATTCACATTTCCCTAGTTTCACCTTATGAAAATTAGTTCATAATGAAAATAAAGAACACAATGCACAATGTTGCAAACATCATAGAATTGTATACTTAATTGAAATAAGTATAACAATACGTCGTCTTAACAAAAAAAATTAAAAAAACAACAGTAAATTGCTACATAGATCGATTCTCTGTAATTCTCCTAGAAGAAAAACAAGGCAAAGATCCAGCTCCCCTTCTCAATTACATCATGTCCCTTTTATAAAGCTAGGTCGTCGAGCCTTTGAAGGTTCCAGAATGGTGAAAATCAATTTGCACGAAGATTTCTCCTTTTAATTTCTTGTCATATGTGTTTGATTTGTCTAAGGCAGGAATCTCGTGATTTCAGCAATTCGTTTCTTAATTGTCTGGTTAGTCAACTTCACGCTGGCGGATTCTTCCTTCCTTATTTACTTGTAGTGCAACAGGCCTTGATCTTCCGAGCTTAAGTACTCGCCTTCGCGCGTTTAGATTTCCTCTGCAGCAATGCTTCCCTAGCGCTGATCCTGCAAAATAGAAATAATCGTAAGTTTCTGCAAACTTAATGTTATGTGTCTTCTTTTATCTTTATTTTGCATGATACCCGATATTTAGCATTCAACCCCGCTAATGCACAACATTAGTGAATTACACATTAAAGCGCGCATTTTAGTCCTTGCAGACGCTTGATATGAATTAAATAACACGCAATATGATCCGAATTTAGGCTGAAATCTGACTCTATTCTAGAGTCATCAGATAGTAAGCCACAACTAATGTAACGACCCAGTTTTCTATTCCAGTTTTCGAGGTGCCTTCGGGTCAAGATTCGGTTGTTTGGTTGGGCCATTAGAGCTGTTTTGTTCCTTAGGGGTATTTTGGTCTTTTGGCTCTCCGGGCAGGATTTGTGGTTTTCATGGCTTCGAGGTAGCTCCTGCCTTTGTCGAGGCTTGTTTGTTGGTGGCTGCGAGTCCCGAGGTGTTTGGGCTAGTCGGTTGGATGCTCGGTTGTGGTTTGGGCTTTGGCAAAGTGTTGGTTGGTTGTGTTTCCTTTGGGATTCGAGCCCGGGCCCTTAGTGTTGCTTTGGGAGTTGGATTTAAGTGAGTTTGATTTATTGGAATAGATTGCTTCGGTCGGGTCTCGAAGGAGGAAGCCGGGAAATGGGATTTTGAGGTTTTAAAAGTGGATAAGGATGGAAAAATGAGATAAAAATCCCATTTTCCCCTTTTTCCCATTTTCCCTTTTTATTTCCCATTTTTCTTTTCTTTTTTTTCCCAAAATCAATTTTCTCTCTCTCTCTCTCTCTCTCTCTCTCCCCGACCTAGCCCCTAGCCCCAGCCCCTTGGCTCGCTTGACCCGGCCGTGCGACCCTTGGCTCGCCAAGCCCCAGCCGAGCCCGAGCCAGCCGCCATTTCCCGGCCCGAAAGCGTCGCCGCACAGTGCCGTCGCCCAGCCCGCGTGCCCTCGCCCTCTCCCAGGCCGTCGCGTCGCCAGCCTGAGCTTGCCCTGCCCTGGTTCTCGTCGCCTAGCTCGTGTCGCCCGAGCCCCTACCTCGAACAGTGTCGCCCAGGTCGCGTCGCACAGTGCCAAGCTCAGCCCCAGATCGCTTGTCGTCCGCGCTCGAGTCGTGCGTCCCAGCGCCAAATCGCGTGCCCTTGCGTCGTGTCGCTCGCTCCCGCGCGCCGTCCCCTGTGCCGAGCCGCGCCTCGCGCCGTCGCCCAGCCGAGCCAGTGCCTGCGCCCGCGCGCCCCTGTGTCGCTCGCGTGCCGTCCGCGCGCAGCCCAGCGCCCCTCCGCGCGCAGCTCGCGCCCAGCGCCCGCGCCCCAACGCGTCCCCTACGGCCCTAGCGCGCCCAGCCAGCCCCAGCAGCTGTCTCGCCCGTGAAGCCGGCTCGTTCGTGTGTCCGTCGCGCCTCTTGAGTTGCTCCCGAGCTGAGCCCTGTTTGTTTTATTATATTTGGGCCTTTTGATTGTAATTATTGTTGTTTTTGTTAGGTTCTCGCTAGCTAGCTCGGGTTTGATTGCAGCTTAGGTTTCTTGTGTTTAGAGGTCTTCTGGCCAGGTAAGGAATTCTTACCGGAGTTGTGTGGACCCTGCGATATATTATGTGATTGCTGATTGTATGCTTGTTTGTGTTTATTGACATGTTTCTGATAAGTGCTCTATTCTCGAATTCCCGTCGCATGATTTCCTATGTTGTTTCTCATGTTAGTCCATGCTAGGTTGTTCCTTTACGGCATGCTCGTATCATTCCTTGCTTCGTAGTATCATGCTAGGCTCGTTGTATTCTTATTGAGCACGTATTGGATTTTATGAAATTGTTTGCTGGTTGTTAAGGCAGGTTAGAGTTGCAGGTAGATAGCATCATCCGGGCCTGATGCATAAAGTACCTTGCATCCATGGCAGGGACGTCGAGACAGTTCTCCATCCCTGGACCCCGTTAGGGTTTAGCTAACCCGACCGGTAGGCCCTGCAATCTTGGGTGAGGTGGCGGATCGTTAAATGCCCCAGCGGTCGGGATGATGACTTGGCATTGCCTCGCCCCCGGCGATCGGCACGCGTCCTCGGCGTGTTCGGTCGTAGCCCTTGATTGCCACCTGTTAAGGTAAGGACGGCTTCCTGGTGTAAGCCTACCACGACCCGTTCCTTAGCCCCAGGTGCGGTGGTTTAGGCTGACATAGTTTACGTATCCAGGTCTCACACCCCTATGTAAGTGACACCGATCCAAAGATTTAGTTAGGCGTGGTGACTGGACATGGGCAGCTTTGCCTCTAGACCGGCACCCCCATAGTTCTGCAGAGCACGCGGTGCATGCTTACGCTCATTCTGGCGCGCCGACCGGAGAGCTCCTCGGGATCTTGAGCTAGTGCACCTTTCATTCGGACAAGAGATGAAGCGAGAGGCGGGACTTGTTTCTCGTATAGGGCGACTTGTGTGATGTGTTGTGTGGTGAGTTATTTTCGGACTAAGACCCTGAGTTGGCATCCGAGGCCCAAGTGTGGGCTAAGCTATGTGCTCTATTCTGTGTTTATATTCATAGCTTGCATATCTTTCTGCTAGATGACCATGTATATCGTATTGTACCCCGGTTGGGGATTCTTACTGAGTAATTCGTTACTCACCCTTATTATGTGGTTTTCCACAGGTAACCATGGTGCGAGACAGGATGGCTGGAGGAGGAGCTGTGATCATGGAAACCCGTTGTTCAACTCTGAGTCTTATGTTTATGTTTATGATTTAAATGTCCTCTGAATGCATGTAGTTGGGCATGGAGCCCTAGTGTGTTTTCTGAATGAATTTCCGGATTCTAGCATTGTTGTAACTATTGCAAAGCTTGTATGTTTTAAATAAATCTCTGATCAGAGTATGTTTTGGAAATGTATTTGTCTTGGAGCAGTGCTTGGAAACAGGGGGACGAGTTTCGAGGAATTTATGTTGATTTTTAAATGTATGTTTTCATATTTTAGTTTTTACTTAGAATCCAAACACCATCTTGCAAATTTTCTGTAGATTTGTATGCATGCATTGAGGTAATGGCCTATTTAGAACCCCATTCAGGTCGGGTCGTTACAACTAATGAGTCAATTAAGAGATTTAAGAAAGGTGGGTTTTCTTTAGAACTAGATTGCAGTTGAGGGCTTATTAGAAACTAAACAAAATTTTAATTTGTGAAATCTCCAGGCTCACGTGATAATTGTGCTTTCCTTCCCCAATTCCCTCGAAAACCCTATTCCAAATTGCTATTCTTCTTCAATCGAACTCCATCACCGATGATGAAGTTGCATTTGTTTTCTTGTCCAAGATTGATCGAAGCCCCTCCTTTTTTATTTTATCTTCTTCATATCCTTTAACCAATTTCAAAATCTCTCCTGGTCATTTTCATTCACGAGTTGCTTCAATTTTGATGGGTTAAAGTTTGATCTTCATCCTTTTCAATATTCTATTTTTTATTATAGTCGTGAGTATTGGTTGAATGTGAGTTTCTGTTGCTTGCTTGTTTTTCGTTTTGGAATTATAATTCAATATTGGTAGTCAAAGCTTAGGTGAGTTGAATTCAAGATAAGGCTTGGTTTGGGAATGTTATATTTATGATCAACAAAGGCTTTCAGTAAGGGGTTGGCTGGTTACTTGAGTTTGAAACGGTTTAAATGAAGAAGAACGACTTTGATAGGAATTGTTTGGTTCAATTTTGAGAACACTTGGGTGGATATTTGAGTTAGTGTTATTTGATAGTAAATTTCTTGTGAACTAAATGTCCAAACCTTATTTCCCGTTCATGTTGGATTTAAACTTGAAATGGTTGATAAAATTTAAGTCGAGCTAAGCTAGAATTTAATGTTGGTCGATGTCGAGTTCCCTTGTTGTCCGTGATTGGTAGTCGACCCCAAGGTGGTTTGTTGTTGCTTATTTGAATAGGATTTGACCTTGGTGTCACATTTCATTCTTAAATAGAGTTGTTGAAGGTTGGTTTAAGTTTTAGGATTGCTGGTGTGGCTGAATAGATAACCTGGGTACTTTCTTTACCCTTAAGTTGTATCTTTTTGTTTTAGTTCTCGATTGATAATTGTGTTACTACTTTATTGTAGGTTTTGAGAAATTAGGGCATGCACATTGCACTCGAGTTTTATTTTATTTTTTTGGTCGATTCTAGTTGACCCAAAAGTAAAGAACTTTAACCGGACTTGTTTTGCCTAGACAAACCTTGTAGCTCCTACTTGTTATAGTGAACCTTTGTGATAGCTCTCAAATATAGCATTATTTAGGCTAATATCATTTTTCCCATCGAACTATTCTTGCATTTGAATTGATTCAGTTTCTTTTGCAATGACTTTCATTTTATTCTTATTTATTCTCTCCCTTACTTTCATGTCTAGCTAAGCATTTTAGGCAAAGGTTAAGGGTGCAGGTTGTAGAAATCATGTACTAGGGTAAAGGGAGTTGTCAATAGAAGCATGTTAAATTAGGATCTTAATTAAATAGCAATTATCGACCGATCATCCACATGCGTTAATAGGTTGTAAATCGAAAGAGGAAATAACCTAAGGCTAGTTTACATGTTCAATAGGTTAGTATTTTGATGACTATAGTACTTTAAATTGAAGTTTAGGAATAAACACGTAACTATTGCATGCGAAGCACTGGTTTTTCACTACATCGGGTCGAAACGGAAGTTGGGCTAGGTGCTAAACGAAAGCGGAAGCGAACGTTTGTTAGGCGAAGTATGACAATTACTACTTACCGCAATTTATCCTAGGAATTGTTAGATGTGTCCAATAACCTTAACCCGAGCCTTACTTAGTTCATTTCTCATTTTATTTTTACTTTCACATTTAGATATAAAACAAACCAAAAATCCAACACCATTCATTTTACTTTTCTTGCACGACTCTTAGATTAATTAACTAATTGTAGACATCAATCCCTGAGGATAACGATAAAATATAAATACTTATCACTTGCTGCATACTCGACTGCGTATACTTGTGTATTAATGCGATCCGAATTGTAGAACTTAGTTTCACTCTTAGAATTAATCATTTTCTTATTTATATCGCACCAAATTATTGCATCACTTTGTTTATTCAATTGTATACTACTTCTGGATTAGGTTGTTGAATACATGAAGGCTCCTTGATTGATTCTAAGAGATATGCATTCTTGAACGAATACTCGTGTGCTAAATAGATTCTAGTAGTTGATGCATATTTATTACCTTGGTTGAAATATGTGAACTTGAGAGATATTTTGTTGTGCATACAGATCCATACTGAAGCATGTTTTCTATAGATATATTATTTGGCATGTTGTTGTGTTGATTTGAACATGTTGATTAAGATTTAGGGAGCGTATGTAGGTAGATTGTCTATCACAAGTCTGTTCTCGTTATGAGCATGTTGCATAAGATTATAGGATCTTTGTGAATGCATGTCTTGTTGTTCGTGGTATAGGACCGAACATGTAGAGCTGTATGACATAGCCTATGTTTTCTTATGAGAAGACATTGCATGTTTTTTTTTAGTTTCCTATGATAGCTCACATGATGTATAGCTTAGGCACATGAAACTTAGGTTGTCATGGATTGTCTACGTTAAGATTCGATCCATTTGGGTGGCTAGATGCGACGATGTTCTCTGACGGATAGAAGTAGTTAAATTTAAGAGGTTGTGCTCATAGAGGGATAGATTGCAACCATCTTAAAGGCGACACGTTGACCATCAGGTCTAACCATCAAGTTTTAAAGATGGTGTTGAGTAGCCGACTATAGTCAAGGGCCCTGTAGTCCATTCTAATAATGTAAGGGACCGACCCGAATGGGGCACTAAATGGGCCCTTACCCCAATGCATGCATTCAAAGTAAAGGACATTTAAACAGACATGATTTCGGATTCCAATTAAAACAAAACATTCAAAATAACCCCTTTAAAAACTAGACAATTTCCCTGGAACCTGTCCCTGTTTCCAAGCACCTGCTCCAAGATAAATACATTCTCAAAGTATACTCCGATCAGAGATTTCTTAAAATCATTCAAAACATGTCTAGATACAATAATGCTGGAATCCACAAAATATTCGAGAAAACATCCTAGGGCTCGTGTGCGCTATATGCATTGGGGAAAATAAAACATAAAGAGTCATAACACAAAATCGAGTTTGATGATTGAGCCCCATGATCACAGCTCCTCCTTCACCATCTGTCTCGCAACTTGGTTACTCGTGGAAAAACCACGGTAAGGGTGAGTAACGAATTACTCAAGAAGAATCCCCAACCGGGGTACAATACGATATACATGGTCATCTCAATGAGCGTATGCAAGCTATGAATATAAACACAGAATAGAGCACATGGCTTAGCCCACACTTGGGCCTCGGATGCCAATTTAGGGTCTTAGTCCGGAATAATATCACCACACGGTCCAATACATAAGTCGCCCTATACGAGAAACAAGTCCGGCCTCACTGCTTCATCGTCGACGAAAGGTACACGGCTCACAATCCCGAGGAGCTCTCGATCGGCTTTGTAATGAGCGTAAGCATGCACCGCGTGCTACTGCAGACACTATGGGGTGTCGGGTCTAGAGGCAAGTCGCCCATATCCGATCACCACGCCTAACTAAATCTTTGGATCGGTGTCGCGACATAGGGTGTGAGACACGGACACGTAAACTATGTCACCTGAACCACCGCACTGGGGCTAAGGAACGGTCGTGGTAGGCTTACACTAGGAAGCCGTCCTTGCCTTAACAGTGGCAATCGGGGGCTACCGCCAAACATGCCGAGGACATGCCGGTTGTCGGGGGACGAGGCAATGCCAAGTCATCATCCCGACCGTTGGGGCATTAACAACCGCCACCTCACCCAAGATTGCGGGGCCTACCGCTTGGGTTAGCTAATCCCTCACGGGGTCCGGGGCGGAATGACTTGCTCGACGTCCCCGCCATGGATGCAAGGTTCTTTATGCATCAAAGCCCGGATGATGCTATCTACCGCAATTCTAACTGCGCCTAGCAAAGCAAAGCAAACAATTCCATAAAATCCAATACGTGCTCAATAAGAATACAACGAGCCTAGCATGATACTACGAAGCAAGGAGCAGATCACGAGCATGTTAGAGAGGAACAACCTAGCATGGATTAACATGAGAATTAAACCGGGAAAATCATGCTAATCGGGAATTGTAATAGAATACCTAGCTATACATGTCAATAAACACAAACAAGCAATCAATCGGCAATCACATATAATATCGCAGGTCCACACAACTCGGTAAGAAATCCTTACCTTGGCCGGGACAATTTGATAAGAAATCCTATGCGGCTAACGAACCCGAACTAGCTACCGAGAACCTATCAATCACAACAAAAATCACACAATAGGTCTAAATATAATTAAATAAATGAGGCTCAGCTCGGGAGCAACTCACGAGGCACGACGAACGCACGAACGAGCCGATTGCACGAACGGGCAAAGAACGGCCGGCCGGGCGAGTGGGCGCAGAAATGGGTGCATGGCTGGGGGCTCTCGGCTGCGCGCGGACGACAACAGAGCGTTGGCGATGCGGCTCGGCTGGCGCTGGCGAGGCGCGCGCGCGACGCGGACGCGAAGCAGATCGGGCGATCGCGGCACGACTCGGCGAGCGAGGGGCTCGGGCGGCGATGCTGGTGGGCCGAGGCGAGCTCTGCAGCGCGTCGCGGCCGGCGAGACGTTCTGGGCAGAGGACGATCTGGGCAGAGGAGAAGAACGAGCTCGAATTCGAGCGATTGGTGAGGATTCGACGGCCGATTCGCTGATGGCTGGAATTCCCTACACTGGCTGCACGAAAACCACGCAATTCCCTCACTCTCTCGGCCAGCAGAACTCAAAATCGGAAACAGGGGAGGGCAGGAAGGAGAAGAAGAAGGAGAAGAAAACGCTCACCTACAGCTCGGGAAGAGATCGACTTCGAATTTAGAGAAGAAGCTCGGTCGAAATGGAGCTGGAGAAGGAAGAAATCGCAAGGGAAATCGTTGTCGGTCGGAGGAAGAATCTCGAAGAAGAAGAAGAAGAAATGGGGGAAGGAACTCGGGCGATTTTGGCTTTTAAAATAAAACGCACGAAGACAGGCATAAATATTAGATGGCGCGTTTAGAAGCACAAGAGTGCTCAGTGGCTCGATTGGCAGCGCCCCTTGCCTAGCCTGCAGCGCGTCCTTGGCTCAAATCTCACTCGACGCGCTATTAATTCCTTATTTATTTTCACCTTTTCCCAAGCCCAAATGTCTTCACCAAAATTCCCGATCCCATTCAAATCGACTCATAATTATTCCGAAAATTTTCAATTTCAAAACCGGCCCTGGGCCTCTCGGGAAGACAGGGATGAAATTTTCGGGCCGTTACAAATAACTAAAGAGTAACTCAAGGGTAGCCCGTAGTCCATAAATTTTCTTTAAGCATATTGAGAGCATCCTAAACTATATGAGTTATGAACATTGGAGAGGAAGCATGATCCAAGCTTCGACTAGTGTAATCAATAATTTGTTGGCAAACATCTACACCTGCAGCTAGTCGAGATGTCAACTTGCTTAGCACCATGGGGTTATCTTATATGTTCTTGTTCGCCCCTCCGTGTTGGAGGAACCCGAGAGATACCTGGGCGTCTTGAATGGTTTACACTTGAGTATCGAGGTGCTCTGCCTTACTCGATATAGAGATTGAGTAGTGGCTTTCGAGTCTCAGGGCATTGGTCAGTGAAGCCTCTCCTTATGTGCTGTCACTTGGTATGGGACGCATGGCACAGGTACTTAGGAGTCGGGAATTGTTCTCATTTGCTTCTGTATGTTATTTAGAGGCTTTTGATTAAGCTGGACTCGTTTAATATGATAAGTGCATCCCGTATGGGGTTTCTTACAAAGCTTTTTTTTATAAAAATTCGCCCTTCGTTTTATGTTGTTTGTGGATTCAAACCATAACTGCTGGTACCCACTAGGATGGATGACCTAGGCACTTTAGGATAGACCCAAGGGATATGTCTAGTTAGTTTTATTCTGACTTTACATTTAAGTTTGAAGTTGTATTGCATTCCATTATTCACGAATTTCTTGTAATAACTTAGTTTAAATTATTTTAGTTTTGAAATCCAGATCTCGTGATTTACTTGTTTTAAGTGCATCGATGGATTATTCGCTTTGGTTGAAACTTGTTGGTTAATATTTGAACAAAATTTGAAGTGTCACGGTTTTGTTTTTTAGGTATGGATTTCACATATTTAGGAGGAAACTTTGTCGAAATTGTACGATTTTTTCAAATATGTTAGTAACTTTCATGGTATAACCTTATAGTTATGGAGGAATGAGTCTAATGGTGAAAGATTTTTGTTCCCTCAAATTGGGTCTTTTTATTGTGGAGAATGTATTTTCTCAATGTTAGTTTCATCATATATAAGATATAGTTTTCTAAATTAAATAAATAAAAAAAAAAGATTTTTGAGAAAATAAATAAATAAATATATTTATATATATATGTGAATGATTTTTCTCATATTTATATAAAAATCTAGAGATAAAAGTGGGTGAATGGTTTTTCTTATATTTATATAAAAATCTAGAGATGTTTTTTCTTTGAATTTTGTGGAATAAAATGTATAAAGTATATTGTATGCCTAATTAGAATTAGTTTGAATTCTCAAAAAAAAAAAAAAAAAAAAAAAAAAAAAAAAAAAAAAAAAAAAACAATGATAATAAATAGAAGGGAATTTGCTACCAATGACAGGTTTTGGCCCATCTATTTTAATTATAGCACAAATTGTAAAAAAATTCATGCATAGCACATTTTGTATATTCTTTTTCAATTTCCAAATATACCCTTTTTCTTTTAACTTCCTCTTCAAGCTTCAAGCTTTCCTTCTTCCTCCTCTCTTTGCACAAACTTTCCAGCTCTTCTCTACAATTTCAAGTCTTCCTTCTTTCCCATTCTCTCTGCAATTTCTTCTTCCTCTACAAGCTTCAAGTTTTCCTTCTTTTCCATTCTTCTCTACCATTTCTTTGTGCGCTTTCTCTTCTTGCGATTTTGTGGTTGTACGTTGGGTTTCTACAACTTCTTTGGATTCTTTGGGTTTCAACAGCTTCATTTTGGTTTCTACGTCTTCTTTACGTTTGGTTTCAACAGCTTTTTTGGTTCGAACCTAAACGTACTAATTTTTTTTCTTTGGGTTTTCAATCTAGGTTCTGTTAATAACACTGATAGTAGTTCATGATTGACTTCTATCGAGTTTCTACAACTTTCTGGTTCAACCTAAAACCTAATGATTACTTCTTTGTGGTTTTGAATCTAGGTTCTATCAATAACACTGATAGAAGTCAATCTGATTGACTTCTATCGTTTTTACAGCTTTTTTAGTTCGACCTAAACCAAATGATTTCTTCTTTGAGGTTTTGAATCTAGGTTCTATCAGTAACACTGATAGAATTCAATCTGATTGACTTCTTTCAATTACAAAACTGATTGAATTCTCTTAGTTCAACTGATAGAAGTCAATCAATTTTATAAGTGTAGAAGTCAGTGAATTTATTTGATAGATGATACCAATACTATATTTAATTGCCTCTTTTTATAATGAACATTATTAATTGATTGATATATATATATAGGAGGAGTTACAAAACATGAAGTGTAGGTTTAGGATATATCAGTTACAAAACTGATTGAATTCTATCAGTTCAACTGATAGAAGTCAATCAGTTTTGTAAGTGAGTCAATCAATTTATTTGATAGATGATATCTAATACTATGTTTAATTGCCTCTTTATATAAGGTACATTGTTAATTGATGGATATAAATAATTTTCCTTTCAGATTTTTCACCATGGTTAAGCTTTCTATTATTGTCTTTCATGGTGGGCGATGGAATGCAAATGGTTCTTATGAGAACTATAAGGTTTGTGGAGTTTTGGTTGACGAAGTAATGAGTTTTGAGGGTTTTGGATTGTTGATTCTGACAGAGTTAAAATTGAGTGTACATCGGTCTTCTTTACAGTTATTAATCTTATTGGATTATGGCCAAAATACCCCTCCTTTTCAAATTTTGGAGGATAAAGATGTAGACTGGTTCTTAACTTTAGTGAAGGATAATAGTACAAGAAATCCATTAGTGGTTGATATCAATGATTTTTTTTTAGAGGGGACACCTAGCAGTGTTGTTAGCAATTCTAATTTGTTGGTGTCTTCCTTAACAATAGATGATGATAATGGTGTTGATGTCCCTTTTCATGTCATTCAAGATATTCAATTGGATTGTGCATTTAATGTAAAAGATGTATTTGCTAGCAAGGAAGTGTTGTGTAGTTGTTTCAAATACATGGTCATGTGAAAAATAATTTTGAGTTTAAGACTCCCGAGATCCAAAGCAATAGAGCAATTGAGTTTCAATGTTGCAAAGATGATTGTTTATGGAATGTCAAGGCATCTCGTTACAGGAATACTGATTTATGGATCCTTAGGAAGTATGTTTCTATTCATAATTGTCCTTTGCATAGTATTCAAACATCTCATAGGCAAGCATCATCAATTTTAGTTGGGGATTCATTAGAAGAAGAATTTAGGTTTAGTTCCTATAAAAGTTTGACCCCGAAAGAAATTAAGCTTAAAGCACGCTCAAAGCTTGGAGTTAGTGTGAGTTATTCAAAAGCATATAGGGCTAAAGAATACATCATGAAGGTGTTGAAGGGTGATGCAGCTGAATCCTATGCTTTGATTCCAAAAATTTTCAAGAAATTAGAAGAAATGAACGCAGGTTAGTTCAACTAATTGAGTTCTATGAATCATTATTTATTGAATGCTATCAATCAATAATTGACTTCTATCACACTAATGAATGATATATTCATTTTTGTAGGAACATACACGACATTTGAAACTAATGATGAGGGACATTTCAAATACTGTTTTATGGCAATGAGTGCTTCTATTGAAGGTTGGGAGTTTTGTAGGCCTAATATATATGTGGATGAGACTTTCTTGAAGGGAAAATTTGGAGGCATTCTGCTAACAGCTTCGACTATGGATGGCAATAATCAAATATTTCCACTTGCTTTTAGTATTGTTGATTCAGAAAACGATGCTTCATGGCTTTGGTTTTTTGAGAATATGAAGAAATGTTTTGGACATCCACGAAAATTTGGTTTTCATGTCGAGATAGGCATTTGAGTATTCCTAAAGGTTTTTGATTTGTTTATCCGGATGTCGAATATTGTGTTTGTATGCAACACTTGTTGATGAATCTTAAGTTACACTTCAAAGGATCTATGATAGATAAAATTTTCAAAACGTGTGCAAAGGCTTACACAGTTGAAGATTTTGAATATAATATGAGATTGTTTGAGTCTATACACCCCACTATTCGTCAATATTTATTTAATGTTGGTTATGAAAAGTGGGCGCAGGCATATTCTAGGAAAAGAAGATATAGAATGATGACTTCAAATAATGCAGAAAGCATAAATTCACTTTTAAAAGAGTTAGAGATTATCCTGTAGCAATGCTTCTTGAGTCTACTAGAGACACGTTGCAATCATGGTTTTATGAGCTAAGGGAAGCTGCAACTTCTACGACTACAATTTTGTCCACTTCGGCTGAAAAGATTTTACGAAAAGGACATGATGCATCTAGAACTTTCAAAGTAAGGTATTTCTTTCAATTTTCGAATCGTATAGTGTTCTTACCTTAAACAATTATTTATTAGCATTTTTTTTATTTGTAGGTTGATTCTATCAGCAATTCAGAACATAAAGTAATTGACGAGATTAATCAGTTTTTGGTTAACCTTGATACTCGGTCATGTACCTACCGTGTTTGGGATCTCGATGAAATTCCATGCTCTCATGCTCTTGCTGCTATACGTGCACTAGATTTGAATCCTTATACTTTTGTAGCTGAATTTTATTATTCTAATACTTTGGCAACAACTTATAGAGGGTTAGTTCGTCCGGATGGAAATCATCATAGTTGGAGCTCTATAATTGTCGATGATCATGCTTTGCCTCCAATTATGAAACGCCAAGTTGGAAGGCCTCGCAAACAAAGGATACCATCTATAGGTGAAGCAAGGAGTTACGTAAGGTGTAGTCGTTGTCATCGAGTTGGACATAATTGTAGAACTTGTAAATTTGCTCCTGTTGTACAATGATATTCATACTCTCTCCTTGCTGTCTTTTTTGTTTGTGGTGTTCTACATTTTGTAGTATGGGAGTTAAGTTTGTAAGTGGATATATTCTAAAACTGTGCTCTACACCACTTTCTTGTTTTTTTTGTACTTTTGTAATTATGCACAGTGGTAGCATTGAAATAGCTCTCGGCAGTAGCCTTCAAAGGTCAAGCTCTCTGTGTTCTTTCTTTGTGTTGTGTAAATTTCTACAACATGTAAGCTTTACTGCCTTTTGGCTTTCCTTGTACATGTTTTATACTACACATAAATCAATAGAACAAGTTTATTGGTTTCCAATTTCTGTTTTAATTCTAAGTTTTGTAAATGGCTTTGTAAATGGAATACTCCAAAGAGAAAGAAGAGAACAAGAAAGAGAAAGAATACTCCTTTGAACACTAAAAGAGAAAGAAAAGAACAAGAAAGAAGAGAGTATCATTCCCATTTGAAGCAATGGAACAATCCCATATTGGTTTAAATGGTATCATTCCCAAAGTCAAATTTCATTCATTCATTCACAAACAAAGTAATTGAATTTCAAAACAAAAGTAAATTGTCTAATAATCCAAACAAAAAGGAAAATGTACAAAAGTAGGCTATTCTTTATACAAAAGTAAGTCATTTTCCTTCTTTAAATACAAAAGCTATTCTTTATTCAATCTTGGTGACTGCCTTACTGGGGACTTCGGGGATAATGCTTTTGATTTTGCATTTGGAGAATCACTTTCTAACAATTGTAAAGCTGTTAATGCTTCTTTTATCCCCTTTCCTTTCCTTGTTGTTTTTATCTTGTTAGCTATTCTTTCAGCTGATTCATTCTCCAATCTTTTTTTTTGTAGGCATTATCTTCCTCTTCATTCTTTCAGCAGCAACCTTAGGACGATATCTCTTTTTCCCTTTCTTGTCATTTGTTTTTTTCGTTCTATTTTCCCTTTCTTCGTCTTCGTCATTCTGTTCTTCTTTTTCCTCGTCTTCTTCAACCGGTTCTTCTCTTTGGTATTCTTCCTTTTCTTCTTCTTTTTCTTCTACTTTGTCATATATTTCTTCTTGATTTTTTTCACTACCTTTTTCCTTCAAGAACAAAGCAAAGAAAAATTAGATTCATAAAAAAATCTTTAGGGAGACGAAATTACTATGAAAAAATCAGTGAAAACAATACTTCCTATGTGTGTAAACCAAAGCCTTATTTCCTACCACTTTAAGCAGATCAATTAGATTAATAAGTCATAAGTCAAACTGAAACTAATAGTGTCAAGACCCAAAAAAATGTTTCTCATCTTGTAGAGAGATCAATGGTAATTGTTAACTTAAACCAATTCAAAAGGACAATCAACTGGGTGGAACTGGTAGACGTCTATCAGTGGAACAGATAGACTTCTATCAGTAGAAGTGATAGACATCTATCAGTTCCACTCATTCCTTTCACCAGCAACCTTAGGAAGCTACAACACTTCAAATTTCATAACAGATCAGTACTGTACAAGTCTAAACTGCCAGAAATATCATCTTCAATCTCCACCTACCATTTATAAGAAGCAATATGAAAGAAGTAAATAAACATATATAACAGTGTAAGGACCCAACAAAAGGTTTTCCATCTTGCGGAGAGATCAATGGTAATTGTTAACTTCAACCAATTCAAGAAGTCAATGAACTTGGTAGAACTGGTAATAGTCTATCATTGGAATGGAACTGATAGACGTCTATCACTTACACTCAATCCTTTCACTAGCAATCTTAGAAAGTTACATCAATTCAAATTTCATAACAGATCGGTACTATACAAGTCTAAACTACTAGGAACCAGTCAATTTATTAATGCAAATTCCTACAACTTAGTACAGTACAGTACAGTTGATCATTAAAAAATCATAAGAATGACAAGTATAAAAACGTACCTTTGGAGCTTCAACTTGATCATCTACTTGAGCTTCTTTGTTTGCTTCCATCAACTTATTCAAAACTTTTAAAATTTTGGCTTGAACAACCTTGAGCTCCTCTTGTCCAGCCTTGAGCTCCTCTTGTCCAGCCTTGAGCTCCTCTTGTCCTTTCTTCAAATCTTCTATAACTTTACACATTGAAGTTAATTTTTCACTCAATGTGTTTTTTTCTCTTCTTCTTCTTCTTCTTCTTCCGTACTATCATTATCTTTCTCCTCCATTTTTTCCTTATTTCCTTCTTCTTTTTCTTCTCTTTCGTTTCTATCTTCTCTTTCACTGTCATTGTCATTAGTTTCTTCATCTGCTTCTTCAATGAGATATTTTAGAGTCTCTATTTGAAGTTCTTCTTCTGTTGGTATCAATGGTTTTACTGAGAACTAATAAAAAAAGTTTTGCAATTAATCATCAATCAATTTTACTTATTGTATTCAATAAAGAAAGCAATAAATTTAGCTTACCCTCGAAGACTCAAAAATTCTTTCCTTAAATATCTCAAAATCTTCCTTGCCATGTGCCGACCATCTCAACATTCTTGGCCCTCTGGTTTCAATTCTCCGTCCGAACCCTAATTCAGCCAATAATGGGATTACTTCAAAGGCCCAAAATATGAGCACTACGGGAAATCCTTGAAGTGAGATAGACGGGGCATTCTTTTTTGTACACTTCCTAAAATATTCTAAAGTGCTGTTAAAGCACTCTCTACCCCAAGGAAATGATTGAAACCTCTCATCATTATCTATTAATTTGAAATGAGCTGGGTTTATTTTGTTGTGGGGTTGTTTCGGGAGTAGCAAACACTCCAGAATGTATATGTTTGCAAACTTGACTCTCAAGGATTCGTTGTTCGATAATTGTGGCAAAATATTAAAAGAAGCTACAAGTTTGTTTCTATCAATGAGTTTGGCATTGTTAAAGAAGTTCGAACGCAAATCACTATTATCGTCCTCATAAATCTCCTGAACGGGTAACTCTCCACTATTTAACCCAGTGATGAGACAAAAGTCTTTAATCCCAAATTCAATGCAATGACCCTCAAGGTTGAATGCCAAAGTGTTTTTTTAGGGGTTTCACATTGCCTCAAGGAAAGGTGTGAAAGCTATTGATTAGGAAGTTTTCTGGCACGTAACTCTAAGAAATGCCCAAAGGGACCCCTCCTAAACATTTCTAGCTCTCTCTCAGTTAGAGTTCCTTTTATATGTTCTACTACTTCGAGTTTGGTGTAGACATTTATATTTGATGGGCGAGTCCAATCAGTTTTTTCGATGATTAGCTTCCCTTTCTCCTGTTAAAAAGAAGTCAATCCTTTAGTACTCCATATTTTTTAAATCCCACAACCTGTCACACAAATTATCACATTTATTTTTTGCTTACTTCAATGGGTTTCATCTTCTTTGAAGAGGATGTCCCTGCCTTAACTAAACTTCTTTTTGCCATCTATTAAACATTATTAAAGTCAGTCATTGACACAAACATTAGTAATATTCAAAACAATAAGCATATAGACACTAAAGTATCTTTTATCAGTTAAATTGATTGATGACAGATCACTAAAGTATCTTCTATTAGATAAATTGATTTATAACAAACACTCAAGTATCTATCTTAGTTAAACTGCTAACTATAAGATAGTAATAAACCAAAACAATAAACATATATAACATACACTCAAGTATCTTCTATCATTTATGATAAAATATAACTACAACTTCATAAAAAATTCATTAACTCAAAAAAAGTCTTGATAGAAGTCTATCAGTTGAGCTGATAGAAGTCTATCGGTGGAGCTGATAGAAGTCTATCGGTGGAGCTGATAGAAATCTATCAATGGAACTGATAGAAGTCTATTGGTGGAGCTGATAGAAGTCTATCAATGAAACTGATAGAAGTCTATCCGATTAGAGCCGAAGTAAACATGATCAGTGAAATCAGTAAATTTTAGTGTGCCATAGAGAGTTAGAGTTTAGAAATGGGGTTGCAAGAGCCATGCATAAATTCGTTCCCAAAAAACAAAAAAATCAGCTACGATGGAAGAGTTCCAATCGATGTACCCACCGCCATTGGTAACACATAGAGAAAATGAAGGGGGTCGAATAGAAAACATACCGAAACTAAATCGCAGGAAGTAAGAAACTTAGATAAGTGAGCGGGGAAGAAAAGACGTCGATCTTGGGGTCTTTGCAACGACGATGAGAAGTTCCGACGACGAAGGTTTTTTCAGGGTTTAGACGAAGAAGGTTTTTCAGGGTCGAATGGGAGAAATGAGGGGTAAGGTTTTTCAGGGTCGAATGGAAGAAGGGGGTTTTTCAGGGTCGAATGGAAGAAATCTGTTGGGAGGTTTTTCTTTTTTTTATTTTGACGAAGAAGGTGTCTACGGGTTTGTGTGGGAAGGGGATTTGTGCATAGTAGATTTAAGGAGGGGTTTTTTGGTAATTTTACAAACTTAATCTATTTTTTTGCTACATATGAATAAATTTTAAAAATGTGTTGTGGAGAGAATTATTTATTTATTTTTTAATATCCATGCAAAGAACCCTAAATAGAATTGCTTTTGGTCAAAGTCGTTAAAGCCAAATAGAAAACTCCCCATGAAATATTGTAGAAAAAGAGAGAGAAAAAGAGGTGGATGAACTATCAAAATGGGCTATTTGAAAAGTGTTTGAAAAAAAAGAAAAAGTTAAAAGTTAAAATTGCATTTTGTCTGCATAAGTTAACGTCATTTTTTAATGATCCCAATAATTGTTTATTAATAAATTATTTCAGATGCAATAGTAAATTGGTGTCATATTAATATGACCTAAATAGAACTAATGCGACCTAATATGAGTGATAATAACAAATAGAAATTTAGATAAACTAATTTAAAATATTTTATCTTGAATTTAAACCGTGTAAATATTTTTTTATATCAATAAAAGTTATAATAAGAAGCAATAAAATTAACAAGTTGAATGATAAGTTATAAATTTAGTTGTCAAACTCAAATTATTAAATATGTATAATTTGTGTCAAGAAAATTTTGAAATGATCATCAACTACCTCGATAATTAAGAGGTAATATGTTCTGCAAATCAGAAACAACTGAACGGTGGAAGCTCATATAATAAATTTATACTTTTACTTTTAAAATTTGAGAAAGAAATTGGTGTCAAAAAAAATTTGAGAAAGAAATTGATTTGTATTTATTTTTTCTAAAATAGAATACTATTACAAAGTAAAAAAATAATAAAAAGTGGGAAAGAGAGAAAACATGAGGGCTCATGAAAAGCTGCCCCACAACTTGCAACCAACTTGCAGAAGCTCAGTCTTATTCAAATACATTAACAATTCTTTCTTTAGAGAGAAAAAAACACAATTTTGCAACTTGCAACCCAATTATTTATTTATTTTTTTAAAAGAAAACAGCTAATTGGATGGGAAAAAAGCAAGTTGCAGACTTGGCAGAATAGCTTTTTTCCTTGTCAAAAAACAAAAAAAGAAAAAAAAAGAATAGCTTCTTTCAAATTCTCTCTCTTGTTTATAATTAACTCGCATTAAAAATTAAAAATATATATATATAAAACTAGCGTACAGTTCTTTCCAATAACTCTCACCAATCCATTTTGAACTTTAACAAACGAAAATTTCTTAGGAGATGTTTGGATTAGATTTTGGTTGAAGAGTTAATTTGAAAAGTTATTTTAAAGTATTAATTGGAATAATTAAAAATGAAGAATTATAGTCAAATATTTATTTGAATGTAATTTTTATATAGAAAAGTTAGAGATAATAACTTATTCTTGTTGGAAAAAAGTCTTCCCCAATATTACATAGAATTCTCTTCTTGAATCCAATTACAAAAATCATTGCTCAACATTCGTATACAAAAGAGTTGATACACATGCTTAAAGTGATTCTCATTGGAATTCCTTGAAATATAGTCAGTGGAGAACACCACATTCTTGCATCTTTTCAATTAGAGACAATTTTTTCCACACTTTGCCAAAACTTTGTATGTGGGACAAATTTTTTAATATTTTGCCAAATTCTCAATAATTTTGATTTAAAATGAATAGTTAAAAAGAGAATTATTTAAAATTAGTGGTTGAAAATGAATTATTTTGAATAGGGGGAAATAAATGATTAGAAATGAGTAGTTTAGAAATGAGAAATTATTTTGAGTAGTTATAAATTAAATGAATGAAAAGAAATGAGGAGTTATTTTTATAGTAAAAATGAAAAATTATTTTGAGTAGTTACAAAAAAAACTCGTTTAAAATGTATTTTTCATGTAATAGTTAATAAATTTCCAATCTAAATCTTTCTTAAATACGACAAACAAACATTCCTTAAATGTGACAAACAAACACCTCTTAGGGAGTGTTTGTTCGACATATTTAGGTAGGATTTAGGTTAATGTGTTATATTGAGGAGTTGTATTGAGAAGTTAAAAATTGAGAGTTGTGTCAAAAACTCGTTTGGATTTAATTTTTCTATAGAGGAGTTAGAGTCAAAACTTTGTTTGGATGTAGATTTAAAATGAGTAGTTATTTGTAGTAGTTAAAAAAGAAATTATTAAAAATGAATGGTTAAAACTGAGTTATTTTGATTGATTTGAAAGAAATGATTAAAAATAAGTGGTTAGAAATGATTGAGTACTTAGAAATGAATTATTAAAAATGAATGGTTAGAAATGAGAGTTATTTTTAAAAGTAAAAATGGGAAGGGGTTAATAAAAACTCATTTGGATGTAAGTTTTTGTAGAGGAATTAATAAATCATAAAACTAAATCCTACCTAAAGATGTCAAACAAACAGCCCCCTTTGGTTGTACTAAACCTAACACATTTTCTTAGTAATTATTATTATTATTTATTTTATTTTAATTAATTAATTAATTTTATTTATTTATTTTGCATTAGCAAATTCGTGTATAAACTTTGTTCACTTTTGATCAATTAAGATGACACAAGAAAGGAACAGTCAAGAGAAAAAGGTTTCATTATTTATTTTTTTAGTTTATTTTATTTTTTGAATTCGAGACAGAATTTTTTAATAGTTCTATGATTCAAATTCATAACTTATGAATTAATAGTTACAAATGATATTATTGGAGCACCACTCTTTTCGTTGTAATGACAATATTTTAATATAAATATTAGAGAATTTGCATTGTATAACAATTTTTTGCCCTTTTTTTTTTTTAAATTGCGTCCATATCACTTTCTGCCTTTATTTTGTTTTTTTAATTCCTATTCTACCCTTTGTTTTAAAATTCGCCGAGCTCGTCTTCGTCTTCGCTTTGGTCTTCCTCTTCACTTGGTCTTCGTCGACTTCGTCTTCTCTGTTTCAAGCTTCGACCTTCGTCGTTTTTTCCTTCTCTGTTTCGAGTTTTGTTGCTTCTTTCTCTCCCTTTCTTGCATCGGCGCCTTCTTCCTTCTCCGTTTCTAGCTTCGCTTGTTACGTTTGGTTAAAATGCCTATGCTATCCTCATCATTGCGTCATCTCTACAAGCTCCACGATCTTGAGTCGCACCACCGCCTCCTTCCAAAACAATTGAAGCCTCGATTTCTCCTTCTCTTCAATGGGTAATCGATCAAAACCTTTGTAGAGCTTCTTGAAGAATCATTTAGGTCGGTGATTCAAAGCAATTTTGAGAAATCGGAGTGATTTCTCTAAACGATTTTGATAATATTTCTGATTTTAATTGTGATTTTGCTACATATGAGTATTGGAATCAGTGAATCGTTTATTGGGAATAGACTATTTGTGCTTTAACTTGGATTTTGGCCATTGTGATGCTTTCTACTAGAGAAATAGAATGTTTCGTCAAGGAAAACAATGGCCATTTATTCTAATTATCTGGTGGGTTTTTTTTCCTTGTTTTTATGTTTTATGTTCTTCATTTATTTACATGCTTACCGATTAGAAGTCTATGAAGATCAATACTATGTTTTCAAGCATATTGTATATGTAATTTCTTCATTTATTTATACGTTTTCCATTTACATTACAGTGGAAAGCTATGCAAGAAAATACGTATATACTATGAATTGGGGATTTCATTTTGGAGAAAAAACCCAAATTGTCAATTGGTAAGATGCTTAAGTTGGCTGGTGTTGCCGTTGCAGATCATGTTTCTCAAGTGGAAACTCACGAGTTGAATGGGTTGTTTAATGTGAAGCAAAAACATAAATTGGAGATCTTTACTCAAATGGAGGATGTAGATATAATTAAAATGTGAGGGAAATGAGATTCATTAGATTCAATCAACATACCACTATCATGTCAATAAACAACATCAGTAGAAAACTAATAGAATCAATCACTAGCAAACTAATAGAGTCAATCACTAGAAAACTGATAGAATCAATCAGTAACAAACTGATAAATTCAATTACTAGGAATTGATAGATCAATCACTAGAAAGCTGATAGGTTAAATCACTAGGAAACTGATAGAGTCAATCACTAGCAAGCTGACAGATTCAATCACTAGGAAACTGATAGATACAATTGCTAGGAAACTGTCGATCACCTGGAAACTGATAGAGTCAATCACTGGTTGAGTTCTATCACTAGGAAACCAAAAATTGATTGAAACCTAAAACAAAAAATTATTGATTCAATCACTATGAAATCGATAGATTCAATCACTAGCAAATTGATAGAGTCAATCACTAGCTAACTGATAGATTCAATCACTAAGAAACTGTTTGATTTAGCCACTAGAAAACTGATAGATTAATCAATGGGAAACTGTTTCATTCAATCACTATAAAACTGATAGATTCAAACACTAGGAAATTGATAGAGTCAATCACTAGCAAACCAATATAGTCAATCACTAGCAAACTAATAGATACAATAACTATAAAATTATTAGATAGAATAATTATGAAAGTGAAAGATTCAATCACTAACAAATTGATAGACTAAATCACTGTTAACCGATAGATTCAATCACTAGGAAACTGTTTGATTCAATCTCTAGGAAACTAATAGATTCAATCATTAGGAAACTGATAAAGTTAATCACTAGTAAACTGATAGATACAATAACTATGAAACTGATAGACACAATAACTATGAAACCGATAGATACAATCACTAATAAATTGAATCAAATTTAATTAAAGTAGTTCAACTGGTAGAAGTCACTTGATTTTTTAAGTGATAAAAGTCAATCATTTTTATAAGTAATAAAATTCAATCATTTTTGTCAGTGATAGAAGTCTATTTTTAGTGATAGAAGCCAATTGTTTTAGTGATAGAAGTCAATCTTTTTTGTAAGTGATAAAAGTGAGTTAGTGGGCTGGAAAAACGGCAACATCATGCGTGGGTGTTTTAGTAATTTCAGCAGCCGTGTTTCTAGTTTCTGCCATGTAGGAAATATTTTAAATTTTGTGCTATTGATGCAATTTCTTTGGTTTTTTTTTTATACATGCAAAATCTTCTAAGTATTATGTATGATAACTCTAATTCTATTTGAAAATCTTTTGATGTATACCATATTTTAAGTAGGGACGACTAGGGACGATATATTGTAAAGGTCATCTTAGGACTCAGCTTTTATAATATTTTTAAGTTTAAATTATCAAATATACCGATGAACGAGATTTTGTCAATATTACACTTGAACTTTGAAAAGTTTCAAAAATACGTTTGAACTTAACAAAATGTTTAAGAAATACCTTTGCCGTTAAAGTTAGATGGAAACCTTTAACGTTTTATTTAAAAAATACCATTGAAAATTTAAAAAGTTTAAAAAATATCCTTAACTATAAAATCCTTATAAAATATTTGTATCATTATTTTTTTTGTTTTTTAGTTACAACAATTTGGGGCATTAGGTGTACACTAATGTTGTCGAGTTAATGCTTTTGTTGGCTTGTACTTTTAACT
Organism: Sicyos edulis; assembly: GCA_036507275.1. Taxonomy (NCBI): domain Eukaryota; kingdom Viridiplantae; phylum Streptophyta; class Magnoliopsida; order Cucurbitales; family Cucurbitaceae; genus Sicyos; species Sicyos edulis. Next base: position 35,340,621 of record CM071848.1, on the reverse strand, counting down.
TATAAATTACTTTTATGTGTCAATATTAGTTGTTTTAATTAATTGAATAATTAATTTGATTTTGAAATTAATTTCTTAATATTTTTCTCTTATGATTGTTGTTTATCATTTATTTTATGCATTTATTATTTTACTTTTATTTTTTGATACGTGGAAAGTAGTGGTGTACATGGGGTTGAATTAAGGAGAATTGTTGGACTAATAAAAAATTTTGGATTGGTGAATCTATTAAACTGCTTAACTGTGTGTGTTTCATTATTAATTTTGCTTGGGTTAATTCGGGTTGTCAAGTTATTTGAACATTTATAATAGAAAGTCATTGAATTTTAGCTTAAATTAACTAGTATGTTTTTTTTATTAATTGCACTATTAATTGTAATGTGTTTAAATTTTCAAGTTAAATATTATATTAGCAATTAATAGGAAGAAATTCAATAGTTTAAATAAATCACAAGATTATAAATGCACTCTAAATTTTAGTTTTAATCTTGATGCAATATTGTTTTTGGTCAACTGGCCAATTGAAGCTAGCCGTTCAAGCCAAGCAAAGGTACTAACCTACTCAGCTACTTGTGGTTGCTTATGAGCCCCACCCTACAGGGCTATCTTTGGTTGCATATGAGCCCCACTACATCTAAGGTATGATACCACTACTAAGGCTTAGACTCAAAATATTTCAAAGTATTTCTATTTAAAGCACTTCCCATCTGTATCGAACCTGAGATGCTTGAGAAAGCATGTCCCAAATGCCCCATGTCTCAACTACTAGTGTAAAGACCCGACCCGAATGAGGTCCTAAACTAGGCCTTTACCTCAATGCATGCTTTAAAAACTTAGAAACAATATGCAGGATTGTATTCCAAATTTTGAATGAAAACTAAAAACACATAAACATCCATTTTAAAAGTCAAACATTAAATTCCTGAAACATGTCCCTGTTTCCAAGCACCTGTTCCAAGCCAAATACATTTCCAAAACATGCTCTGATCAGAGACTTATTCAATCATTCAAAACTTCAAACGGTTTACAGCAGTGTCAGAATCCAGAAAACAATCATAAAACACCCTAAGGGCTCCGTGCCCAACTACATGCATTCATAGGATAATAGTAGCATAAAACATAAATATAAGACTCAGAGTGAAACAGCTGGTCCCCATGATCAGCAGCTCTTCCTTCAGCCATCCTGTCTCGCACCATGGTTACCTGTGGAAAACCACATAATAAGGGTGAGTAACGAGTTACTCAGTAAGAATCCCCAACCGGGGTATAATACGATAAAACTAGTCATCTAGCAGAAAGTATGCAAGCCATGATTATAAACATAGAGGAGAGCACATCACTTTAATCCACACATAAACCTCGGATGCCATCTCAAGGTCTTACTCCGGAAAACTACCACGCGATACGATACTATATGAGAAACTAGTCTCGGCCTCAACCTTCCTACTGTCGATACGAAAGGTGCACTAAACTCAAGATCCTGAGGAGCTCTCCAGTCGGCGTTGTAATGAGTGTAAGCGCACTGACATCTTCTTTGCAAACCGTGGAAGTCTTTGGGTCTAGAGCAAGCTGCCCTGGTCCAGTACTCATGCCTAACAAATCTCTGGATCGGTGTCACTGAACATAGGGGTGTGAGACCAGAACTCGTAAACTATGTCAACCTGTACCACCGCACCTGAGGCTAAGGAACCGGTCATGGTAGGCTTACACCAGGAAACGTTCCTTGCCCTATCAAGTGGCAATCAAGGGCTACTGCTGACACGCTGAGGACGTGTCGACTGCCGGGGACAAGGTGATGCCTTGTCATTCCCCCGACCGTTGGGGCATTTAACAGTCTGCCACCCTCACCCAAGATTGCAAAGGGCTGCCGTTAGGGTTAGCTAAACCCTAACGACGGATCAGGGATGGAGTACTGCCTCGTACGTCCCTGCCACGGATGCAAGTTACGTTATGCATCCTCGCCCGAATGATGCTACCTTTTATAACTCTAAGCTATAACAGATAACAGCAAACAATCCAATACGTGTTCAACAGAATCAATGAACCTAGCATGATACTACGCAGCAAGAACAGATAGCGAGCATGCAAGAACAGAACAACCTAGCATGGAACTAACATGAGGAACAACACATGAATCATGCCAGTCGGAATTCAGAACAGAGCACCTATCCACTAAACATGCTGATAAACATAAACAAGCACACAAACAACAATCACAGAATATATCGCAGGGCCCACACAACTCCGGTAAGAAATCCTTACCTTGGTCGGAAGACAACTACACACAAAGATCCTATGCTGCGATCGACCCCGAGCTAGCTAATGGGAACCTAATAAGCCACAAAAATTATCATAATCTATAGGCCTAAATATAGTAAAACAAACAGGGCTCGGCTCGGGAGCAACTCACACGGCACGGCTGGCACGCGGACGGACAGGCTGCACGAACGCTGGGTGCTGCTGGGCGTGCAGGTGCGGCAGGGGGCTGTGCACGCGAGGACGGGCTCGCTGGGGCGCGGAGCTTTGCGCAGACGGGAATTGGGGCGTGAGCGTGCAGACGCTGACGAGCGCAGGGCCGAGGGCGTGCAGACGCGGACGAGCGCTGGGGCACGGGCGTGCATACGCGGACGAACGACAGGCTGCGCGCGATGTAGGGGCTGGCGATGGTGCGGCGGCGGCGCCACGCCTTGGGCGATGGACGCCAGTGCGCACGATCCGGCTGATGGTGCGCGATGGTGGGTGGCGATGGGCGTTTGGGCGCGATGTAGGGGCTGAGCGATGGCTGGTCCTCTCGGCTAGCTGCAACAAAAACCAAATCTCAGCCTCTACCTCTTCTCGGCCAGCAAGAACAACACCCAAAACGAAGAAGCAAGAGATCGAGGCACTTACCTGGGACGACGAACGATGGAGCTTGGCAAGGTGATGCACGGCAAGGAGCTAGAGAGGGTTTGGGGCGGCTTGGGAGTTTGAAAGAACAAATGGAAGGAAAACCTATTTTCCCTTCATTTAATCAAACACACCAAAATCCCAAAGAGCCATAGCTAACCCAGACATATCGCGGAATGAGCATCAATAACGGCTAGTGGCACAACCGGCGACACCACTCATTAGACCACTCACGCAACCCGGGTTCGAAACCCAACAACAACACATTTAAATCTCTAATTTACTTTTGCATCTTACCATGCCCAAACACATCAACAAAGTATCAAAACCCTACATAAGACCATCCAATAATTTTAACAACTTAAAAGACAGAAACGGCCCTGACGGCTCGACCAAAATTACTAAAATACCCCTAGGGCATACCTGGAAGATCGGGATGAAAACCTGGGCCGTTTGTAAGGGACTGACCCGAATGGGGCACTAAATGGGCCCTTACCCCAATGCATGCATTCAAAATAAAGGACATTAAAGAGACATGATTTCGGATTCCAATTAAAACAAAACATTCAAAATAACCCCTTTAAAAACTAGACAATTTCCCTAGAACCTGTCCCTGTTTCCAAGCACCTGTTCCAAGATAAATACATTTCCAATGTATACTCCGATCAGAGATTTCTTAAAATCATTCAAAACATGTCTAGATACAGTAATGCTGGAATCCACAAAATATTCAGAAAACATCCTAGGGCTCCGTGCCCCGCTACATGCATTCAGGGGAAAATAAAACATAAAGAGTCATAACACAAAATCAGAGTTTGATGATTGAGCCCCATGATCACAGCTCCTCCTTCAGCCATCCTGTCTCGCAACTTGGTTACCTATGGAAAAACCACAATAATAAGGGTGAGTAACGAATTACTCAGTAAGAATCCCCAACCGGGGTACAATACGATATACATGGTCATCTCGATGAGAGTATGCAAGCTATGAGTATAAACACAGAATAGAGCACATAACTTAGCCCACACTTGGGCCTCGGATGCCAATTTAAGGTCTTAGTCCGGAATAATATCACCACACAGTCCAATACATAAGTCGCCCTATACAAGAAACAAGTCCCGGCCTCAGCCTGTCTACTGTCGACGAAAGGTGTACTGGCTCACGATCCTGAGGAGCTCTCCAGTCGGCGCTATAATGAGCGTAAACGCACACCGCGTGCTACTGCAGACTATGAGGGGTGCCGGGTCTGAAGGCAAGCTGCCCATGTCCAGTCACCACGCCTAACTAAATCTTTGGATCAGTGTCACTGACATAGGGATGTGAGACCTGGACACGTAAACTATGTCAGCCTGAACCACCGCACCTGGGGCCAAGGAACGGTCGTGGTAGGCTTACACCAGGAAGCCGTCCTTGCCTTAACAGGTGGCAATCAGGGGCTACTGCCAAACATGTTGAGGACATGCCGGCTGCCACCCTCACCCAAGATTGCAGGGCCTACCGGTTGGGTTAGCTAATCCCTCACGGGGTCCAGGGCGGAGAACTGTCTCGACGTCCCTGCCATGGATGCAAGGTACTTTATGCATCAGGCCCGGATGATGCTATCTACCTGCAACTCTAACATGCCCTAGCAATCAGCAAACAATTCCATAAAATCCAATACGTGCTCAATAAGAATACAACGAGCCTAGCATGATACTACGAAGCAAGGAACAGATACGAGCATGCCAGAAAGAAACAACCTAGCATGGATTAACATGAGAATAAATCAGGAAAATCATGCTAACCGGGAATTCAGAAACGAGCACCTATTACTAAATATGTCAATAAACACAAACAAGCAATCAATCAGCAATCGCATAATATATCGCAGGGTCCACACAACTCCGGTAAGAAATCCTTACCTTGGTCAGGGACGAATTGACACGAAAACCTAAATTGCGAACGAACCCGAACTAGCTACCGATAACCTATCAATCACAACAAAAATCACACAATAGGCCTAAATATAATAAAATAAACAAGGCTCAGCTCGGGAGCAACTCACGAGGCGCGACGAACGCACGAACGAGCCGATTGCACGAACGGGGCAACAATGGGGCTAGCTGGGCGCGCTGGGGCGCAGGAATGAGCGCGTGGGCGTGCGCGAGGGCGCTAACTGCGCGCGGCGGGCGCGCGGGCGAAGCTGGGGTGCTGATAAAGCGATGCGACACGGTGCTGGGCGAGGACGCGCGGCGTGACACGGCGGCTGGGCTGCGACAGCGAGCTGGCTTCCGCGCGAAGGGCTGGCGAGCTCGGCGAACAGGGGCGAACAGAGGCGATCTGGGCGTTGGAGAAGAACGAGCTCGAATTCGAGCGATTGGAGAGGATTCGACGGTCGATTAGTTGATGGAGAACTCCCCTACACTAGCTGCACAACACCCACACCTCAAATCACCTCGACTCGGCCAGAAATGGCGAAGCCCGAAATAGGGGAGAAAGGAATCGAATTTTGACGGAGAGGGAGAAGAGGAACTCACCAGCAGCTCGGAGGGAGATTGACTTCGAATTTGGGAGAGGAACTCGGTCGAATTGGAGCTGGAGAAGGAAGAATTCGCGAAGACGAAGCTCGGTCGGTCGAGGAAATGTCGCGAAGGAGAAGAAGAAGAATGGAGGAGAAGCTCGGCGATTTTCTGCTTATAAATAAAACGCACGAAGACACGGTCATATACAAGATCGCGCGCGAAGATTAACAAACACGCCCAGTGGCTCGATTGGCAGCGACGCTTGCCTAGCTTCCTACGCGACCTTGGCTTGAATCTCACTCGACGCGCTATTTAATTCCCTATTTATTTTTACATTCTTCCAAGCCCAAATGTCTTCACCAAAATTCCCGATCCCATTCAAATCGACTCATAATTTTTCCGGCAATTAACAAATACATAACCGGCCCTGTCGGCCCTACCAAATTACCAAAATGCCCCTGGGCAACCTGGGAAGACCGGGATGAAATTTCCGGGCTGTTACAATATTCCCCCCTTATAAGACTTTCGTCCTCGAAAGTCACTTAAGATTGGAACAGCTCGGGATACTGCAATCTCATCTCATCTTCCCGCTCCCAAGTGGCTTCCTCTGAACTCTGACTCCTCCACTGAACTTTTACCAACCGGATTTCACGACACGCAGTTGACTTTGTCTCAAAAGCAAGAATCCCCACCGGCTTCTCCTCGAAGCTCAAATCCTCATTCACCGCAACGGCTCAAAATCAACAATGTGCGACGGATCCAGCACGCACTGTCTCAACATCGAAACATGAAAAACACTGTGCACTGCTGACAATGACGGAGGCAGGGCTAACCGATACGCAACCTTGCCTATCCTCTCCAGAATCTCAAACGAACCGACAAAACGGGGACTCAGCTTTCCCCGCTTGCCAAACCTCGAAACACCTTGCATCGGTGCAACCTTTAGGAATACATGCTGACCAACCTCAAACTCCAAATCCCGACGCCGAACATCGGCGTAACTCTTCTATGTCTCGCTCCGAAATTTGTCAACATACGAGCTCTAATCTTTTGCACGACACCATTTGTCAACTGCAGCAACTCGGGACCCAAAATCGCCTATCACCAACCTCTCTTCCCGAACACGGGAGAACGGCAACACTTACCATACAAAGCCTCGAATGGAGCCATCCGAATAAATCGATCGATAATCGTTGTTATAGGCAAACTCCATCGATCTGAATCATGGTCCCAAGCGCCGAAAAATCCAACACACAAGCCCTCGAATCACGGTCGGACACAATCCTCACAGCACACCGTGATAACAAATGATCTCGCTCCAAAAACAATCGCGCCCACCGCTCCACGGTATAAGTGTCTCTACCAGAATGAAGTGTGCGCTCTTAGTCAATCGGTCGACTATCACCTGATCGAGAGAACTTCCTCTGAGTCCTCGGCAAACCGAAATAAAGTCCATGGAGATCTCTTCCCATTTCCACTGGGCACACTCGTAGTACGCAACAAACCATTGGTTTATGCTCAGGTGCCTTCACTTGGCCGACAAGTGAAACATCGATCGACAAATTCCGCAACATCTCTTTTCATACCCATCCACCGAATGTTCGCTTAAGATCGATACATCTTGGTACCCCGGTGTGCAAGCAAACGGAGAATCGTGGGCCTCGAGAGCAACTCGCTCGCAATCCCGCAACATCGGAACACACCACCGGCCTCTGTACGTCAGCCCACTGTCTGGTGAATATACAAAGTCCAAAATCGCCATCAGCACTAACTCTGTCAAACAATCTCTTGAGTGCGGGGTCACTCAGCTGACTATTAATAATCCGCTGTCTAATCGATGACTGAACTGTCAACTCAGCTACTCTGGCGCAAGAACCTCACCCAACAACATCGCAACCTCGGTCCGCTCAAACTCGCCGCAACTGGCTGGGAACTCAACAACACCATGAGTGCGACGTCTTCCTACTCAAAGCATCAGCCACTACATTGGCTTTACCCGGATGGTACAAAATCTTGCAGTCATAATCTTTCCCCAACTCTAACCATCTCCTCTGCCTCATATTCAGCTCCTTCGAGTAAGCAGATACTTGAGGCTCGGTGATCGGTAAACATCCGAATGCGCTCACCATACGGGTAATGCCTCCAAATCTTGGTGCAAACACCATCGCGCCAACTCCATATCATGAGTCGGATAGTTCTCGCTCATATGGCTTGGTGGCGGGAAGCATAGGCAATGACCTTCCCGTCTTTGCATCAACACACAACCCAACCCAAACTTGGAAGCATCGTTGTAAACCACGAAACCACTGTCCCCTCGGGATCGCCAACAGTCGGTTGAAGTCAAGCTGCGCGCTTGAGCTCGGCAAAGCTCTCATCACACTTATCTTGTTCCAAATAAACTCGACACCCCTTCCTCGTCCGACGAGTGAGGGGCGAGGCTATGGCGAAAAATCCTTAACAAACCGACGGCAAAGAAAAGCGCCAAACCCAGAAAGAAAGCGGCTCCTACGAGCGACAACCGAAGGACAGAGAGCTCCACATACACTCTTTGTCTTGCTCCATCAAGCAACAAGATCAAAATCTCACGGGGTAGCAACAGGGTCCACCACGAACCGACCCTCCAAATACCAACGGGGCAACTCTCAACTTTCCTGGAAACAGGAAGACAATCAACAGGGCACGAACCATTCGCCCCACGAGCAAACTGACTTCTAGCAATTCCAATCCACACCTTGGTCAACACCAAGCATCAACTTGTCACCATACCGGAACCAATCCGGACTCTACTCCAAACCAATACTAACTTGCTAGGCTACCAAGACTGCCAACAACTCACCCGAGGCTACAAACTACACGGCTTCAACTTGCCAACTGAAACTCACTACCTGAGCCTGACTGAGCTCTAGAGAGGCTCTCCACAACCTAGGGTTCTCCGACAACCCTCGACACCCACTGCCAACTAACGGACTAACAACCAACTGCCTGAACAAACAACAACTCCATTTTTCCAGCAACACAACCATGTTGGCCAACTCCAACTCCTTGAAAACCAAGAGGAACCGAGACGCTACCGAATGCGTCATCCTCCTACTCAGACATCAACCACAACATAACTCCTACCCAAGGAAGGATCCGAACAACTCTCTCAGTCATGACGATCAATAAGAAGATCCGCCAACCAAGCTTAGGTCCAACTTAACAAATCTTACCTAAGCAACAACCTGATACCACGAGCATGGTACCCTTACCACCTCACTAAAGCCTTACCACATCCACCTGGAGTCCAACTTTTCCAAGAACTGAGCACCAGATCCCCAAAACAAACCCTACATGGATCTGAGACTCTTGCCACAGAACAAACCACACAAAACACACTTGTGTGCACAACTCCCAACCTTCCTTTAGAGATCCAAGACTAACAAATGCTTTTCCCAAAAGCCACACTAGCTCCTGGCAGAGATACAACCAATCAACGGAACACCCAAAGTTCCATCTCCACACGATGCTCGAAGCTGTGGCAACCTTGCTCTACCAAAGCATAACCATGCCAAACCGAACTTACTTTATACCAAGCCTCTACCAAGGGTGCTTACCCATAAGGCATCCAACTCCTCTCACAAGGCATCCTACTCACCTCATAGGCATCCAACTCATGGTCCCTCAGCTGGACCCAACTTGCTTCTACGATGCTCAACTCTCTTAAGATTTAGGCACTCGAAGGTAGTTGACCGCACTACCAACCACAAAGATCTCTTGGCCTTAACACTAGGGTGAGATGCACGCGCACTGACACTTACCAACCGACAACCTGCTTGACTTACTCAACCTCCAGTAACACTGGGAAAAGGCTCCGGCTCCTCTCGAACTTCCTTTTGCTTGAAGTCCTTCGATTACCACTGAACTAGCCCTTTTGCACGACCTACACAGGTGCAACTACCATAACGGATCCAAGGCTAACGGAGTGCGCTAAACTCTGAACGACATAGAACCATCTGCTATGCCCATACCAAACTCAGGCCTGAACCAGATTTAGTGCCAAAGCGGCACACCAACCAATGCACCTCAAGTGCCACTACTACCAAATCCACATCTTATTACCAACGGGGCCAACAAGGTCACAACCTCAAGTGACACGAACTCTGGCTCGGCATACAAGGGCTCAATTCCAACAACCATGCCTAAGGCATCTCATCAAGCTGAAGGCTCACAGCCTACTCTTGCATCTCCACATGATGCTCAACAAACTCTGGCCGGCTCTCTCAACATGCAGCAGCTAGCCCTACTCTAGGGATTAACCAAAAGAAGAGTGTTCATCTCTATCAAACAACTGAGGAAACCACCAACGGATCCAGTCCGAAGAGAACACTTCTTGCTGCACCCTTAACTACAGGGTTCCGGCTCACTGGCTACAAACAACAACACTTCACAGAAGCACAAAGATGCCTCATCAACCTCCTCGAGGCTACCAACTTTGCAACCACTCTCTGCGCAACCAAATAATCTAACAAGGCTCAAGATCAGCACTTGAGCTACCCAGGCTAGTCCACACGGGGACCTGCTCCACAAACATCCACATCAGCACAACCACAGCCAACTCCTCTCTTGGAGTGGCATTCCAAGGCAAAGCACCTCCACCCTCTCACTAGGGGATAACCAACAACTGGGCCACAGTTGGCCAATGGGAGTCCAATCTCTACCTCTCCTCTCGAACGATGTCCCAGGGCATCCGAACCTACCTGGATACCACAACAAGCCACAACATACATCACACACTGCGGGAAGTTGGCATGATGGCGCTCTAAACCCAAACCAATAACGAGTCAGAACTTGCTCTTCTCCACTCCACAACACTACACAAGGCATACACTAGATGACAGGTATTGTAAATTCTCAACCCTTTTTCTACAACAAATAGTAAACTTAGGCGCACTGATGACCGCTTGAGTGCTAGTGATCATGGGAAAACGACCTACAACAAAAAGGTCAATCTACTGAGAATTTATGACTCGAGCTCGATACCAAGCTGTAAGGGACCGACCCGAATGGGGCACTAAATGGGCCCTTACCCCAATGCATGCATTCAAAATAAAGGACATTAAAGAGACATGATTTTGATTCCAATTAAAACAAAACATTCAAAATAACCCCTTTAAAAACTAGACAATTTCCACGAACTGTCCCTGTTTCCAAGCACTGCTCCAAGATAAATACATTTCCAAAGTATACTCCGATCAGAGATTTCTTAAAATCATTCAAAACATGTCTAGATACTGAGAATCTTTGGAATCCACAAAATATTCAGAAAACATCCTAGGGCTCAGTGTCGCCACATGCATTCAGGGGAAAATAAAACATAAAGAGTCATAACACAAAATCGAGTTTGATGATTGAGCCCCATGATCACAGCTCCTCCTTCACCATCCTGTCTCTTAACTTGGTTACCGTGGAAAAACCACAATAATAAGGGTGAGTAACGAATTACTCAAGAAGAATCCCCAACCGGGTACAATACGATATACATGGTCATCTCGATGAGAGTATGCAAGCTATGAGTATAAACACAGAATAGAGCACATAGCTTAGCCCACACTTGGGCCTCGGATGCCAATTTAAGGTCTTAGTCCGGAATAATATCACCACACATCCAATACACAAGTCGCCCTATACGAGAAACAAGTCCTCGGCCTCACTGTCATCGTCGACGAAAGGTGTAATCGCTCAAGATCCCGAGGAGCTCTCGATCGGCGCTATAATGAGCGTGAACGCACACCGCGTGCTATCTGCAGAACTATGGGGGTGCACAGTCCGAAGGCAAGCCGCCCATGTCCGATCACCACGCCTAACTAAATCTTTGGATCGGTGTCACCGACATAGGGGTGTGAGACACGGACACGTAAACTATGTCGGCTGAACCACCGCACTGGGGCCAAGGAACGGTCGTGGTAGGCTTACACCAGAAGCCGCCCTTGCCTTAACAGTGGCAATCGGGGCTACCGCCAAACATGCCGAGGACATGCCGCCGTGCCGGGACGAGGCAATGCCAAGTCATCATCCCGACCGTTGGGGCATTAACAACCGCCACCCTCACCCAAGATTGCAGTGGCCTACCGGTTGGGTTAGCTAATCCCCCTCACGGGGTCGTATGAGAATCTGTCTCGATGTCCCCGCCATGGATGCAAGGTACTTTATGCATCGGGCCGGATGATGCTATCTACCCGCAACTCTAACTCGCGCCTAGCAATCGCAAACAATTCCATAAAATCCAATACGTGCTCAATAAGAATACAACGAGCCTAGCATGATACTACGAAGCAAAGAGCAGATACGAGCATGCCGTAAAGGAACAACCTAGCATGGATTAACATGAGAATAAATCGGGAAAATCATGCTAAGCGGGAATTTAAACGAGCACCTATTACTAAATATGTCAATAAACACAAACAAGCAATCAATCGGCAATCGCATAATATATCGCGCAGGTCCACACAACTCCGGTAAGAAATCCTTACCTTTGGTTGGGACGAATTGACACGAAAACCTAAATTGCGAACGAACCCGAACTAGCTACCGAGAACCTATCAATAACAACAAAAATCACACAATAGGCCTAAATATAATAAAATAAACAAGGCTCAGCTCGGGAGCAACTCACGAGGCGCGACGAACGCACGAACGAGCCGATTGCACGAACGGGCAGCAATGGGGCTAGGCCTGGCGCTACTGGGCCGAGGAATGGGTGCGTGGCGCTAACCCGCGCGCGGCGCGCGCGCGCAGCGATGCGGGGCGCCGGCGAGGCTCGGCTGTGGCGCTCGCTAAGCGACGCGACACGGTGCTGGGCGAGGACGGGCGGCGTGACACGGCGGCTGGGCTGCGACAGCGAGCTGGCTTCCGCGCGAAGGGCTGGCGAGCTCAGCGAACAGGGGCGAACAGAGGCGATCCGGGAGTTGGAGAAGAACGAGCTCGAATTCGAGCGATTGGAGAGGATTCGACGGCCGATTCGTTGATGGAGAACTCCCCTACACTAGCTGCACAACACCCACACCTCAAATCACCTCGACTCGGCCGGAAATGGCGAAGCTCGAAACAGGGGAGAAAGGAATCGGATTTTGACGGAGAGGGAGAAGAGGAACTCACCAGCAGCTCGGAGGGAGATTGACTTCAAATTTGGGAAAGGAACTCGGTCGAATTGGAGCTGGAGAAGGAAGAATTCGCGAAGACGAAGCTCGGTCGGTCGAGGAAATGTCGCGAAGGAGAAGAAGAAGAATGGGGGAGAAGCTCGGCGATTTTCTGCTTATAAATAAAACGCACGAAGACAAGGTCATATACAAGATCGCGCGCGAAGATTAAAAAACACGCCCAGTGGCTCGATTGGCAGCGACGCTTGCCTAGCTTCCTATGCGACCTTGGCTCGAATCTCACTCGACGCGCTATTTAATTCCCTATTTATTTTTACATTCTTCCAAGCCCAAATGTCTTCACCAAAATTCCCGATCCCATTCAAATCGACTCATAATTTTTCCGGCAATTAACAAATACATAACCGGCCCTGTCGGCCCGACCAAATTACCAAAATGCCCCTGGGCAACCCGGGATGAAATTTCTGGGCCGTTACACCGTTACAACTGGACTACCCAATGGAGACAATTTTGATGCAATATTAAACAAAAAAAATCTTAATTTGAAAGCAATTATGAAGTTATCGAGATTTTATTTTTCTTTTCTTAAGTTTGAGCAATTCAATTTAGAATCAATCTCACCAAATAAAACAATGATAAGTTATCATTCAACTTTAAATAAGTGAATAAATCTCTACCTTGAACCTACTCAATTTAGGTTTTCAAAATCATGCCAACAATAGTTGAATTAGAAATATATAATTAAAAAAATTATTTCAATAACAATTTAGTCTTTTTTCGTAGTTGATTAATCTTGATAGTTATGCTTATGAATTTGAATTTCTTGAGCTTAATTGATCAAATAGTGTACCATCTTTCAAATAATATATTGGAAAAAATATATATAAAGTGAGAAAGAAGAATAATCATTTTGGAGTAAGAATTTCTTTTAATATTTTTGAACTGTCAATGACATATTTATTCATCTTTTTTATTTCAAGGTTTTAGACTATAACCGGGCTAAGAATTTCTTTTAATATTTTTGAACTGTTTATGACATATTTATTCAAACAAAATGTTAATATTTTTCATTCAAAACTTAATGTTGAAAATGTTTTTTAATAGTTTTTTTTATAACCAAGAGTATTTTTGAAACGTTTGAAAGTTCAAGGGCATTTTTGAACCACAACTTTAACGGTTTCCATCCAAATTTAACGACAAAGGTGCTTTTAAAATATTTTGTAAAGTTCAAGCATATTTTTGAAACTTTTCAAAGTTCAGGGGTAATGTTGACAAAAAATCCATAGTTAAAGGGTATGTTTGATAATTTAGCCTATTTAAAAGCATTATACTACAAAAATTATATTGGTTAACTTATGTGTGAACAATTTATTAATGATGTGTATTAGCTGCATTTATATGTACAAATACAGATAGATTAAAGAAAATTCTTGATTAGGTTGAATTTTATTTAGTTAATTAATAGATATACTGTTATAGGTAAAAATTGAGAGTCAGAAACCAAATCTTTAAGGCATAGTTAGAAGAAGGCAAACAATACAAGCTCTACGAGGGGTGGGCAGTGCTACCGATCCCCTTTGTAGGATCAACATTGCCCCATCATGGGTCAGGTAGCACTATCGATCCAATTGTAGAAGGTCGGCGCTCGATATTTCTTCAAAAAAATAAATGGTGCCGCCAATCCCTTGCAAAATCAATACCCACTCAACTAATAGAACGAACGATATCCTTGATCCTTGAGGGAAGAGTCTAGGAAGTCCTAGGCGACAAATGAAAAAGGAGTCCAACTCAACATGCCCAACAATCAATAATGTCGATAGACATTAGATTAGAAGCGATATTTAATTACAATCACTGACATAAATGAGCTCAGGACAGTTATAAAATTAAGAGAATATACACCTCAGGTTAGCCTAGGACACATACAAGAAATTCTCGATTCTCAAATAAATTCTTTTATTTCACTCTCCATCAATTTGACTAATTGAGCTTCAGAGTGTCGGTGTTGTAGCACCGACCTTCTGACTTGTAATCTATTTTGCAAGTAGTTCACACCTCTGATTAATACAAATACGCCATAGATACTCGACAAGCGAAGTTCGACATCAATAGTTGGCGCTAAAAGGAAGACCCTGTAAAATAAAGATGAAAGTGGAGAAATGCCCCCAAAAAATTGAAAGACCACTCACAACATCTGATGATCATGATATTACGAAAAATATGGAAGGTAAGCAAGATCCAAAAGTGATTAAGGAGTGACACTAGAAATAGAAGAATTTGAGTCTGTTTAGCTACATGTACTAGCTAAAAATGTGGAAAGTAAGGGGGAAGGAGCCGAGACTTTGAAATTAATCTCTCTATCGTCTACAACCGAAACATTGAAACCAGAATTAGAATAGTACAATATGAGCAACTTATAAGTTTTTTTCGAAACAATGCATAAATTTTTTCCTAGAAAATAGAAGATATGGTTCGCATAGATTTAAAGGTGATGGTACATCGACTAAGCGAAGACGCGAATCATAAACATGTACAACAAAAGCGAGGGTTCAACCAAGTGTGATAAAGAAGTCAACATATAGTAAGTAAAAGAATCGATGAAAATAGGCTCCATTTTAGAACTTCACTACCCTAATCTAAAATGAAGATCCACCAAATCCCTTGATCGTGAAATTCCACTCTAACGCTTTAGCCTAGCTAGCTGCTGCATGCAACACCAAGGAGAGCAGACTGATTCCTGATGAGATATTATAACCCCCAGTACCATGACAGAAGAGGTAGTTGACATAAAAAATGTAGAACAACCGTGTAGAATGACTCTGATAGTTAAATATCTAGTTCATAATGAAATCCTTTACGACAAAAACGAAGCTTGACGTCTAAGATATCAAGCGAGCCATTACGTAGTATAGGATGGCAAACTATACAAGAGACGATACTCGTTGCCATCTCTCAGGTGTCTTGTCCCTTGAGAAACAGAGTGTGTTATAAAATAAATACATGCCGGAGTGTGTGGAAATCACTTGTAACAACCCAGTTTTCTATTCCAGTTTTCGAGGTGCCTTCGGTTCAAGATTCGGTTGTTCGGTTGGGTCGTTAGAGCTGTTTTGACCCTTGGGGGTATTTTGGTCTTTTGGCTCCCCGGTCAGGATTTATGGATTTTCAGGACTTCATGGTAGCTCCTGCCTT
Source organism: Sicyos edulis (assembly GCA_036507275.1). Lineage (NCBI taxonomy): Eukaryota > Viridiplantae > Streptophyta > Magnoliopsida > Cucurbitales > Cucurbitaceae > Sicyos > Sicyos edulis. The sequence continues at coordinate 35,324,909 of CM071848.1, read as the reverse complement.
TTTCGAGGCTTGTTTGTTGTTGGTTGCGAGTCCCGAGATGTTTGGGCTAGTCGTTTGGAAGTTCGGTTGTGGTTTGGGTTTTGGAAAAGTTATGGTTGGTTGAGTGCTTCCTTTGGGATTCGAGCCCTGGCCCTTATTGTTGATTTGGGAGTTTGATTGAAGTGAGTTTTATTTATTGGAAAAGGTCGCTTCAGTCGGGTCTCGAAGGAGGAAGCCGGGGAATGGGATTTTAGGGATTTTAAGGTTATTTTAAAAGTGGATAAGGATGGAAAATAGGAAAAATCCCATTTTTTCCCTTTTCTCTCTCTCTCTCTCTCTCCCCGAGCCCTGCTAGCCCAGGTTGCCCAAGCCCGAGCCCCTAGCCGCCCAGCTCGCCGAGCCCAGCCCCCTGCTCGCCCAGTGTCGCGTCGCCCGGCCCGCGACTGAGATCGCGCCCCGTCCCATGGCTGAGTCGCCCCGCCGCAGCAGGCAAAGATTGCTCGTCCCCGCGCTAGGCCGTCCCGTCCGCGCCCGAGTCGCCCAGATCCGAGTCGTCTCGTGCCAGATCGCGCGCCCTATAGCTGTCGCGTCGCGTCGCCCCACACGCGTGTCCCTGTAGCTCATCGTGTCGCCCAGCCCACGCCGTTCCCTGTGCCGAGCCGCACCGCGCGCCATCTCGCTCGAGCTCGCGCCGCTGATGCGTGTGCTTGTGTCGCCCGCGCTCGCTCGCGCGCGCAAGACACACTCGGCGCCTTCCTCTGCGCGCCGCTCGCTGCGCTCTCGGCGCCGATTCTTTGCCTCGCTGCGCGCCGCCTGCGTTCGAGTGTCAGCTACGCCTCGTGAGTTGCTCCCGAGCCGAGCCCTGTTTATTTTATTATATTTAGGCTTATGGTTTGTGATTTTTGATGTGTTTGTGAGGTTCGCTTTAGGTTGCTCGGGTTCGATCGCAGCTTAGGTTTCTTGCGTGTTGTTGCCTTCCGACCAGGTAAGGATTTCTTATCGGAGTTGTGTGGGCCCTGCGATATTATCATGATGTGCCTTCTATGCTTGTTGACTGTTATGAGCATGATAGTGATAGGGCAGCTATGATTGATCTCTTGCTAGCATGTTTACCAGATTGTACATGTTAGTGCCATGCTAGGTTTGTTCTTCCAACATGCTTATTATTCCTGCTTTAAGTTCGTAGTATCATGCTAGGTAAGTGTGATTGATGTCGATTATTGTTTGCTAGCCAGGAATCATTTTCTCTGTACTCTTAGCTAGTGTTGTAGGGTTTGTCATCATCCAGAGGCTGAGAGCGGACATAACTTACTTTGTCCCCACCGGTCGGGAGTAGAGCGAGCGAAGCATAACGTACATTGCTTCCCCCCCCAGCCGCCGATGTGGATTTAGCTACCACATCGGCATAAGCCTAGTTTGTAGCCTGCTAGAGTGGAACCCTGCCAACGGTGTAAGCCTGCCTTGGCCGGTTCTTAGCTTCAGGTCGGTGGTACAGGCTGCACAGATGAGTGCCGAGGGCCTCGCACTACTGTGATCAGTGACACCGCTTCCGAGTCTTAGGCATGCATACCTGGCCCGCGTAGTTTGTCCTTAGGCCCCCACGTTAGTCGCCGGTTCGGAGAGCTCCCCCGGGCTAATGTCGTGAGTACACCATTCCTTCCAGTTTAGAGCCAGACTTCGGGTACTCTCCCGTAAGTCCAGATTTGTTAGCAAGGGTAAGAGACCCTTGAGGACATCCATTGGGATTGGTTTTTGAGCTGATCAATTGGTTGAGGGAGAAAGCCCCTCAAGGATGTCCCGGGATTGGTTAGGATAACCAATCATTAGGCCGGAAGTAGGAGACTTCCGAGGATTCCAGATCTTGCCTTGTAAGCTCGTTGAGCTATGATCTGTGTTGGTAGCTGTTTGCTTGTATGCTAGGGTGCTAGATGACTGATGTATCGTATTGTACCCCGGTTGGGGATTCTTACTGAGTAATTCGTTACTCACCCTTATTTTTGTGGTTTTCCACAGGTAACCATGGTGCGAGACAGGATTGCTGGAGAAGGAGTTGTGATCATGGAAACCCGTTGTTCAACTCTGAGTCTTGTGTTTATGTTTATGTTTTAAATGTCCTCTGAATGCATGTAGTTGGGCACGGAGCCCTAGGGTGTTTTCTGAATGTATTTTTTGATTCTAGCAATCGTTGTAACTATTGGAAAGCTTTTATTGTTTTAAATAAATCTCGATCGTGAGTGAGTTTTGTAAATGTATTTGTCTTGGAACAGGTGCTTGGAAACAGGGACAGGTTTCAGGAAATTGTGTTGACTTTTAAATGGATGTTTTATGTTTTAGTTTTTACTTAGAATCTGAAACACCATTTTGCATTTTGATTTTAGATTTGAATGTATGCATTGAGGTAAAGGCCTATTTTAGAACCCCATTCGGGTCGAGTTCTTACATCACTAGGGCACAATCACTAGAAAATAATATAATAAGGTAAGGATGTTATTGGTCAACTACGACAGAGGCGATGCACGTAACTATACATGTTCATGCGATCAATGCCAAATAAATAAATAATTGCTCCAACGATAAGGCAACAACCAAAGCCACTTACTTGAATGATAGAGTCATGACATTTTTCAAAATGGGGAACAGACTTGATGGTCCCCTACCTTAGGGAAAATGTCAAATCAAATACATTGTTGCAGTTGTAAACTACTCTGCCAAATGGATGGAGGCAAATTTTTTTTGCTACAATTACCAAACAGAAAATCTATGTTTTCATCTCGAAGAATATTACTTTCCATTACAATATACCTCACACCATTATTAAAGATAATGAATGACAGTTTAATCATGCAGCTTTTCACCAATTTTGTGCAGAAATCAATATAGTCAAACTTTTCTTTATTAACACATCTACGAGCCATCAAACAAATGGAGGTCGTCTATAAAACAATCAAGAAAATTTTAAAGGTAAGACTCAAAGGATTAAAATGGTTTTGGGCCGAAGAACTTTCAAAAGTGTTATGGGCATATCAAACCACACCCCACACCTCCATGAGAGAAACTCCATTCTCATTAGCTTTCACCACTAAGGTTGTCATCCTAGTGGAAATCAGGATTCATCTCCACGAGTTGAGAAATATAATATCGACACAAATGATTGATCTCTACGATTGATTTGGACCTCTTAGAAGAAAACTAAGATAACACTCACGTACCTGTAGTTGAATATAAGAATTGGATAGCTAAATATTATAATTCTTGAATAAAAATTGAGTGTTGGTGCAGTAACACCAACATCTTGACTTATTTTGTAGGTAATTCTGACCTTTGATCAATACAAAAATAACGTAGATACCCAAAAAGAAAAGTTCGATATTGATGCGATTATTCAGTGCGGGATAATTATTCTAAAGATGAATTCTAAGTATAAGACATTATTGCTAAGTCCTATGCTTTGAAATCACTTTTACGCAAGTATACTCGATCGAACGTGCAACAAGTGATAAGTATTTAAATATTTTTCTCCACAGAGATTGATGTCTAGAATTAGTTCTATTAACTTAAGAGTCGTACTGGAAATAAAGATTCAATAGGTGGTGTTGTCTAAAATGTGAATTTAACTAGGACTTAGATTGGAGAAAAAATGCAGAACAATAGTAGTTATACTTGTACGGTAAGGCGTGACTCAATGCTTTCTTAGTCCTAATTATTGCTCTCGCTCTCATTAATTTATAGCGAACCCAGCTCTCGCTTTGATTCGCCATACCAAACACAGAAGGACGCATGCATTAGTAAGAGGGTTATTCTTAACTTCTCTTCAACTATACAGGAGATCTTGTATTAACCTAATGTATCATGTCACGTTCTCCCATTAGTTTCCCATATCAAGTTTACTAATGGTGAAGCTGTAAGGACCCGACACTAAACAGCCCTAAAGGCCCTTACTCAGCATGTAAAATCCAATGAAAATCATTCAAGGGCTGGAAAAGAACACTTTATTAAAACATTGGAAACATAAAATCTGTTTGGAAATTCTTCAAAGGAAAACAATAAACACTCTCTGGCCAGAGTTTACAAACATTACAAATAACAAAAACATAAATCCAAGTTCAATAGTACAAAGTTCCCAAAACACTTTCAAGATGCATTATAAAGATTCAGACTATGCAGCGGCCTGCCCATGATCCATCAGCTCCCTCCTCTAGCCACCTCGATGTTGTGCCAAGTTACCTGGTGGAGAAAACCACAGAAAGGGTGAGTACAAATTGCACTCAGTAAGGATCCCCCAACCGGGGTACAATACGCACAACAAATCACCTAACACCCTAGCATACAAATAATAGAACATAACATGGCAGTCTTAAACAGTACAACAGGATAATCATCAACATGGTCTAAGCTCACAGCAGAACAATGGTTAGTACACACTGGGCTAACTAACAAGAGTACAATTCAAGTAATTCTCAAGCTATGACAGCACAGTAAACAAGATTAGCACACTCTGGGCTATTTAAGGACAGCAACACACTGGACTAGTCCTGGCTGCAACACACTGGGCAGCCCAGAACTGCAACACACTAGGCAGTTCTGCTCTACCTGATTAGCAACACCCTGGGCTAATAGAGACAGCACACATTGGGCTAATAGGGACAGCACACACTGGGCTATTTCTGGCTGCAACATGGGTAGCAACACACTGGGCTATCCCGGGATCAGCAACACACTGGGCCAATCCTAGCAACTGGTCAGCACTCCCTGGGCCAACAAGGGACAGCTCACACTCGGCTAGTCTTGGACTGCAACACACCGAGCAGTCCTAAACAAACCGAGCCAGCACACAACCCAACTGACACTCGGGACTCCCTATGTTCAGGATATAAAAATGTAAAGCGGACAGATAAACAGTCAATAGGTAGAGAAGCACATATTTCACATGCCAACCCTAACAATAATCCAAGGAGAACCTAGCTACAATCATGCTAAAGCACACATCACCACAGAACATATACAACATACAATTCCATTTTACACACAAGGGAGGATAAACAGGGCTAAGCATCTACAAGCATATACTTCCTCCAGGGAACCTGCAAAAGCCTATCCGCTACCAGTTTATATAAATCCAGACAACCTGCAGAAAACCTATTCACTAACAGTTTATATAAATCTAGACAACCTGCAGAAAACCTATCCACTAACAGTTTATATAAATCCAGACAACCTGCATAGAAGCCTATCCACTAACAGTTTATACAACACACAACTGGGAGTTATCAATGAGGTGCACAGGGCCCTCACAACCCTGGCAAGGAACCTTTACCTGTCAACAGTAGAATCTCAAATCCCGAAATGAATCACAAGCTGAAGCACACCACCCAGATAACCTAACAACAGAACCATCAAGTCACAAACCAAACTACAACAACTAGGCAAGCAAACAAACAATGATTTGGGCTTTACCGGAAATCGAGCAAGACCTCAACCTCCAAGGGTAGTCTCGGCCAAGCTGGGTCAATCCACACCTAAGAGAACTTCCACCTTCTTCCACTTCACTCTCGGCTAGGGCAACCACACAAGAACCAAAACAAGTTAGATTTGTTTGCTACAAAACACAACACCCCCTTGATCCTCCTAAGGGTGCTCTCGGCCAAACAACACCAAACACAAGGCAACAACAACCAACTCACCTATTCACCAAGGAGGATTCTGCAGGGCTCCCCAAAGAACCTAAGAGGTCTCGGCCAAGCAAGCACAAATAAAAAGCAATTCGGCTAGGGTTTGGTTTTTGCACAAGGAAGAGGAAAGCAAGTTAGATTTATCCAAACCACAAGTCAAACACAACAAAAACACAACCAATCCTACCTTGAGGCTCTCGACAATGGAGGTTGGAGGGGAAGGTTGGATTCGGATCTCCACAAGCAAGAGCAAAGCAAAACTAGCACTTCCCAATGCAAGAAGCTTCTCTGATCTACAAGGAGGAGAAGAAAAATACAACTCCTCTTGGTTATAGCATGCCTCGGCCATGGCAAGAAGAATAGAAAAGTTGGATTTGAAAAATGCTTACCTTGAAACAATGGAGAAGGAGAGTAATTTGATCCAAGAAGAAACTTGAAAGCAAAGGAGCTTGGAACTTGGAGAGCTATGGAGGAATGGGAGGGCTCGGCCAAGAAGAGGAAGAGAGGGAGAGGGGTGGTTTGGCCAAGGAGAGGAATGAGGAGAATGAGATGAAACCCTAGCATTTTCTCCTATTTTAATTAATTAAAATCCCCCAAAAAATTCCCCCTTCGAGCCCCACCAACAACACTTTTTAAAACGAATTATTTTCCTCTCTACAAGCTTCAAATTTCGACAACCACACACCAAGGATCAAATCCTAGCTCAAACACAAATTATTTTAATTTACTCTTTTACTCGGGAGACCACCAAACTTTCCTAAAATGGAACTCTTGCCCTGGAAATCAAAACCGGAGCAAAACTGAAGTCCAAAACCAACACAGACATTCCAGAAACCCTGAGTAACTGTGAGAACAGCTCTGAGGGTAAAAATGACCACAATACCCCTGGTGGGTAAAATGACCAAAATACCCCTGGAAGCACAAAAAACCCTAACAGCCCAACAACTCACTGAAAGAACAACCTATCAGGCCTGGAGAACCGGAAGGAAAACTTGGGTTGTTACAGAAGCATATGTGGATTGCAAATCGACAAATACTCGAAAAGTTAATCAACACGATTAAACCATCAACTACCAAACATTTCTAACATGTATCCTACATCCATTAACCAACCAGTCGCCCTTAACTTAGTTAAACATAGTGAATGATAGAGAAAATGCAATGAATAAATAATGGAGTGCATTAAGGAAATTAGTCTAAGCAAAGGGAAACTACAATCTACTTCTATACTACTGAAATCAAATAGATAGCGAAAGATAGGAAATGGCGGCTGCTTTAGCTGTGACTCGGGCGTTCTGAAAGGACGTTGGGACCTGTGTTACAAACATGGTTATGTTAGCGTGAATTGATCCCACTACACGCAAGTATACGTGGTTTGTAGCAAGTAATAAATAAATTATCATTCTCCACAAGGACTGAAAAATTATTTGAGGTAATGTTTAGAAATGAAAAGTAAATTGCATGAAAGGATGTTGTTGATAAGATTTTGGGTTTTTTGCAAGAAAAATAAATAACTAACGATAAAACGGTTTTAACAAGTTAAGGCTAAACTAGGATACTTGTGAGTGCAGCAGCAATGCCCTAGCAAGAAATATGCGGTAAGGGAATCTATCATACTATGCTTACAAACTAATGCTTCCGCTTTCGTTCAGCACTTAACCTAGATTCTGTTGCGACTAAGTGTATTTAAAAACCGCGCTAAGTATGTAATAGTTTTGCGTTTATTCCTAAACTCCGATTTAAAATGTTTCAGTCGTAACACTACCTATTAAACATGCATGACATACTTAGATCATTTCCTCTTCGGATTTACAATCTATTAGCTTGTGTGGATGGTCGGTCAACACTTACTGTTTTGATGAAGTTCCTATCTTAACTGCTCTAGATTAAACCCTTCCAATTCCTTCCTATAACATGCTACTAAAACTCACGTTCCCCTAGTTTCACCTTACAAAAATTAGTTCATAATGACAATAGAGAACACAATGCACAATGTAGCAAACATCATATAATTGTATTATTGAATTGAAATAAGTATAACAATACGTCAAAACAAAATAAAACAACAGTAAAATTGTAGCATAGATCAACTCTCTACAATTCTCCGAGAAGAAGAACAAAGCAAGGATCCAACTCCCTTTTTCTCAATTACATCATGTCTCTTTTTTAGAGCTAGGTTTTCGAGCCTCCGAAGGTTCCAGAATGGATAGAATCAATTTGCACAAAGATTTCTCCTTTTAATTTCTTGCCATTTGTGTTTGATTTGTCTAAGGCAGAAATCCTGCGATTTCAGCTATCCATCTCTTAATAGTCTGGTTAGCCAACTTCTCGCTGGCGGATTCTTCCTTCCTTATTTACTTGAAGTGCAACTTGCCTTGATCTTTCAAGCTTAAGTACTCGTGCTCGCGTGTTTTGATTTCCTTCGTGGCGATGCTTCCTTAGCGTTGATCCTACGAAATAGAAATAGATATAAGTTTCCGCGAACTTAATAATAACTGCACTTCTTTTATCTTCATTTTGCATGATAACCGATATTTAACATTCAACTCGGCTAATGCACAACAATAGCGAATTACACCTTTTAGCGCACATTTTTTGTCTTTGCGGACGCTTAAAATGAATTGAATAACATGCAATATGATCCGAATTTAGGCTAAAATCTTACTCTATTCTAGAGTCATTAAACCCCCAAACTTAAATCATTGCATGTCCCAAACGATGCTAATGTTGGTGTAATAACCTCTAAGTTAACGTAAATCGTAATGCCGCAATTTTTTCCTCCTGCTAAAAAATTTATTCTTTGAATATCATTGCCTTGATGAATAGATCTCTTACTCATTCCAAATCATCATTCACTAGGTTCCTAGCGATCCCACCTCAGATCTTCTCCTCATTCCCTTAGTCCCAAGTTCACTCTAGAGTGAAGACTTTTGCTGTAGTGTAAGTCATTCTTCCTTCCTTTATCAGCTAAGTTTGTTGAAAACATTCTTTCCATGTCTTATTTGTTCTGGGTACCTCTGAGTAAATGATCTACTAGCTGCTATAAGGTTGTGTAGCAGTGCTAGCAGAATACTTGGATCACCCATGAGTCATTCGCTCATCTAGCCATTTCTTTTACCCAGAATGTCTTGAGGAGTTTTTTTTTTAGCAAAACATCATACGTATCCGCATTGTCTGTTATTGGAATGCTAATTAGCATTCTCACCCCCCAACTTAGGCTCATCATTGTCCTCAATGATTAGGTGTTTTTATTTTTCCCCGAAACTTAAATATTTCTAAGGTTGCTGAAATCTTTACTTTAAGCTCAACCATCTCCCCCCATAGAATTGATCTAGGTCTTAAGTTCACAAGTGCCCGTCCCAAGGAGTTTTTGCTAAGCACGTCGTAAATGACGTTTTGGGGCAGTGTAAATATCAGTTCTCCTAAGGCAATGTTTTTTAAACACATAATTAAAACGTAGAAAAATTAAAATCGACATTCGTCAGGACATTAACTTATCAGTGAGTAAAATTAAAACATCTATTATTATTATAGAAGAAGCATATAACAAGAGTATGAACTGCAGAGACAAAGACTTCCTTTATTACTTTTCATCTTCCGAATCAGAGCTGTCTGAGTCGGCGAGGAGACAATGTCTTGGATCTCCGGGAGGATAGGTCTGTGGAGTTGTGAATCCAACCGAGTCAGGATGTCAAAGATGACTTTATCTTGATTTGCTATGTAGTCCACAAGTTTCTTCAGATTATTTTCTAGCAGCCAAAGGCTACGCCTGAATTTTTTTCTCATTATCTTCTTCATCTTCCTTGGTGGGAGAGTCGACACATGGGGATGTGTAGAAGACCCCACTTCATTTGGCAGCACCGCATCCAAATGACGGAACTCAGCCATGAGGCGCTTGATCGTGTGTTCACGGTCTTCTCCCAATGGTGTCAGTCGGACTCTCTGCAGCCTAGCATTGCTCGCTTCAACTTCTTCTCTATTTCTACATCGGAACAGGTTCTCCGACGTAGAAATACGTTTACTTCCTATTCCTCGTTCTTCAACGAACACGGGGGCTTTTCCAACCCGATGATCTCTAACTTCATTCTCCTCTGCATCAACCACTTCAACTTCCACATTCTCCTGACGTGGTGCAGAGGTAACAACATTTTCTTCCCCAAGGACTGTTGCAGACTCCTCTACCGCTGCAATGCGATGCTCTAATCTTCCGATTGGAGAATGTAACGGCCCAGGTTTTCGTTCTGATTCTCTAGGTACGTTCGGTTGATTATTCAATTATCTGGTTGGGCCGTTAGGGAAGTTTGAGCCGTCAGGGGCATTTTGGTCATTTGGCCTTCAGGGGTAATTTTGGTATTTATCGAGGGTTTTGGTTTGTTTCCAGACTTATGTTGAATTGGTGTTTATATTTCAGTTTCAGGTTCCAGGTCTGGGAGTTGCTGTTGAGAGGTTTGGAGGTCGTTCGGTTTAAAGTAGAAAATAAAAAATTAATTGTGTTGTTGCTAGGATTCGAAGGGGAGACCACTTGAGGACACTTGGCATTTGGAGGATTTTCAAATGTTTATTAAAAGAAATAGGAGAAAAATCACTTTTTCTCCCTTACCCTAGCCGACACCCACTCCCTCTCTTCTCCATCTCCTTCAACTTCTTCTTCTTGGCTTAACACACACACACCTCCTCCATTGTCGAATCGCCAAGCTCTTTCGCCTAACTCCATCGCCGAAGCACCTAGCAACGCATCCCTGCACACGGCCGCAGCAACTAGCACCAGCACCAAGCCTCATGCCCGCAGCGATCGCCTCATCCGCATGCCCTTCACAACCGAGTCCCTTCCCCAGACGCATCACGCCGCACGCAGCCGCACGGCTACGTACAGTCGCACATGCCCACTGCAGGTCCCTGCCGCACGCACACCTCTGAACACCCACAGTCGAGCAGTCCCACCACACTCACGCCGCTAACGCCCGTCGATCCACGCAGCCCACATCCGTGCCCTTACCGAGGCTACCTTGTTGCCGAGAGCTTAGAGCTCTTCTCAGTTTTGGGTAAACACTAATTCCTGCGCTTTATGTGTTGTTTTCGATGTTCTGTTGGCCAGGTTTTTAACTGTTGTGATTATTTATCGACTAGGTTGTCTCTGTTGATCCTGCAGCTCGAGGAGCAAATCCTTGTTCTGATTTATCTCAGTTTTTCAGGTAAGGGTTCCTTGCCGGGGTTGTGTGGACCCTGCACACAACTTTGATATCTCCTAGTTGTTTGACATGTTTGATATGTATTCATAGTAAATATATGTTAGTGGACTAGGTTCGTGTAGGTTGTCTGGATGCTGTAATTTTATTGTTATGCTTTGTTTCCAATATGTTTGTTGATAAGGATTTCCTGTTTTGTTTGCTAAGGCTTGACATGTAGAACCTTGTATACTGAAGAATGCTCTCTCCTGTTCATTTAATTGTTTAGTATGTTTGTGATACTCTACTATGTATATGCCGGTTGGATGTTGAACCCTATTAGCTCTAGACTGGTCCAGGGTGATAGAGCCTGTTAGGGTTGTCCCGGGTTTGGCCTAGTTGTGTGCTGACTCGGTTTGGCTCAAGACTCGCCCAGTTGCGTGCGATCTAACACTAGCTCAGTTGCATGCAGTCTATGATCACCCAGATGTGAGTTGATCCAGGGTTAGCTCAGTGGCATGCTACCTGAGCCTCTATTCAGGACTCGCCTAGTTGCGTGCGATCCAAGATCAGCCTAATGGAGTTGCCGATCCAGGGTTGGCCAAGTGGCGTGTCACCCAAGTATGCTCCGGACTAGCCCAGTGGTGTGCAGTCCAAAGTCATTCAGTTGTGAGCTATTAATAGGGTTAGTCCAGTTCTGTGCTGCCCGAGCATGTTCAGGACAAGTGTAGTAATGTGCTGTCCAGGTTAGCCCAGTGGCATGCTAAAAAAAGTCTGTCTTATAGTTAGATACCCCGAGACTGAGGTCACTTAGGTTGCCCTCATGTTTAGTCAGCCTAGTGGCGTGCTGATCCCGCTTGACACTTGATGTCAATTACTGTATGAGACTGCCTTACTGTTTTGTTGTTATGCTTATATGCAAGGATGCTAGATGATTTATCTTGCGTATTGTACCCCAGTTGAGGGATCCTTACTAAGTGCAATTGTACTCACCCTTTTCTATGGTTTTTCCACTAGGTAACTTAGCATTGCATCAAGGTGGCTAGAGGAGGAGCTGGATGATCATGGGAGAGTCCGTTGCATGCATTTGTTTACATTTCACAAATTTTCTAGTTGGGATGTTTTATTGTGGAAACTTTTGTAATGTTTTGTACACTCTAGCCAAAGGCTGAATGGTTTTTCTTGATTTTAAATTATTTTACTTTGAAGTTTTGAACGGTTTAATGCAATTCAAGTTTTGAATTATTTCTGTTTAAAACCATGTGTATTTAAATGCATTGTCTGAGTAAATGCCATTTATGACCATTTAGAGTCGGGTCTTTACAGAGCAGTCACTTGCCTTCTCATGGTTGGTCTGGCTTGTGACTGTCCATCGTCACTACGTACACACGCAGTGGTCAACTGTTCAGGCTCTTGGTTGGGGTCTACTTCCTCTTGTTGTTGTAGCCTCATTTGCCACATTCTTCGATAATTGGTTGCAAGTCATCATACCATGGTCAAGGTTGTAGAGGATTTACAAGATAGAGATAGTTGGTTTGCAACGAATAGGCAAATGTCCCATTTCTTGCAAGGTTTATAACCATCGAAATGACGATCAAATTTAAATTGTTGCTTAGGTCAGAGTGACAATTGGCCTTTCTACGACTGTGCATTCTCTAAACACCGTTGGATCGAAACGTTTGTGATTCAATTGCTCGGTATCTGTCCGTAGTTAATAATTGATATGATGGTAAAAGAGATTTACTGATTTATTGAAATTAAAAAATTACAGTGAAATAGAAAGTGAAAAATAAATAAAGCAATAAATTAAGATAACCCTCTATCATAAGCAAATAGGAAAGATTAAAACTTAGCATGCATGAAGCGAAAATTAAAGGGTACCAATACGCTCTGGCTCCATTCGCATGCTTGCATGCTCATTCATCAGTCTATGCAAATGAAGATATTCCACGTTGAACATCCTCATTCCAGTAATGCTTCAATCTTTGGCCATTGACTGCAAATTCATTTCCAGTGGCTTCGTTCTTGATCAAAACTGCTCCTCCCGCTTTTACGAGTGTAATGTAAAATGGTCCATACCACTTGGATCTAAGCTTTCCTGGAAACAAACGAAGTCTAGAGTTAAATAATAACACTTGTTGTCAAACCTCGAAAGTACGAGGGGTCAGCCGTCGATCATGCCATCTTTTGGTTTTCTCCTTGTATAGCTTTGCATTTTTGTACGAAAAGAGACTATGCTCTTCTAAATTGAGCAATTGCATCATTCTTACTGTTCCTGCTTTCTGAAGATCTAAATGTAATCTTTTTAGCACCTAGAAAGCTTTATGCTCTAGCTCAATTGGTAGCTTTCCCATTTACTACCCTATAAGGTGACATATTCAACAACGTTTTCAATGTTGTTCTATAAGCCCAAACTGCATCATCTAATTGCATGGACCAATCCTCGGTTGGGTCTCACAACTTTTTCAAGAATTCATTTTATTTCTCGGTTTGAGATTTTGGCTTGTCCATTGGTTTGCGGATGATATGGTGTTGCAATGCAATGCTTGATGTTGTAATTGTGCAGCACATGTGACATTGCTCAGTTTATGAAATGTGTCCCTTCATCACTGATGATTTCTCGTGGCGTTCCAAACCTTGTAAAAAATTTCATGTGAAGGAATATTATAACAATCCTAGCATCATTGTTAGGTGTAGCCACTGCTTCTATCCACTTTGACACGTAATCAACTGCTAGAAGAATGTTCAAATTTCCACTTGAAGAAGGAAATGGACCCATGAAATCGATTCCCCAAACGTCAAATAATTCAACCTCTAAGATCGAAGGCAATGGAATTTTGTCCCTCTTTCCTATGTTTCCCTTCCGCTGGCATTTATCACATATCTTCGCATAGTGATGCACATCTTTAAATATGCTAGGCCAAAAGTAGTCGAATTGAAAAATCTTCGCTGCAGTTCGCATTCCTCCAAAATGTCCTCTGTAAAGCGATGCGTGGCATGTCTCTAGAATTGCGCTGTGCTATGCATCGACGTATTATCATGTCAACACATTGCCTATAAAGATACAGTTCATCCCAGAAATAGAATTTCGCGTCATGGAAGAAACATTTTGCTTGTTGTTGCATCATCTGGGATTGAATGATATGACTTGCTAAATAATTAGCAATGTCCGCGAATCAAGGAGTATTCCTTTCTTCTATTACTTTCAACATAAAAACCTTCTCATCAAGGAATTTTTCTGATATGCGAAGCATAGTGGTGTCAGGATATGTGACCTCGACTCGTGACAGGTGATCTGCCACAACATTTTCACATCGCTTTTTGTCCTTATTTTTTTGTCAAACTCTTGCAAAAGGAGTATCCATCTAATCAGCCTCGGTTTTGCATTAGCTTTGCTCATTAAGTACCTTATGGCAGCATGGCCAGTGAACACATGTAAGAATCCGACTCAAAATAGTCATAAACCTGGTTCTTACTCAGCATGCATGTAATTAAAAGACATTCATTTCACAATCCCTGTTTAAACCTTAAAATAACAATATGTTAGAAAAACAAATTTCTTTATTTCAAGAAACATTTCAAGATAAAAGCATGTTAATCAGAAAACAGTTTTTGGGCAGTATTTTATTGAAAACATCCTTAAGCATTTAAATGTCATAATTTAAAATCCCTTATGGACTCCATGTCCATCTACATGCTGAATAAATAAAAGACACAATATTAGAAAGAGTACACCAGCAACTCCCATGATCAATCAGCTCCTCCGCTAGCCGGCCTAGTGCTGTCCCAAGTTGCCTGGTGGAAAAACCACAAAAAGGGTGAGTACAAAAGCAGTCAGTAAGAATCCCCTAACCGGGGTACAATATGCAAAGCACATCATCTAGCATCCTAGCATACAAGCATAACAACATCACAGTCTGGCAATCTCATACAATACTAGACATCAAGTGTCAAGTAGGATCAACACACTTCTAGGCTGACTATACAGGAGGACAACCTAAGTGACCTCGGTCTCGAGAGTCTCTAACAATATGACAAACTTGGTCAGGACGCAACTAGGATAATTGAATAGCACGCAACTGGGCTTGTCTTGAACATGCTCGGGCAGCACACAACTGGGCTAACCCTGACTCAGCTCACACCTGGCTGATTATGGACCGCACGCACTTGGCTAGTTTGGAGCATACTTGGACGGCACGCCACTAGGCCAACCCTGGATTAGCAACGCCACTGTGCCAATCTTGAACTGCACCCAACTGGGCGAGTCCTGAATAGAGGCTCGGGTAGTGCACCAATGGGCTAGCCCTAGATCAACTCACACTTGGAAGATCATAGACTGAACGCAACTGGGCGAGTCTTGGACCGCACGTAACTGGGTGAGTCCTGAGCCAAACCAAGGCAGCACACAACTAGGCCAAACCTGGGACAACCCTAATAGGATCTAAAAAAGACGGAATGTCCTAGGGCTAACAGAGTTCAGCACTTAACAATGTACTTGAAGGCAGGATAACATAACAATAACTAGTAGTCAATGTAAACAGGAAGTATATCCAATAGAGTACAGTATTCTACATGCCAAGTCCTATCAAGCAGAACATACATTTCCTATCCACTAACATGATTAAAAACAATCATTCAATAAGCAGGGCACAAACGATAGCAGCATAGCATCCAGACAACCTGCACGAACCTATCCACTAACAGATATACCAGTCAGACATAGCAAAATAAACCTATCCACTAGCACGATTAATAACAAACATTCTATAAGCTGGGCACATACAATAGCAGCATAGCATCCAGACAACCTGCACGAACCTATCCACTAACAGATATACCAGTCAGACATAGCAAAATAAACCTATCCACTAGCATGCATAGCAAACAGGACAAATAACCAGGACCTATCAAAGCCAAGCGTAGGGTCCACACAACCCCAGCAAGGAACCCTTATCTGGAAAACCAGCAGAAACAACAATAATAACTAAGTGCTCCTTGAGCTGCAGAGTCAACACGAACCTAACAATAACATAAACAAACACATATTAAAACCAGCTAGCTAAACAACCAAACTAGGAACTGGAAGCAAGGGCTCGAGAAGCTACCCAAACCAACGAAGACAAGTGCTCCCGGAAAGGCACAAGGGAGTGTTTGGTGCTCTCGGCTTGGGAAGTGTAACGGCCCAGATTTCTGTTCTAGTTCCCTAGGTATGTTTGGTTAATATTTCTGGTGTTTGGTTGGGCTGTTATGGCAGTTTTAGCCCTTAGGGGCATTTTGGTCATTTTCCCTGAGGGCCGGTTGTGCAAATAACCAGGGTTTCAAGGAGGTTCTTGTCATTCGTTCGATTGGTTGTTCTCCGGTTTCCGATTTCTAGGGTTTGAATGCATTTTGGGAAGTTTGGTGGTTTCCTAGTTAAAGGAGAAAATAAGAATTAATTGTGTGGTTGTTGGGACCCGAATGGTGTTGGATTTTAGAGTTTGGCTTTTAGATAAAATAAGAGATTAAAAGTGTTTCTCTTGGGATTCGAACCCAGGTGGCTAGGAGTTGGAGTTAGTTGTTGTTTAATTGGAAATTAATTAGTGTTGCTGCTAGGATTCGAACCCGAGTTGGTCTAGTTACAGCAGTTGGCAAAAAGAAAGTACTTCCCATTGAGCCGAGTGAGTAGGTTATAACCTTGTTCGTTCGTTAATTTGCTTGTCCCTTGTTGGTTGAAGGCTTGTTTTAAAATGATTTAATTAGGAAGATAAATGCGTTGGAGCTGGGACTCGAAGGGGAGATGGTCAGGGTAGGAATCGTTAAATCAATGGGACACGTGGCAAAGGGTGATGAGTTTTGCGATTTGGATGAAACGTTCTGTATTTCTTTTTTGTGTCTCCAGCACAGAAGCTTCCTTTTGCAATTCCTCTTCCAGGGAAGTCTCCTCCAAGCTGATTTTCTTCTTGTTCAAGTAATTTCTTCATCTCTATCGCTTATCGTTGTTTTCACTCATTCTTGTCGACCATTGTTGCTATCGAGCAGCTCCTTGATCATCAAACCCTAATCGTTTCTCCCTCTCCTTGTTTTGCCGAGATCTTCCAAGCCGACCAGCCCTTTGCAGCCGCTGCACCACGTCGCATCCTCCATCACAGCACGCAGCCGAACGCCTCGCCCACGTGAATCTGCACGCCCCGTGAAGCCTCGCCCTTCGCAGCCGATCGCTCGCCTTCGCCAATCCGTGTAGCATCGCCATCGTGAACCCGCAACCAGGAGCAGCCCAGCTCGTCGCGCCTACCTTTGTTCGCTCGCGCCTGCACGCCTGTCTCGCCCCAGTGAAACGACGTTCACCAATGCGCAGCCCCTCGCCTCGTTGCCCGCACTAGCGCACAGCAGCCCTGCACGTCCTCGCTGCTTGCTATCGCCTGCCTGCTCGCTTGCTGTTGCTCACTCCTTGCCGAGCCAGCCTAGGGCTCAGAGCCTCCTTCTTGGTTTGGTAGTCCCTTGTGCCTTGTGTTTTACTCCTGGGATATTGTTAGCTGGCAAGTTTATTAATGCACCATTTATGTTGGTTTTTGGCTAGGTTGAGTTGGTCTTTGCAGCTTAAGGAGTTTGTCTTGTGTGATTGTTTTCTGCATATTACCAAGTAAGGATTTCTTACCGGGGTTGTGTGAACCTTGCGAAATACTTTAATGGCACATTGATATTTTGTGAGTGTTTATGAGCATTCTAGTGGATAGGATCCTTGTTTCTGATTTGCTGGCATATTTGCTGTCTTGTTCATGTTAGCTCCATGCTAGGGATTTTCTAACTCTGGCATATCCGTGTTTCCTGTTCATTTTATGTAGAGCCATGCTAGGATTGTGTTGTTATTGATTATTGGCTGGTCGATCTGTTAGCTTGCATTACCGTACTTAGGAAACTGTTAGGAGTTACTAGTTTAGGTCTCGCATGGGTAAGACCCCGATGGGCACCAATGCGTTGTCAGTGTGTGTAAGTCCACGATGGGCATCACACTGTTGCGGTATGTGTAAGTCCCCGATGGGCATCATAGAGCAGCTACGGAGTGTAAGACCCTATAGGGCAGCTTGTGAACCTAGTAGGAGTAAGTCCTCGATGGGCATCCTTGTGCTTAGGTAGGTATAAGTCCCCGATGGGCTTCTGTGTGTTGAGTAAGTGTAAGACCCCCATGGGCAACCTTGAGTGCTGCTTGAGTAAGACCCTGTAGGGCATCATCGCGCTCTAAAGTGAGTAAGACCCCGATGGGCATCACCAGGTATAAGACACCGATGGGCATCTTGCGAGTGTAAGTCCCCGATGGGCATCCTTGAGTTTGAGCTGGTGTAAGACCCCGATGGGCATCCACGTATTCTAGCTGGTATAAGACCTCGATGGGCATCCATGTGTTAAACCGAATGTAGGTTGTAGTTGTAAGTTCTGAAGGGCAGCTCGGTAAGTTCTTGAATAAGTAAGTTCTAGGAATGACGGTTAGCTTGAACCAAGTTGTTTTTCTCGATGCTCGTGATTGGTTGCTTGTATCTGTGTGCTAGATGATTTATTTTCGTATTGTACCCCGGTTGGGGATTCTTACTGAGCGACTCGTTGCTCACCCTTACTTTTCTGTGGTTTTACACCAAGTAACTTAGGACCGAGACTGGATGGCTAGGAGGAAGTTGCTAGATGATCATGGATAGAGTACTCTGAGTCTTGTTTCGTCTTCTCTTAATTCTTTTGCATGTAGACAGGGCACGAAGCCCTTAGGTGAACTTTGTTGTATTTCTAGATATTAAACTATTTGCTTCGTTTTTGTTGAAATTGTTCTCAATGTTTTTACTTGCAAATAAAAGAAACTCTGGCCAGGGTTGGATTTGATAAATCTTTTGACAGGTGCTTGGAAATAGGGACAGGTCCAAATAACTGAATTTCACTGAACGTTTTATGTTTTAAAGTTTTTATAATTCTGCATTCATGTTTTCGGGTTTATTTACATGCATAAGAGGTTTAAGACCTAGGTTTAGGACCCTAACCAGGTCGGGTCTTTACAGGAAGCAAGATGGAACTCTCGGCTAGGGTTGCTAGTTGCTTGGTGATGTGCGACACTCCAAGGTCTCGGCTAGGATGTGCTTGTGGCTAGGGCCTGATTTGAGGACAGGGAGACTCTCGGCTAGCTTAGTTTGCGGCAACAAGGGAGACTCTTCTCGGCTAGGTTGAAGAAGAGGAGAGATCGACAAGGTGAGGGAGAACCTCTCAATTACAAGATGAGGAGATGGTGGTTTCGACAACCCCAAGGGAAAAGAGAAGGGTCTCTCGGCTAGGTTGAAGTGCAACAAGAACCAAAGAGGAAAGGAGAAGGATTTCGGTAATGGTGTAAAGACCCGACTCTAAATGGTCAAAATGGCCTTTACTAAATGATGCAATTCAAAATTCATTACACTTAAAAACAGATTTCAAACATCCTTTTCATTAAAACAATCAAGTTCCATATGAATGTGTAGAAAACATAAAATCAGTTCTGCCTCTGCTCAAGGGACAACAAAACCATTTCAAGTTACAAGTAAAACATCCCAACATGATAAGTATGAAATGAAGACAAGCTGATGCAACAGACTCTCCCATGATCATCCAGCTCTTACTCTAGCCACCTCGATGTTGGGCCAAGTTACCTGGTGGAAAAACCACAGAAAGGGTGAGTACAATTGAACTCAGTAAGGATTCCCCAACTGGGGTACAATACGCAAGACAAATCCTCTAACATCCTAGCATACAAGCATAACAATAAAGCATGGCAGTCTCCACAAGTATAAACAACAGGATGCTCAACATCGAAGGTCTATGCTCATAGCTAGACAGGGTCAACACACACTGGGTTAACAAATAGGAGAAACAACTAAGTAAGTAATCTCGGGAGTTCTATCTCTAAATCAAACATAGTCAGCACACACTGGGCTAACAAAGGACAGCACACACTAGGCTAGTCCTGCTCAATACTGGTCAGCACACACTGGGCCAACAATGGATAGCACACCTTTGGGCTAGTCTCGAGCAACTGGGCAAAGACACACCGGGCTAGCACGGGATCGAGATACATCGGGCTAATCTTGAACAATCTGGTCAGCACACACTAGGCCAATTGTAAGGACCCGACCTGAAAAATGGTCTCTAACCTAGATCCTTACTTAGCATGCATGATTAAGAATATAAAATCAGCATTCAGAGTACCAATTTAAAACTTTTCAATCAAAACAATTAAAACAAAACCATAAATCCATTAAGTAAAACCAAGTAAGGTGACTCATCAGTACTTTCTAAAAATCAAAGAAAACGGTTCGAGAAATTTTAAACAAGTTTTTGTGTGTTTTCCTAAGGACTCAAGTCCAACTACATGCTAAACCCAATTAAAAGAAAGATAAAATTTGTCTCAGAGATCGACCATCCATGATCATCTAGCAGCCTCCTCCTAGCCATCCAGCCTCTGTCCCAAGTTACCTGATGGAAAAACCACAGAAAATAAGGGTGAGCAACGAGTCGCTCAGTAAGAATCCCCAACCGGGGTACAATACGAAAAACATCTCATTTAGCACACCGACATGCAACCATACAATGACTTAGAGAAAAACAGTTGGATTAGGCTATATGCCACTCCTAGAGCTTGCCGATTCAAGGGCTTACAGCTACAACCTACACTAGGTTCTACACCTTGATGCCCATCGGGGTCTTACACAACCTAGGACGCGATGATGCCCATCGGGGTCTTACACATAAGAATGCCCATCGGGGTCTTACTCCTGCTAAACACAGTGATGCCCATCAGGGACTTACACACAAGGATGCCCATCGGGGTCTTACTCCACAAATCAATGATGCCCATCTAGGTCTTACACATACGGATGCCCATCGGGGTCTTACACAACAATCAATGATGCCCATCGGGGTCTTACACATACGGATGCCCATCGGGGTCTTACACATCTAGGATGCCCATCGGGGTCTTACTCCAGCTAGGAACTTGGAGATGCCCATCGGGGTCTTACACTCCCTAGCAACCTTATGATGCCCATTGGGGACTTACACATAAAGCCAGCAGTGTAGTGCCCATCGGGGACTTACATACACTAGCAACGCATTGGTGCCCATCGGGGACTTACCCAAGCGGAACCTAACTAATAACCCCTACAGTCTCCTACATAATACATTACCTGTCTATCCCTAGCATGAAACTAACAGAATACGAATAGGAGACATGGATATGCCAGAATAAGAAAACCCTAGCATGAAACGAACAGAATACGAACAGGAAACATGTATATGCCAGAATAAGAAAACCCTAGCATGGAACTACCAGAATACGAACAGAACACAAACATGCCATCAAGAGAAAACATGAATCCTATTCACTAGGAATCTCATACAGTACAAGATACGGTATGCTAATAAGTATTCGCAGGGTCCACACAACCCCGGTAAGAAATCCTTACCTGGAAACAAGCAGAAAATAACTACCACAACCAACAAGCGACCCTCGAGCTTCTAAGTGAACCCGAGCAACCTAAGCAATCAATAAAATCATCCTAATTAAACAAACAATAGCTAACATGTTAGGGTCCAAAAGAGTAGAGGCTCGAGAATTACCAACCGAGAAGGCACTAGGTCTCGGCCCAACTCTCTCGGCAAAACAGGCTCTCGGCGGCAAGTGGGCAAACAGGACGTGCGGCTGGGCGCGCTGGCGCGGCAGGGGGATGCGCGCGCACAGACGGCTAGCGCAGGAGCTGGGGCGCGGAGCTACGAGCTGATGGGCGCTGAGGCGGGGGCATACAGACGCAGACAGGCGCTGGGGCGCGGGCGTGCAGACGCAGACAAGCGATGCGGCGAGCTCGCTCTAGGACGGCGCGCGGGCGAAGCGGCTGGGCTGCTGGGGATGTCGCGATGAAGGCGACGGACCTGCTGCTGCCGTGCGACGGCTGGGCGATGCAGGGGCTGCTCGGTGCGGCATTGGGCAATGCAGGGGCTGCTCGGTGCGACGCTGGGGGATGCAGGGCTGCTCGGTGCGGGGCTGGGCGATGTAGGGCTGCTCGGTACGGCGCTGGGGCTGGCGGCAATGTGCGGGCGAGGTAGGGCTGCTCGACGGCTAGTCTCGGTTGGGGTTGTTGGACTCAGTTCTTGATCTTGATGAACTCGGCAAGGTGAGAGGGAGAGAATGAGGGAGGCGTGCGGCAAGAGCAAGGGTGAGTGATGGTTTCTTGATTTCTTTTCCTTTTTCCTAATTTAAATAGGCTTTGGTGTCCTAAAATCCCTTCCCAGGGCTTTCCTCCTTCGAGTCCCAGCTGACGCGACTTATTTCATAATTTAAATTCGAGCTTTCAAACCCCCTTTAAGGTTAGGGGTTCGAATCCTCTCGGAAACACTTTTAAAAACCTTATTTTACAATTAACGGAAACCCGGGCCGTTACAATACTCCCTCCTTAGAAGACTTCCGTCCTCGGAAGTCGTTGTAGTAAAATAACTCTGGGTAGTTCCTCCTCATCTCTCCTTCCAACTCCCAAGTAGCTTCCTCAACTCCCTGATTCCGCCACTGCACTTTCACTAAATTAATGGCTCGGTTCCTCAAAACCTTTTTCTCAAATGCTAAGATCTTTATAGGTTTTTCCTCAAAGCTTAGGTCACTGTTCAGCTGCAAAGGCTCAAAATCTACGATGTGCGAAGGGTCTGCCACATACTGGCGAAGCATCGAAATGTGGAACACACTATGCACTGCAGCCAAGGACGGCGGCAATGCTAACCGGTAAGCTACAGTCCCAACCCTCTCAAGGACCTCGAAAGGTCCAACAAACCTGGGGCTCAGTTTCCCCCTCTTACCAAACCTCAGAACCCCACGCATCGGGGCTACCTTAAGAAAGACATGCTGACCGACTTCAAACTCTAACTTTCAACGCCTGAAGTCGGCGTAGCTTTTCTGCCTGCTCTGAGCGGTCAACATACGAGCCCTGATCTTCTGGACTGCCTCATTGGTCAACTGGAGCAACTTAGGACCCAAAACCTGCCTGTCTCCAACCTCTTCCCAAAATACCAGAGATTTGCAGCGCTTACCATACAACCCCTCAAATGGTGCCATCTGAATGGTTGACTGATAACTGTTGTTGTAGGCAAACTCCATCAAATACAAGTACTGATACCAACTGCCCGGAAAATCTAACACACAGGCTCGCAACATATCTTCGAGGATCTGATTTACCCGCTCCTTCTGACCATCGGTCTGCGGATGAAAAGTTGTACTGTAGCTGCACTCTGTGCCCAATCCTGCCTGAAAGGCTTTCCAAAATCGAGATGTAAAACGGGAATCTCGATCAGAGATAATCTTAACTGGCACTCCGTGGTACCTAACTATCTGCTCAAGGAATAATTATGCCCACTGCTCCACGGTTTAACTTATCCTGCCGGGAACGAAGTGCGCACACTTGGTCAACCTGTCGACGATCACCCAAATTTGTGCATAACCTCTGGGAGTCCTGGGCAAACCCGAAATAAAGTCCATGGTAATCTCCTCCCACTTCCACTGAGGCACCCTAAGCGGCTGCAACAAACCTGCTGGTTTCTGTCTAGGCGCCTTCACTTGCTGACAAGTGAGACACCGACTGACAAACTGGGCAATCTCTCTCTTCATCCCCATCCACCAAAAAGACTGCTTAAGATCTTGGTACATTTTGTTACCCCCTGGGTGCCACGCAAAAGGCGAGGTGTGAGCCTCGGTCAACAACTCCGTACGTATACCGGCATCGGCTGGGACACAAAGCCGACCCTTATACCTCAAGCCACCATCTGCAGATACCACGAAATCGAAGTCACCATTGGCCTAAACTTTCTTGTACAAGCTCTTTAACTTAGGGTCATTCAGCTGGCCGTCGATAATCCTCTGCTTTATCGAAGGCTGGATGGTCAACTGGGCTACCCTGGCGGTAACCTCTCCTAACAACACTGCTATTCCTGCTTTCTCAAGATCTTTCCTTATAATACTTTTGGGATTTGCTAGCATTGCCAAATGCGAGGTCTTTCTACTCAGTGCATCTGCTACAACATTTGCCTTCCCAGGGTGATACAGGATTTCACAGTCGTAATCCTTTACAAGCTCCAACCACCTCCTCTGTCTCATGTTTAGGTCTTTCTGGGTGAAGAAATACTTGAGGCTCTGGTGGTCCGAGAAAATTTGAATCTTTTCCCCATACAGATAATGCCTCCAGACTTTAAGTGCAAAGACGACAGCTGCCAACTCCATATCATGAGTCGGATAATTCTGCTCATGCGTTTTCAACTGCCTTGAGGCATACGCTATTACCTTACCGTGCTGCATCAGAACGCAACCCAAACCAAACTTGCTGGCATCACTGTACACCACAAAACCCCCTGTTCCCTCTAGAACTGCCAACACTGGGGCAGACGTCAAACTGCTCTTCAGCTTAGCGAAACTTTCGTCGCACTTCTTATCCCAGACGAAATCGACACCCTTCCCCGTCAAACGAGTAAGCGGTGAGGCTATAGCAGAAAAATCCTGAACGAAACGACGGTAATAACCGGTCGGACCAAGAAAACTACGAATCTCTGACACAGTCGTCGGTCTGGCCCACGAACTAACTGCCTCTATCTTTGAAGGGTCTACATCCACTCCCTCCTTAGACACAACGTGTCCTAGGAAAGCTACCTCCTCCAGCCAAAAGTCACACTTAGAAAACTTCGCATAAAGCTGGTTCTCGCGCAAGGCTGTCAAAATCTGTCTTAGGTGCGATGAATGGTCCTCCTTAGACTTTGAGTACACAAGAATGTCATCTATGAACACAATGACAAAGCGTTCCAGGAACGCCTTGAACACTCTGTCCATCATGTCCATGAATGCAGCTGGGGCGTTCGTCAGTCCAAAAGACATGACCACAAACTCGTAGTGACCATACCTCGACCTAAAAGCTGTCTTAGAAAACACACAAGCTCCCTGGCGCTGATCAAACAGGTCATCAATACGTGGCAGTGGATACTTGTTCTTTATGGTTACCTTATTCAGTTCCCTGTAATCGATGCACAGACGCATTGAGCCATCCTTTTTCTTAACAAACAGCACGGGTGCTCCCCACAAGGACACACTCGGCCTAATAAATCCTCTATCAAGAAACTCTTGCAACTGCTCCTTTAACTCTTTCAATTCAGCGGGCGCCATACGATAAGGAGATTTCGAGATAGGACGAGTTCCTGGCTCAAGCTCTATTGAGAAATCAACCTCCCTCTTTGGCGGCAGACCAGGAAACTCCTCAGGAAATACATCTGCAAACTCTTGCACAATGGGCACTTGCTCAACAGACAACTGATCACAGCTCACTCCGAACAACTTAGCTAAGAAGCCCCAAGCTCCTCGAGCTAGCAAACGGTGGGCCTTAACTGCCGAAACCACTGGCGGACACACCCCGCTCTGGACGCCGCGGAATTTAAAGCTAGGCCTGCTCGGCGGGCTGAACACTACCTCCTTCTGGCGGCAGTCAATCATCGCGTGGTTATCAGCTAACCAATCCATGAAGAGACTCGTCGGATACCTATATCCGACTGTCCCTTACCTTCTGACTAGCCAACATACCAGCTTCCGAAGGAGTTGCAACAAATAACTCAAATCCTAAAGGCTCTAAAATCATGCAAGCATGCTCAGCAAAAATAGCAGAAACAAAGGAATGAGTGGAACCCGAATCAAACAACACAAAGGCAAGGTTATCAAGAACTAAGAGATACCTGCCACCGCGGCCCCGGCTTGCTCAGCCTCCTGGCGGGTCGTAGCATACACTCGCTCCTGCTGCTGAGCTGGCTGCGCTTGCACTACTTTCTAGTTGCAAAACCGGGCCTGATGCCCTTCCTTACCACGGTTGTAGCAAGCCCTAGGGTTACCTCCACAAGGACCCCAATGCGGCTTCCCACAAGGGTTACAATACGGTGGCGGCCTCCCTACGCCCTGCTGGCGAGGCTGATCACGGTTTCTGTTTCGATGCTGATCTCTGCCCTGATAAGAACCCTGACGGCGCTGACCGCCCACACGGCTATTGCTTCCCGAGTCAAACTTACGCTTCTGGCCCGAGTATACTGGGCCTTTTGCATAGCAGCACTAGCAACCTGCTCTGGAGGATACTTCCCATCGTAAATCGTTGCCAACTACACTGCCTTGGCAAAAGTCTCTAGGGCCTGTGCCCTAACATCCTGAGACACTCCCTGTCTCAAACCCGCAATAAACTTCCTGATCTTCAGCTCAGGGGTAGCAATCAACTACTGCGCGAAGTACCCATACTCCGAAAAGTTCTTCTCATAGACCTCGATCGAATCAGACCCCTGTTTTAAGTTTGAAAATAGCTCAATCATCTTCTCTTGGGCTTCTTCACTAATAAACTTTGCCTTGAACTCAGCCTTGAAGAAATCCCAGGTGGCAGGTGGAGACCCAGCCGATCTCTCACTCAAAGTGGAATCCCACTACCACTTAGCTGTACCAGCTAGCACGTGAGCTGCACAACGGGCTCGCTGCACCTCAGGGAAAGCCATCACCATGAGTGTGTACTCTAGCTCAGCAATCCATCTGGCTGCTACCAACGGTTCTCCATGGGCACTAAATTTCTCGGGCTTCCACTTGACAAATCCTTCAGCCACTTGCCTAGATTCTCAGCACCTATCGCGACAACGGCCTCATTCACGATCGGCTCCTGCGGAGCTGGCGGTGCTGGTGGCACTACAGTCCTCTGCTGAACCATCTCGGTCAACTGCTCTATCTGAATTCGGGACTCTTTCCTCTGCGCGGCTAACAAAGCCTGCGTCTCAGCTCTCTGCTCAGCCCTCTGGTCAGCTAGGAGTCCAACCATAAGAGCCCTCATGGACTCCACAAAAGCTACTCCCGGTGCAGCCTCTCGAGGCTCAGTTGCCTCCACGCTCTCTCCGTGCAACACAGCAGAAGGGCCTGCAGGTGGCCTAACATTATCCTCGGCGTGGGACGACGTCCCTCCAGTGTCGGAATCAATACGAATGCCTTGGGTGGTCGGCCTCAAGCCTCCCTGTCCTCTACGGGTAACTGACATGCTGACAATCTACACCCAAACCAACAACGAGTCAGAACCTGCTAGTCCCTACTCTACAACAACTAGTCATGTACATGCGAAGTGCAAACGGTATTGTAATTCTTAACCCTTAACCCTACACTTATGGACATACCTGATGGCTGTTGGAGCGCTGATGATCATGGAAAACAACCTACAAGTGCAGGTCAGTCTACAGAATCTATGACTCTGAGCTCTGATACCAACTGTAAGGACCCGACCCGAAAAACGGTCTCTAACCTAGATCCTTACTTAGCATGCATGATTAAGAATATAAAATCACCATTCAAAGTACCAATTTAAAACTTTTCAATCAACACAATTAAAACAAAACCATAAATCCATTAAGTAAAACCAACAGGTAAGGTGACTGATCAGTACTTTCTAAAAATCAAAGAAAACGGTTCGAGAAATTTTAAACAAATTTTTGTGTGTTTTCCTAAGGACTCAAGTCCAACTACATGCTAAACCCAATTAAAAGAAAGATAAAATTTGTCTCAGAGATCGACCATCCATGATCATCTAGCAGCCTCCTCCTAGCCATTCAGCCTCTGTCTCAAGTTACCTGATGGAAAAACCACAGAAAATAAGGGTGAGCAACAAGTCGCTCAGTAAGAATCCCCAACCGGGGTACAATATGAAAAACATCTCATTTAGCACACCGACATGCAACCATACAATGACTTAGAGCAAAACAGTTGGATTAGGCTATATGCCACTCCTAGAGCTTGCCTATTCAAGGGCTTACAACTACACCTACACTAGGTTCTACACCTTGATGCCCATCGGGGTCTTACACATAAGAATGGCCATCGGGGTCTTACTCCTACTAAACACAGTGATGCCCATCATGGACTTACTGTAAAGACCTGACCCGAATGGGGTCCTAAAATAGGCCTTTACCTCAATGCATGCTTTAAAACTTATAAAATAATATGCAAGGTTGAATGCCAGATTCTAATTAAAACAAATACAATAAAACATCCATTCAAAACAAGAACAAAACGTCCCGAACCTGCCCTCGCTTTCCAAGTACCTGTTCCAAGCTAAATACAATTTAAAACGTACTCTGATCAGAGATTTAAATCACATTCAAATCCAAAATTGGTTTACATCAGTGTCAGAATCCGAGCAACAACCAGAAAACAACCTAAGGGCTCCGTGCCCAACTACATGCATTCAGAGGACATTTAAAACTTAAAACATAAATACAAGACTCAGAGTTCGAAACAACGGGTTCCATGATCACAGCTCCTCCTCCAGCCATCCTGTCTCGCACCATAGTTACCTGTGGAAAACCACAAAATAAGGGTGAGTAACGAATTACTCAGTAAGAATCCCCAACCGGGGTATAATACGATATTCATGGTCATCTAGCAGAAATGTATGCAAGCTATGAATATAAACACAGAATAGAGCACATAGCTTAAATCCACACATAAACATCGGATGCCAACTCAGGGTCTTAGTCCGGAATAATCCACCACACAATACGCCCTATACGAGAAACAAGTCCCGGCCTCAGCCTGTCTACTGTCGATACGAAAGGTGCACTAGGTCAAGATCCTGAGGAGCTCTCCGGTCGGCGCTGTAATGAGCGTAAGCGCGCACCGCATGCTACTGCAGACTCTGGGGGGTGCCGGGTCTAGTGGCAAGCTGCCTAGGTCTTGTCACCATGCCTAACTAAATCTCCGGATCGGTGTCACCGACATAGGGGTGTGAGACCGGACGCGTGAACTATGTCACCTGAACCACCGCATCTGAGGCTAAGGAACCGGTCGTGGTAGGCTTACACCAGGAAGTCGTCCTTGCCCTAACAGGTGGCAATCAAGGGCTACGGCCGAACACGCTGAGGACGTGCCGACTTCCGGGGACGAGGCAATGCCAAGTCATCATCCCGACCGTTGGGGCATTTAACAGTCTGCCACCCTCACCCAAGATTGCAGGGCCAGCCGTTAGGGTTAGCTAAACCCTAGCAGGATCAGGGACGGAGTACCGTCTCGTACATCCCTGTCGTGGATGCAAGTTACATTATGCATCCGACCCGGATGATGCTACCTACCTGAACTCTAAACTATAATATCAATAGCAAACAATCCAATACAATCCAATACGTGCTCCACAGATACAACGAACCTAGCATGATACTACGAAGCAAGAACAGATACGAGCATGCCAGAACGGAACAACCTAGCATGGACCAACATGAGTAACAACATAAGAAATCATGCCAGTCGGGTATTCAGAACAGAGCACCTATCACTAAACATGTTGATAAACACAAACAAGCATACAATCAGCATCACATAATATATCGCAGGGCCCACACAACTCCGGTAAGAAATCCTTACCTGGTCGGAAGGCAACTACACACAAGAATCCTAAGCTGCGATCGATCCCGAGCTAGCTAACGAGAACCTAACAAACACAACAATAATCACAATCCATAGGCCTAAATATATAAAAATAAACAGGGCTCGACTCGGGAGCAACTCACGCGCACGGCCGACGCATGGACGGACGGACAGCCGCGACGTGGCGGGCTGTCGGGCTGGCGGGCGCGTGGGATGGGCGAGGCTACCGACAGCGCAGAGGAGCGGCAGGGCTGCGCTGGCGGCGCCGGGCGCAGATGGGAGACAGGGCTGCGCGCTGGGCGCTGCAGGGAGCAAATGGGCGGTAGGGCTGCATGCGAACGCGCACGGACGGGCTGGCTGGAGCGGGCGCACGGGCGCGGACAAGCTTGTCACGGGCGGGCGAGCGGCACGGCAAGGGCGCGCTGGGACGGCGATAGGCGCGAGGGCGCTGGCGACGCGGACGCGTTGGGATGGCGACGGGCGCGTGGGTGACACAGCGTGCAGGCGCGATCTTGGGGCAGACGCGGACGCGCTGGGATCGCGAATCGGGCGGGGCGACAGCGGGCGATCTTTGGGCGCCTAGGCGATCGCGGCGATACCGCACTGGCGCTGGTGATTGGCCGCTACGGTGGCTTTGTTGCTCGGCCAGGACGACGCACGAAGGTTGGGCGGCCATGGAGTTTGGAGAAGAAGACCCAAAACCCTATTTTCTCTTCTTTTAAACAAATGCACCAAAACTCCAAAGATCCAAGGGTAACTAAGATATGACGCGGGAAGAGTAACAATAACACCTGGTGGCTCACTTGGCAAGGCTCTCCTCTAGCACACAAGGCCACCCTGGCTTGAACCCCGACTGCTGCAACTTTATTTCTCAAATTTACTTTTGCATCTCACTATGCCCAAACACATCCACAAAGCATCAAAATCTTACTTAAGTCCATCCAATAATTTTAACAACTTAAAAAGACATAAACGGCCCTGACGGCCCGACCAAATTACCAAAATACCCCTAGGGCATACCTGGAAGACTGGGAAGAAAACCTGGGCCGTTACACTTACACACAAGGATGCCCATCGGGGTCTTACACATACGGATGCCCATCGGGGTCTTACTCCACAAATCAATGATGCCCATCTGGGTCTTACACATACGGATGCCCATCGGGGTCTTACACCACAATCAATGATGCCCATCGGGGTCTTACACATACGGATGCCCATCGGGGTCTTACACCACAAATCAATGATGCCCAACGGGGTCTTACACATCTAGGATGCCCATCGGGGTCTTAATCCAGCTAGGAACACGGAGATGCCCATCGGGGTCTTACACTCCCTAGCAACCTTATGATGTTCATCGGGGACTTACACATAAAGCCAGCAGTGTAGTGCCCATCGGGGACTTACCCAAGCAGAACCTTACTAATAACCCCTACAGTCTCGTACATAATAGATTACATGTCTATCCCTAGCATGAAATTAACAGAATACGAACAGGAGACATGGATATGCCAGAATAAGAAAACCCTAGCATGAAACTAACAGAATACGAACAGGAAACATGGATATGCCAGAATAAGAAAACCCTAGCATGGAACTACCAGAATACGAACAGAACACAAACATGCCATCAAGAGAAAACATGAATCCTATTCACTAGGAATCTCATACAGTACAAGATACGATATGCTAATAAGTATTCGCAGGGTCCACACAACCCCGGTAAGAAATCCTTATCTGGAAACAAGTAGAAAATAACTACCACAACCAACAAGCGACCCTCGAGCTTCTAAGTGAACCCGAGCAACCTAAGCAATCAATAAAATCATCCTAATTAAACAAACAGTAGCTAACATCTTAAGGTCCAAAAGAGTAGAGGCTCGAGAATTACCAACCGAGAAGGCACTAGGTCTCGGCCCAACTCTCTCGGCAAAATAGGCTCTCGACAGAAAGTGGGCAGGCTGGACGTGCGGCTGGGGCGAACAGGCTGGGCGCGCTGGCGCGGCAAGAGGATGCGCGCCCGCGGACGGCTCACGCTGGAGCTGGGGCGCGGGCGTGCAGACGCGGACAAGCGAGCTTTTGCCGCAAGCTCATGGCTGACGCGCAGCAGGGAAGCGGGCGAGCTGCTGCTGGCGATGTCGCGATGCGCAGCGACGGACTGCTCTTTGGCCGGCGTCGCGGCGACGGCCGGGCAATGTAAGGGCTGCTCGGTGCGGCGCTGGGGCTGGCGGCAAAGTGCGGGCGAGGCAAGGTTGCTCGATGGCTAGTCTCGGCTGGGGTTTTTGGACTCGGTTCTTGATCTTGATGAACTCGGCAAGGTGAGAGGGAGATAATGAGGGAGGCGTGCGGCAAGAGCAAGGGTGAGTGATGGTTTCTTGATTTCCTTTCCTTTTTCCTAATTTAAATAGGTTTTGGTGACCTAAAATCCCTTACCAGGGCTTTCCTCCTTCGAGTCCCAGCTGACGCGACTTATTTCATAATTTAAATTCGAGCTTTCAAACCCCCTTTAAGGTTAAGGGTTCGAATCCTTCAGGAAACACTTTTAATAACCTTATTTTACAATTAACGGAAACCCGGGCCGTTACACCAAGAATGGGACAGCACACACTAGGCTTGTCTACTAAAACCTGGTCAGCACACATTGGGCCAACAGGGGACAACACATACTGGGCTAGTCCTAAGCAAACCCGATCAGCACACACTAGGTCAACCTTGGACAGCACACACTGGGTTAGTCCTAGGAATACTTAACAAAATCCACCTATTACGACATAACCTAAAGCTATAATGGTTCGATATCAACAGTGAACAACAGAAACAGAATAGCAACAGTCGTATGGAACAGTACAGTGCAACAACAGGATACAACTCCCTACATGCCAAGTCCTAACAAACAGATCAGTCATTCCCTATTCATAAACATGCTTAACCACAACATACGAGAACAGGGCATACAAACATACAAGAAAAGGTCAGACAAACATACAAGAACAGGACATAAACAATAGTAGCATAGCATCCAGATAACCTACACGAGTCTATCCACTAACAATATAATACCAAACAACCTGCACAAGCCTATCCACTAACAATATAAGCAATTCACTAAGCATGCATATTAACAAAACAATCAGCCAGGAGCTATCAAAGCTAAGCGTAGGGTCCACACAACCTCGGCAAGGAACCCTTACCTGAAACAGAGGCAAACAACAATCAAATAATGCTCCTCGAGCTGCAAAATCAACAGAGACAACCTAGCAGATAAATAAGCAATCAATAATCAAGCCCTAATCATTCAATCAATAAAAACAATAAAACAAAATCTCCGAGAACTAGGGTTTACCCAGACAGAGAGCACAAGGCTTGGCGGCAAGGATGGGCTCAAGGGGCTGGCGAGACCCGTGCTGCAGCGGGCGAGTGCAAGCGTGCGTGGGCGTGGCTGTGCGGCAGTGCTTGGTCTCAAGGTGTTGCAGGCGTGTGCGTTGGGTGCTGCGTGCGGCAGGTGCAGCTTGCGGGCATGAGCGGCTGTGCGTGGATGGGCGGAAAAGGGCATGGGCGAGCGGTGCTTCTAGCTGGTGCGTGTGGGGCATGTACGATGCGAGCAATGAAAGGGATGCATTGGAGGGTGATGGCTACAAGCTTGTGGGTGCTCGATGCTGGCGTGGGCGATGGAGCTTGGCTCGGCAGCTAAGGTTTTTGGAGATAGAGGTTTCGGCCGAAGGAGGAAGATGGAGAAGATGAAGAGAAAAGGGGGGAGGGGTCGGCTAGGGTTTGGGAAAAATGAGGAGCTTCCTCATTTTCTTTTCTTTTTAATTGCTAAATTCCTCCAAAATGCTTAGTGTCCAAGTGGTTCCCCCTTCGAGCCCTGGCAACAACATAAATAATCCTTTATTTTTCAGTTTTAAACCTCTAAGCCTCTAAACAGCAACTCTTGGACCTGGAACCTGAAACGAAACATAAACACCAACTCAAGACAAGTCTGGAAACAACCAAAACCTTGGACAAATACCAAAACTACCCTGAAGGCCAAATGACCAAGATGCCCCTGAAGGCTCAAATTGCCCTAACTGCCCAACCAGACAACCGAATAATCAACCGAACGTACCTGGAGAACCGAAACGAAAACCTGGGTTGTTACAAATGGCAAGAGGAAAGAAAGAACTTCTTGGCAAGGTGTTAGAGATGAAGGTCTAGGCAATGGAGTTTGCGGAAGAAGCATTCGCAAAGCTTGAGGGGAGAAGACGGAATCAACAAGGCTAGGGCTTGGGAGACGGAAACAATTCGTAAAACCCCTTCTTTTTTTGTCGATTAGAACCTCCAAATGCCACGTGTCCCTGGCCACCTGAGTTCGAGTCTCAATGAAGACACCATTTTCTTCTAATTTTCACAAATAACCTCCAAGCCTCTCAAATGCCAAACTAACAGGCTTCGAGTCCTCACAACAACATCATTTTCACCTTTATTTCTTCTTTTTAAAACAAGCCTCCAAATGCCTTGTCTATCACTACTTTGAGTCCAAGTAAACACACATTTAAATCTTATTTTCTTCTTTAAAAGCAAAGCTCCAAATCCCTTGTCAATGCTCCCTTCGAATCCCACCAACACTTCAATTTCCTATTTTTACCTTTTAACCGAACGACCTCCAAACCACTCAGAAAGCAATCAGAAATCGGGAACCTGAAACGGAAACACAAAACCAACTCAGCAAAAGTCAGGAAACAACCCGTAAACCCTAAATAATTACAAAACTGGCCCTAAAGGCCAAATGACCAAAATGCCCCTAAAGGCTCAAACTGAACTAACGGCCTAACAAGTCGATCGAATAAACAACCGAATGTACCTGGAGAATTGGAACGGAAATCTGGGTTGATACAATACTCCCTCCTTTTAAGACTTTCGTCCCCAAAAGTCCTAAGACTAAAACAACTCCGAGTAATGAATCTTCATCTCGTTCTTTAACTCTCAAGTTGCTTCCTCCACCCCCTGATTTCTCCATAGAACTTAACCAAGTTGATCTCCCGGGCTAGAATCAGCACAGGCTTCTCCTCGAAGCTCAAGTCCTTGTTCAGCGCCAACGACTCATAAACAACAATGTAAGACGGGTCCGCAACAAATTGACGTAGCATCGACACGTGGGATACGTTATGCATAGCTGTGAAGGACGAGGGCAAAGCCAATCGGTACGCCACTAGACCGATTCGCTCAAGGATCTCAAAAGGTCCCACAAACTTGGACTCAACTTTCCCCGCTTACCCAACCTCAAAACTCCGCGCATCGGTGCTAGCTACAAGAATACATGTTGGCCCGCCTCAAACTCTAAGTCTCTACTCCTAACATCGGCATAACTCTTCTGCTGCTCTGCACTGTCAACCTTCGAGCCCTGATCTTCTGCACCGTATTGTTAGTCATCTGAAGTAACTCTGGACCCAGAACCTGTCTGCCACCAACCTCTTCCCAAAACACTAAAGACCTACAATGCTTACCATACAAAAACTCAAACGACGCCATCTAAATTGTCGTCTGATAGCTGTTATTATATGCCACTCCATCAAATACAGGTACTGATCACAACTGCCCGGAAAGTCCAACACACAGGCTCGCAACATAACCTCGCGAATCTGGTTCACCCTCTCAGTCTGACCACCTGCTTGAGAGTGATAAGTAGTACTGAACCTGCACTTAGTCCCCAACTCTTCTGGAGCGCCCTCCAGATGCAAAGAGTGAACCGTGAGTCATGGTCCGAAATGATCTTTGCTGGCACCTCATGGTGCCAAACGATCAGCTCCAAAAACGACCGTGCCCATTGCTCCACGATATAGTTAACTTTACTGGGGATAAAGTGTGCACTCTAAGTCAGCCGACCCACAACAACCACCCAGTTCTGAGTAAATCCTCTCGGTGTCCTCAACACCCTAAAGGTGTAAACCATGGAGAACTCCTCCCACTCCCACTAGGGCACACTCAGTGGCTACAAGAAACATGCGGTTTCTGTCAAGGAGCCTTCACTTGCTGACAAGTGAGACACCGACTAGCAACCTCTGCAGAAACCCCCTTCATGTTGCTCCACAGAATTCTGCTCAACTCGGGATCACTCAGCTGGCAATCAGTGATCCTCTGTCTAGTCAAAGGCTGAATCTCCAACTGAACTACCCTGGCGATAACCTCTCTCAACAACACTGCAAAACTAGCTCGCTGGAACTCTTTCCACAAATGAACCTGAGAACTCAAAATTTTCCCTTTGCAGACTCAAACCACGCTTATGTGAACATCTGAACAAAAGTCAGTCAAAAGCGAAAGCGAACATAAAAGTAGAGAAATAGCACGAATACGAGTAAAAATGTGGTTATCTTTAAAGAAGAATTGATACTTGTATTCTTGTGCAGGACATCCTAGTTAAGAGGAAGGAACGAGGAAGAGGGAGCTCGTGCTTACGACACAACCGCGAAATGGAAGCCTGCCAGATTTAGAAAGAAGCAAACCTACGTTCGCCCGAGCGAAGCTCTGCGAAGCATCCAGCCTAGATCAACGAAAATATCTCTAAAAAAGGACGCGTGGCAACAATCGGTGCTCTCAAGCTAATCTCAACCATCCATCTTGTTGGCCCTAATACACCCGAAAAATCAGAATTCAGAGCAGCTTTAGACAGGATCGAATCATGAAGCAGAGAATAAAGCGTATTTATTTCATATCATTATTATGCATGCGATTCTGTGATAGATGTTAGGAAATTGTTTCCTGAAATTCCTCTTTTGCTTCTATAATTTCCTACACATTACGCATCAATATAACAGATATGCGACTGAGTCTTACTTCCAACCGTGTGCAACCAATTAGTAACTCTTCTAGATCACCACTGTGCAGTGCCTGACCTCTTTTTTCAACAATAAAAGTGTCTTTAGATTAGCTTTTGAAGATCAAGAAAGCACATATCTTAGATCTTATGAGCACATTCCAATATCAGAAAGCTATTTCCTAGTGAAATCAACGCAATTATGGAGATAGAGTTCATGCAAAAAAGGTCTCAACAGAAACTGGATAGCTATGTCATCAACCTGATCACAATCTACCTTTCCACTTCTTAGGAAAGAGTTTGGAGGCAGCAAATGCCTCAGATAACCGTTGGAGAAATTTCCTAAAAGAGAAAGATCGAATGAGATAAATAAATAAATCGTACAAGAATCTAAAATGATACACTTAATAGAACATTCAAATTTCAACTTCTTTTCTCTCGAAGTTGTTGGTAAATGACTTTGCAGAGTAATTTCTTGTAAAAAGAGCCAACCAATTACCGAATCAGAGTATCCACAACGCAAAAAAGAGAGTTGGACTTGGGATTTGCCTCTGTTTATGTTTGATATCAAATGACTTTAACTAAATTCTCATTTTAAAAGTATAAAAATTGAGAATGAACTAGAAGAAATCATGAAATTGAAGAGAAATACTTACAATGAGGTAAAAAGTTGGGAGAAAAGTGAGAACCTGCAGAGCACAGAAATTAAAAGTGACAGAATAGAAACTTGCGAATTGAAGAGCTTAGGCCCCGTTTGATAACAATTTTTGTTTAGTTTTTGGGTTTTAAAATTTAAACCTACAACAATTACCTTAACATATATTTTTTCTTACTTGGATGCCTACATCTTACCTATATATTTAGAAACCAAACCAAAATTTGAAACAAAAAAAAGTAACTTTCAAAAACTTGTTTTTGTTTTTGAAATTTGGTTAACATTCACATATTTTCTTGAGGAGAGATAGACACATTGTAGGAAATTAGAAACACGTGGTAGGAAATTTGGGTAAAAATAAGCTTAAGTTCCAAAAACAAAAAACAAAAACCAAATAGCTATCAAATGGGGTCTTAAAGTTCTTGTGGTTACATTGATTGATTTAAAATTTTGTCTTTGTAACCACAAGAACTCACAGGTGTTCGGGGCTCTTCTTCGTCTTTCGTATACAAGGAAAGAGGAAAACTCTCAAATGCTTGCTTCTTTCGTATATGTGGATGTATTTGCAGCTAAAATCAAACTCATGGCTAATGCAAAGTAAGAATGTAAAACTATGTGCATTTTATTTTATTTATTTACTTTTTAAAGTATATAAATCGGTACTACGGTTTTTCTGATAGTAACTCATTATACCATTTGTCTAAATATTTTTGGGGAATAGGATAGTGAATTGGGAAAAGTTAGGTAATATAATTATAATTCAATCATTAATATATATTTATTATGATAAGTTACCCTTCTTTTTTCTTTTTTTTGAAATAGATAAATTACCCTTTTAACTAATATATTTGGGCAAGCCTTAGTTTCATTTTTTTTACTGTCAAGTTACAATTCTTTTTAGTACAATAGTAAAGTTGGTGTTTATCAACGAGGTCAATGGTGCAATGGTTGCATTGTTTGGTTGTAAACCAGTTCAATACTATGGTCATTGGTTCGATCCCGAGAATTGGTATTTGATTCTCATTTATTTGAGAGTAGTGATACTTCTATGTTGGGTTTGTTATCCCTCTCCCCCAATTTTACTCAAAATAGAAATAAATAAATAAACAAATAAAACAATAATGCTGGTGATAACTCTCAAGAATTGAGAGTTAAAGTAGCTTAAAAGAATATATGTTTATAAGAATTTGCTCATATTTAATTAATTAAATATTGAATTTCGCCCCATCATGCTTAAATGTCACTTAAACGAAACATCCTTTAGTTTTCTGATTAGGATGCATTTTCTGGGTTCGCTGCAGCGAAATATGCTTGAATGTGTGCAAATTATATGTTTTGTAAAGAATTGATGCTTTCTAGTTTGTCTGCAACATTCATGATGGAGCGAAGCGAAATTCCAACAAGAAGGTGTTCGCCAAAGCGAATGTCAGCCCAGCCAAGCATGCCTTGAAGAGATTCAACACAACAGTGGAGCTTAAAGAAGTTACCAAGTGCTTCGCCACAGCGAAGCCACCAACAAAAGAAGATGTTGTAAAGTTAGCGAAGCCAAGATGCTCTGACAACCAACAATGTGGATCGTGGAGCAGAAATGTCAGATAAAACAGTCCTTCGTCTTAAAAGCAATCGAAGAACAGTCCAACATTGTCAGGATCGTGAAGCAGGCTTTGTCGCTAGGAGCTGGAGTATAAATAGAGGCGTTCACCTTCAGAGCAAAAAAATCACCAAATGGAGGGTCGGTCACCCATTCGGGGTCAATCACCATTCCGTCGAGCATTTTCGATCACCATTTCCTTAGTTTTTCGTTGTAGTCTAGCCCTAGTTTAGTTTTATTGCTTTCATCTACTTCTGTTTTAGCGTTGTTTCAACGAACCTTGTTTCTTGTTGTTGTTAATGAAGATTTTATATTGCTTTTACTTCTCTTTGCTTTTATTTATCAACATGAGCAGCTAAATCCATCATTGGAAGGAATTAGGAAAATAGGAGTATTTCGCCTAAGCGAAGCTTTAGCTAGATGATAAACTATTATGCATGTTGTGTTAATTCGAAATGCACTTCGTTTGATCCACTGTGTGTATGTCTTTGTTTCGCTTCGAGAGAATAGAAATAGAGCGATCTTGCATGTATAACATTAGGTTTGCAAAGTTTACTTAGAGATGAGTTTACTTGCATTTAAATTGAATGCTTAGAGATAAGGTTCGCCTAATGTTGTGTCGCTTCGCCTTAGCAGTGTTTGTATTCGAGAGAACCATGCCAAGAGCTCGAGAGAGCCAAACTCTAAGCCTCGAGAGAGCAAAAGAGAAAGATACGGTTGTTGCTTCTTCGTTGTAAATAGTTTCGCTGAAGCGAAACTCTCCGAAATGTCTTATTCCCTTTCAATGTATTTTATCAGTTCAATTTATCTTTAATTTACTTAGTTTAGATTTACTTCGCCACAAAAAACTCCCCCATCACCATAACTCTCGATTTCGCTTAAACATGACACTAATAACTATTCCCTGTGGAGATGACCTTTACTTACTTTAAAACTTGCTGCAACAAAGACTGCGTATACTTGCATAACCTTTGGGGATCACACACACACATTTCGCTTAATCAGAAGTAGAGGTTTGGCTTTGGCGAAGCCCTGAACAAGCCACGTCATCATTCCTCTACAATTATCATTTCCATTTCCATTTATAATTCGTGTGTTGAGATTTGCACCACCAACAAGTTTTTGGCGCCGCTGCCGGGGAATAGTTTTCATTAGTTCTTATTTAAGTGTGGTTTTGAGAGTGGTTTTTAACTCCAAAGAGCTAGCAATTTATCTTTTCCTTTTGTTGCAGGTATGTTTTTCGTGAAGTTGGAGGTTTTGGTTGATTATTTCGTTGGAGCGAAGTTAATATTTTCTTTGAAGAACGAGGAAGATGGATAATTATCAAGGAGACTTGTATGACTACGTCTATCCTTGTCAGTATGCAGAAGAGTCGTTCGCTCCGCAATATCAACCATGGGACTTCAACTTCTCGCCGAACCCAAGCTTCGAAGAGCAAAACTTTGTGATGCCGCACTTCGCCCAAGCGAACATTTCATGGGGAGAATCAAACGCTGAATTCGCTTGGCAAAAGAAGAATTTTTCAACTTTTACCCCAATGAACTTTAAAAGCCATGAATTTAGTGGAGACAGCCACATCTGAGAGCATGGCCCAGACAATCCTGACTTAAACACGCATGATGAGATCACAAGAAATGCTATGCAGTAGAGCGAACATGACAATGCTTGTGAAAGCTTGAACTATCCGTTTGATTGCGGCATTTAGAATGAACAAGTTTATGGACCATATAACGCAAGTCTCGAATTCGCTGATTTAGAGAATGTTGATTCAGAGTTTCAAGCGAATCATTATTTCGCTCCCATTGAAGAAACACCCTTGGAAACCTTTATTAGAGAAGCATTGGCCGAAAAGGCATCCCTATTTCAAACTCAGCAAAATTCAGATTCTGATTTCGCTTCCGCAGAGCAAAATGAAAATATTTCGCTGGAAGAGTTACTTCGTTGTAGTATCGACAGATTGGACGCAGTCTGTGAAAACCAGCGAACCTCTACAATCAGCTTGGAAGTAGAAGCGACTCAACTAGACGCTACGTTTGAGCTAAACCATATAAACAAATATATTCTAGATGAACAAGCAGTGGATGAGTTTGAAATGGAGCAAGTTCAGGCTATGCCTTTGCCACTTGATGAAGGGTTGAGCGAAGAAGAGATATCCAAGGTTGAACAGATATTGATAAAATATCTCGCTGGAGCGAATATGATCGAAACGAAATGTGAGCTGAATCTCGAGGACAAGTGTAAAGACCCGGCCCGAATGGGGCTCTAAATGGGACTTCACCTCAATGCATGCATTCAAAGTTAAAAACAATAAGCAGGAATGACTTTCGGATTCCAATTAAAACAAAACATTCAAACATTCCATTCAAAGTCAAGACAATGTTTCCTGAAACCTGTCCATGTCTCCAAGCACCTGTTTCAAGATAAATACGTTTCCAAAAGATTACTCTGATCAGAGATTTATTAAAGCATTCAAAACTTTCGACAGTTGCATTCAGAAAACATTCAGAAAACATACCAGGGCTCCGTGCCCGGTTACATGCATTCAGAGGACACAAAACATAAAGAGTCATAACAATAAATCAGAGTTTGACGGCTGGTCCCCATGATCACAGCTCCTCCTTCAGCCATCCTGTCTCGCATCTCGATTACCTGTGGAAAACCACAAAAATAAGGGTGAGTAACGAATTACTCAGTAAGAATCCCCAACCGGGGTACAATACGATATACATGGTCATCTAGATGAATGTATGCAAGCTATGAGTATAAACACAGAATAGAGCACATAGCTTAAGTCCATACTTGGACCTCGGATGCCAACTCAGGGTCTTAGTCCGAAATAATCCACCACACAATACGCC
This sequence comes from Sicyos edulis, assembly GCA_036507275.1. NCBI lineage: Eukaryota > Viridiplantae > Streptophyta > Magnoliopsida > Cucurbitales > Cucurbitaceae > Sicyos > Sicyos edulis. The sequence continues at coordinate 35,283,778 of CM071848.1, read as the reverse complement.
CTATACGAGAAACAAGTCCCGGTCTCAGCCTGTCTACTGTCGAATGAAAGGTGCACTAACTCAATATCCCGAGGAGCTCTTCGGTCGGCGCTGTAATGAGCGTAAGCTCGCACCGCGTGCTACTGCAGACTATGGGGGGTGCCGGGTCTAGTGGCAAGCTGCCCATGTCCAGTCACCACGCCTAACTAAATCTCTGGATCGGTGTCACTCACATAGGGGTGTGAGACCTGGACACGTGAACTATGTAAGCCTAAACCACCGCACCTGAGGCTAAGGAACCGGTCGTGGTAGGCTTACACTAGGAAGCCGTCCTTGCCCTAACAGGTGGCAATCAAGGGCTACGACCGAACACGCTGAGGACGTGCCGACTGCCGGGGACGAGTCAATGCCAAGTCATCATCCCGATCGTTGGGGCATTTAACGACCGCCACCCTCACCTGAGATTGCGAGGCCAGCGTTAGGGTTAGCTAGTCCCTAACGGGATCGGGACGGAGCACCATCTCGTGACGTCCCGCTTCGGGGATGCAAGGTTCGTTATGCACCCGGCCCGGATGATGCTATCTACCTGAACTCTAACCTGTCATAGCAATCAGCAAACAATCCAATACATTCCAATACGTGCTCAATAAGAATACAACGAACCTAGCATGATACTACGAAGCGAGAACAGATACGAGCATGCCAGAGAGGAACAACCTAGCATGGACTAACATGAGAAACAACATAAGAAGTCATGCCAGTCGGGAATTCAGAATAGAGAACTTATCACTGCACATGTCAATAAACACAAACAAGCATTCAATAAGCAATCACATAATATATCGCAGGGTCCACACAACTCCGGTAAGAAATCCTTACCTTGGTCGGGAGGCGATTAACACGAAATCCTAAGCTATGAACGAACTCGAGCTAGCAACCGAGAACCTAACAAGCACAACCATAATTACAAACCGTAATCTAAATTTAACAAAACAAACAGGCTCGTCTCGGTAGCACTCACACGGCTCGATGACACGGGGCTGGGAGCGCTGGGCTGCGATAGGACACGCGACATGGCGCGGCGAGCAGGCGCGTGGACAGAAGGTGGCACGGCGCTGGGGCGCGGGCTGCGCATGGACAGGGCAGGGCGCTCAGGCGCGACGCACGGCACTGGGACGGCACGCTGGCGCGATTCGGTGCTCGATGCGGCTCGGCTTGGCGGTCTGGCGCGGTGGAGCTGGCTTCTGCTCGCGATAAAGGGGGCGAGCTGGCCAGCTGTTGCGCGCGATTGAGAGGGGAACGACGATGGAACTGGCGATCCGACGCTGGTTCCTCTCGGCTAGCTGCACAAGGACTCACACACACACACCAACAACTGTCGTCACTCTCTCGGCCGACAATAGCCAAAACAAAAATAGGGGCAGAAAATGAAGGAGAAGAAGAAGGAGAAGAGGACCTACCGGGAAGACGATCGAACCTCCGGCTGCTCGAGACAAGAATCGGCTTGGAATTGGGGAGGGAGAGCTCGGGCAAATGCTGGCCGGCGAGGGAGAAATCACGAGAAGAAAGCTCGGTCGGTCGAGGGAAAATGGAGAAGAAGACTCGGGGAGAATTTCCTTCTTTTAAACTAAAATTCAAAACTCATTTGAACCAAGGCTTAAGTACAAGGTGGTGCAAAAAGATTCCCTAACTAGCCTCCTAAGCCACCAAGGTTCGAAACCCACCCGACGCACCTTTTAATTCCCTATTTTATTTTGCATTTTACCAAGCCCAAATTCCTTCACAAAGCTTCACAATCCCATTAAATCCATCCCATAATTTTTGGCAACTGGAAAAAAGACATAAACGGCCCTGTCGGCCTGACCAAATTACCAAAATACCCCTAGGGCACACCGAGAAGACCGGGATGAAAAACCCGGGCCGTTACAATATTCCCTCCTTTTATGACTTTCGTCCTCGAAAGTCCCTAAGACTGGAACAGCTCGGGATAATGCAATCTCATCTCATCTTCCCGCTCCCAAGTGGCTTCCTCTGAATTCTGACTTCTCCACTGAACTTTTACCAAACGGATCTCACGATTACGCAACGTCTTTGCCTCAAAGGCAAGAATCCCCACTGGCTTCTCCTCGAAGCTCAAATCCTCATTCAGCTGCAAAGGCTCAAAGTCAACAATGTGCGACGGGTCCGGCACGTACTGCCTCAACATCGAAACATGAAAAACACCGTGTACCGCTGACAATGACGGAGGCAGGGCTAACCGATAAGCAACTTTGTCAATCCTCTCCAGAATCTCAAACGGACCAATAAAACAGGGACTCAGCTTTCCAAGCTTACCAAACCTCAAAACACCTCGCATCGGTGCAACCTTTAGGAACACATATTGTCCAACCTCAAATTCCAAGTCTCGACGCCGCACATCGGCATAACTCTTCTGCCTGCTCTGAGCTGTCAACATGCAATCTCTAATCTTCTGCACGACACCATTAGTCAACTGCAGCAACTCGGGACCCAAAACCTGTCTATCACCAACCTCTTCCCAGAACACAGGAGACCGGCAACGCTTACCATACAAAGCCTCGAATGGAGCCATCTGAATCGTCGACTGATAATTGTTGTTATAGGAAAACTCCATAAGATACAGATACTGGTCCCAACTGCCCGGGAAATCCAACACACAAGCCCTCAACATGTCCTCGAGAATCTGGTTCACCCTCTCAGTCTGTCCATCTGTCTGAGGGTGAAAAGCTGTGCTAAAACTGCACTCAATGCCTAAACCTTTCTGGAGCGCTCTCCAGAAACGAGAAGTGAACCTTGAATCACGGTCAGACACAATCCTCACAGGCACACCATGGTAACAAATGATCTGTTCCAAAAACAACTGCGCCCACTGTTCCACGGTATAAGTGTCTCTTCTGGGAATGAAGTGTGCGCTCTTAGTCAATCGGTCGACTATCACCGGATCGAGAGAGAACTTCCTGAGTCCTCGGCAAAACAGAAATAAAGTCCATGGAGATCTCTTCCCATTTCCACCGAGGCTCGCTCGGTGGCCGCCGCAACAAACCGGCTGGCCTCTGCCTGGGTGCCTTCACTTGCTGACAAGTGAGACACCGACTGACAAACTCCGCAACATCTCTTTTCATACCCATCCACCAGAATGTCTGCTTAAGGTCCTGATACATCTTGGTACCCCCGGGGTGCCAAGCAAACGGAGAACTGTGGGCCTCAGAGAGCAACTCTGCTCGCAATCCTGCCACACCCGGAATGCACAACCGGCCTCTGTAAGTCAGCCCACTGTCTGGCGAATATACGAAGTCAAAATCTCCGTCAGCACTAACCCTGTCAAACAATCTCTTAAGGGCAGGGTCACTCAGCTGGCTATCAATAATCCGCTGCCTAATCGATGGTTGAATCATCCAATCGAGCTACTCTGGCAAAGAACCTCCCCAACAACACTACGACCTCAGCCTGCTCGAACTCTCTCCGCAATCTGGGCTGGGAACTCAACAACACAGCGGAGTGCGACGTCTTCCTACTCAAAACATCAGCTACAACATTGGCTTTACCCGGATGGTACAAAATCTCGCAGTCATAATCCTTTACCAACTCTAACCATCTCCTCTGCCTCATATTCAACTCCTTCTGAGTAAACAGATACTTGAGGCTCTGATGATCGGTAAACATTTGAATCCGCTCACCATACAGGTAATGCCTCCAAATCTTCAGTGCAAACACCACTGCTGCCAACTCCATATCATGAGTCGGGTAGTTCTGCTCATATGGCTTTAGCTGGCGGGAAGCATAAGCAATGACCTTCCCGTGCTGCATCAACACACCACCTAACCCGAACTTAAAGCATCGCTGTAGACCACGAAACCACACTGCTCCCTCTCCGGATCGCCAACATCAGTGTTGAAGTCAAACTGCGCTTGAGCCTTGCAAAGCTCTCATCACACTTACTGTCCCAAATAAACTCGACACCCTTCCTCGTCAGATGAGTGAGGGGCGAGGCTATGGAGGAAAAGTCCTTAACAAACCGACGGTAGTAACCTGCCAAACCCAGAAAGCTGCGTATCTCGATAACTGAAGTCGGCTTGGCCCACGAACTCACGGCCTCAATCTTTGCGGGGTCCACGGCTATACCGTCCCTCGAAACTATGTGACCTAAGAAGGCCACTTGCTCCAACCAGAAATCACATTTGGAAAACTTCGCATAAAGCTGGTTTTCCCTCAAAGCTGCCAACACTTGCCTCAAATGCTCTGCATGATCCTCCCTGGTCCTCGAATAGATTAGAATATCGTCAATGAACACGATGACGAATCTGTCCAAAAATGATTTGAACACCCTATCCATCACGTCCATGAACGCTGCTGGGGCATTAGTCAATCCAAACGACATGACCCCAAACTCATAGTGTCCATATCTAGACCTGAAAGCTGTCTTTGGAATGTCGGCGTCTCTAATCCGCATTTGATGATAACCGGATCTCAAATCTATCTTGGAGAACACGGAAGCTCCCTGAAGCTGGTCGAACAAATCGTCAATACGGGGCAACAGATACTTATTCTTCACTGTCACCTTATTAAGCTCGCGATAATCAATACATAAGCGCATCGAACCATCCTTTTTCTTCACAAACAGAACTGGTGCTCCCCACGGGGACACACTCGAACGGATGAAACCTCGATCCAACATCTCTTGCAACTGAACCTTCAGTTCCTTTAACTCGGCTGGCGTCATACGATACGGAGCCTTCGAGATAGGGAGAGTCCCTGGCTCGAGCTCAATTGTGAAGTAAACCTCTCTGCTCGGGGGCAACCCCGGCAATTCCTCAGGAAACACATCCGCAAACTCCCGCACGACCGGCACACGATCAACACAATCGAGCGAGGCGGCTCTCTCGGACAACTTGGCTAGGTAGCCCCAAGCTCCATGAGCTAGCAAACGACAAGCTTTCACCACGACACCATCGGCGGGCAAACTCCACCCTCGACTCCACGAAACTTGAAGCTGGGCCGTCCAGGCGGCCTGAACACTACTTCTTTCAGGTGGCAGTCAATCAATGCGTGGTTAGCAGCTAACCACTCCATACCAAGAATCACATCGAAACCGCTCATCGACAGAACTATGAGCGTAGTTACAAGCAACTCCCCGGATATCTCGATCCGGCCATCCTTAATCTTATCCCTAGCTAACATATTAACCCCCAAAGGAGTTGCAACAGATAACTCAAAACCTAGAGGCTCTAATCTCAACCTAGCATGCTCAGCAAACAATACAGATCCAAACGAATGCGTAGAACCAGAATCAAACAAGACAAATGCTCAATGATCCAAAACAAGAAGCGTACCTGCCACAGCTGCATCCGTACGCTTGGCCTCTTGACGGTTCGTAGCGAACACCCGACCCTGCTGCTGCTGCACTGGCTGAACTGCCACTGCTGGCTGATCACAGAAACGGGCCAAGTGCCCCTCTCTACCACATCGAAAACACAGCTTAGGCCCGGTCTGACAAGCTCCAAAGTGGGCTCTTCCACAAGTAGCACAAGCGGGAATCTGCCTGGGACCACCCTGCTGGCGAGGCTGGAAACGGGCTGGAACTCTACGCTGATCCCGACTCGAATCGCGCGACAGGGGTGGCCGCCTCCTCTCGAAATCAAACTTCTCTCTCGCCCCACCGCACTGGGACAGTATGTTGAACCGGGAGCGGCAACAATCCGCTCAACAGAAAACTTTCCATTGTAAATGGTGGCTAACTGAACAGCTCTAGCATAAGTGTCAAGAGCCTGAGCCCTGACATCCTAGGACACACCCTACCTCAAACCAGAAATGAACTTTCGAATCTTCAACTCAGGGGTGGCTATCAACTGCGGAGAAAAATAACCATACTCCGAGAACTTTCTCTCATACTCCTCTATAGAATCAGAACCCTACTTCAGGTTCTAGAAAAGCTCCACCATCTTCTCTTGGGCCTCATCACTAATGTACTTGGCCTTAAACTCAGACTTGAAGAACTCCCAGGTGGCAGGTGGAGACCCAGCTGGTCTCTCACTCAGAGTGGACTCCCACTACCATCTAGCTGTGCCTCCTAGCACATGGGCTGCACACCTCGGTCTCTGAACATCGGGGCACACCATAATCAGGAAGGTGTACTCCAAATGGGCAATCCATCTGGCTGCTGCTAAAGCATCACCTGAGGCATCGAACTTCTCTGGCTTCCACTTCACGAAGTCCTTCAACCATCTGCCCAGCTCCTCGGCACCCTTTACCACATCTGCCACAAGGGCTGCTGGCTCATGCGGAGCTGCGCCCTGCTGAAACAAGCGAGTCAACTGCTCAATTTGGGCTCGGGACTCTTCCCGCTGGGCGGCCAACAAGGCATGGGTCTCTGCCCTCTGGTCACTCAACAGGTTGACCACCATAGCCCTCATAGAATCAGCAAATTTTGCTAAAGAAGCAGTCTCACGGCGCTCGGACGCCTCAACGCCTACTCTAGGCGCAACAGGGGGAGCTACAGGTGGAATGCTATCAGTCTCAGCTTGGAACGATGTCCCTGCAGTATTAGATCCGATCCTGATACCCCGACCTGCTCTCTCACCTCCTCTTTCAACGCGGGGGATTGGAATGCTAGCGATCTACGCTCAAACCAACAACGAGTCAGAACCTGCTCGTCTCCGCTCTACAACACTATACAAGGCATACACTAGATGAAAAGTATTGTAAATTCTTAACCCTTTTCTAAAAATAGTAAACTTAGGCGCACTGATGACGATGGCTTGAGTCTTTGGTGATCATGGGAAAAACGACCTACAACAAAAGGTCAGTCTACAGAATCTATGACTCTGAGCTCTGATACCAACTGTAAAGACCCGACCCGGATGGGGCTCTAAATGGGACTTCACCTCAATGCATGCATTCAAAGTTAAAACCAATAAGCAGGAATGACTTTCAGATTCCAATTAAAACAAAACATTCAAACATTCCATTCAAAGTCAAGACAATTTTTCCTGAAACCTGTCCCTGTCTCCAAGCACCTGTTTCAAGATAAATACGTTTCCAAAAGATTACACTGATCAGAGATTCATTAAAGCATTCAAAACTTTCGACAGTTGCAACGATGCTGGAATCCTTAAAAACATTCAGAAAACATCCCAGGGCTCCGTGCCCGGTTACATGCATTCAGAGGACACAAAACATAAAGAGTCATAACACAAAATCAGAGTTTGACGGCTGGTCCCCATGATCACAGCTCCTCCTTCAGCCATCCTGTCTCGCATCTCGGTTACCTGTGGAAAACCACAAAAATAAGGGTGAGTAACGAATTACTCAGTAAGAATCCCCAACCGAGGTACAATACGATATACATGGTCATCTAGATGAATGTATGCAAGCTATGAGTATAAACACAGAATAGAGCATATAGCTTAAGTCCATACTTGGACCTCGGATGCCAACTCAGGGTCTTAGTCTGGAATAATCCACCACACAATACGCCCTATACGAGAAACAAGTCCCGGCCTCAGCCTGTCTACTGTCGAATGAAAGGTGCACTAACTCAAGATCCCGAGGAGCTCTCTGGTCGGCGCTGTAATGAGCGTAAGCTCGCACCGCGTGCTACTGCAGACTATGGGGGGTGCCGGGTCTGTCCAGTCACCATGCCTAACTAAATCTCTGGATCGGTGTCACTCACATAGGGGTGTGAGACCTGGACACGTGAACTATGTAAGCCTGAACCACCGCACCTGAGGCTAAGGAACCGGTCGTGGTAGGCTTACACCAGGAAGCCGTCCTTGCCCTAACAGGTGGAAATCAAGGGCTACGGCCGAACAAGCCGAGGACGTGCCGATCGCCGGGATGAGGCAATGCCAAGTCATCATCCCGACCGTTGGGGCATTTAACGATCGCCACCCTCACCCAGATTGCGGGGCCACCGTTAGGGTTAGCTAGTCCCCTAACGGGATCGGGGGACGAGCACCATCTCGCACGTCCCCTGTCGGGATGCAAGGTTCGTTATGCACCCGGCCCGGATGATGCTATCTACCTGAACTCTAACCTGTCATAGCAATCAGCAAACAATCCAATACATTCCAATACGTGCTCAATAAGAATTCAACGAACCTAGCATGATACTACGAAGCGAGAACAAATACGAGCATGCCAAAGAGAAGCAACCTAGCATGGACTAACATGAGAAACAACATAAGAAGTCATGCCAGTCGGGAATTCAGAATAGAGCACTTATCACCACACATGTCAATAAACACAAACAAGCATTCAATCAGCAATCACATAATATATCGCAGGGTCTACACAACTCCGGTAAGAAATCCTTACCTTGGTCGGGAGGCAATTAACACGAAATCCTAAGCTGCGAACGAACTCGAGCTAGCTATCGAGAACCTAACAAGCACAACCATAATTACAAACCATAATCTAAATTTAACTAAACAAACAGGCTCGGCTCGGGAACACTCACACGGCTCGGCGACACGTGGCTAGGAGCGCTGGGCTGCGACAGGACACGTAACACGCGCGCGCAGCAAAGCAGCGCGCGATGCAGGTGTGGCACGGTGGGGTGAGGGCTGCGCACGACGACAGGCAAGGGGGCGAGCGCGGCGCGCGACGCGGCGCCGGACGGCACGCTGGCGCGATTCGGTGCGCGACGCGGCTTGGCTTGGATGTCTAGCGCGGTGGAGCTAGCTTCTGCGCTCGATAGAGGGGGCGAGCTGGTCGGCTGCTGTGCGCGATTGAGAGAGGAACGACGATGGAACTGGCGATCCGGCGCTGGTTCCTCTCGGCTAGCTGCACAAGGACTCACACACACACACCAACAACTCTCGTCACTCTCTCGGCCGGCAATGGCCAAAATGAAAACAGGGGAAGAAAATGAAGGAGAAGAAGAAGGAAAAGAGGACCTACCGGGAAGACGATCGAACCTCCGGTTGCTCGAGACAAGAATTGGCTTGGAATTGGGGAGGGAGAGCTCGGGCGAATGCTGGCCGGCGAGGGAGAAATCGTGAGAAGAAAGCTCAGTCGGTCGAGGGAAAATGGAGAAGAAGACTCGGGGCCAATTTCCTTGTTTTAAACTAAAATTCAAAACTCATTTGAACCAAGGCTTAAGTACAAGGTGGTGCAGAAAGATTAAGAAGAGTGCCTGGAAGCTCAATTGGCAATGACACCCAACTAGCCTCCTAAGCCACCAAGGTTCGAAACCCACCCGACGCACCTTTTAATTCCCTATTTTATTTTGCATTTTACCAAGCCCAAATACCTTCACAAAGCTTTACAATCCTATTTAATTCATCCCATAATTTTTGGCAACTGGAAAAAAGACATAAACGGCCCTGTCGGCCCGACCAAATTACCAAAATACCCCTAGGGCACACCTGGAAGACCGGGATGAAAAACCCGGGCCGTTACAACAAGCCCAAGGAAGAATCCTTCGCTATAATTTTGACAGATGATGAGAATTTAAGTGAAGTTGAAAGAATGGAAGAGTCAAATGTGGGCGGTGTCGCAGAAGCGAATTTGGATCAAGGACCTTGCGAAGAAGAAAAAGAATCCATTGTTGAAAATCCAACTCAAAAGCCTCAATCTGACAAAGCATCCTAGGAGAATTTGGCCAAGCTTGAAATTCCTCCACCTCTATGCCCTCTAAGATCGAATGTTTAGGGGAATGATGGAGCGAGCAATGATAATGTTATGGTGGAGCAATACTAAGCGAATGGCAAAATTCAAGCGAAAGTCTTGGCGATTGAAGGAGGCAATATGGTTCAATGTGCAAATCTCGAAAGTTTATTCATGATCTCTACTATTATTAAGGGCGCTGAAGCGAAATCATATGAGCTTCAGCCAAGGCTCAAGCAAGTCATCAAGGATGGGGCACCACAGAAGATTATTATTTGGCCTCTCGCTTAATTATATTTCGTTGGAGCAAAGGTATTATCTGCTTTGATTTCATAAACATTGCTCCACACCAGGTTAGTGAAGTTTATCATGTAAATATTTAATCTTTACTTGTTTTAATATGCGTAGTTTTATTTTTTGCTAGTTTTGTTTTTATTTCGCTAAACCGACGAAATCTAGTTCGGAAGTTCGCCGTCGTTGAGAATTAATTTTGCAAAGGCGAATTGAAGTCTGGAAGTGGCTTCTTCGATTTGCAAACGCGTCTTAAACACGTGGCATTAATCACCTGACTCATTTTGACACGTGTCGGCCAAAAGTTTAATCTAACGGCCCATGTTTCGCTGTGCGTCGATCGTCATTTCACTTACCGAGGCGTTCATTTTCCCTAATCCTAGGGACCTATAAATTTCACATTTTATTCTCATTCTCTCTTTTTCACGCTTCCAAATATTCAAATTCTCTCGAGCTTCCATGTTTTCGCTGAGTGTTTCGCAAAATATAAATACCCTTTACCAAAATTTCCAAATTCCAAATGGCCTCCAAAACCCAAATCCTTGTCGCCTCCGCGAAGAAGTCCGACCAAGCGGAGAAGAAGCTGATCGTTCTCGCTGCGGCGAGACTTCGCCATCAAGCCTCAGGCGGAGCAACACCAAGCTCCATAGTATCGGAGACTCCTTCTGTGGGAGTCAGGCCAGAGATTGTTCTGAGGAAGATAGTGAAGTCGGGAGCAAGCTTGACCTCGCCAGTGGTGCTCTCTGTGGGCAAAGGAAAAGCTTTGCTGAAGGAGAGCAGCTCAACGAAGCAGCCAGAATGAGTAAGCGTGAAGCTTGCTCAGGGGAAGGCCTCCGCGAAAGCGAAGGTCAGTTCAATCAAGTCCAATGAGCTGCAGCGGAAGAAGTCGGTCGCGAAGGATGCGGCCGAGGCGAAGGAGAGCGAAGAGCAATTGGCCATGAAGAGAAAAATGGCAGAATTGGAGGCCGAATTGGCGAAGGCCAGGGCTGAGAAGCAGAGAATGATGGAAGAAAGTGAGAGAAAAGAGAAGGAGAAGAATGATAGAAAAAGGAAAGAGAAGGAAGAAAAGGAAGAGGAAGCCGCTGCAGCGAAAAGGCAGCGAAGGTCGGGGAAAAGCACTGCCAAGGCGAGAGAAACTCCTCAGGCTTCTGTGGCCGAGCAGAGTGCAACAATGGAAGTCAAGCCGAAAGAAGAGTGGTTCGCTGTTGCGGTGTTCGAGGGCGAAGACCCTGAAAACGAATAGGAAGTTTTCGCTGACGAGTCCAGCGAAGAGGCGGATGATGCACCGCTGGTTCATCTCTAGAAGGTTGCTAACGCTTCAGAGTTAGGCTTAGTGAGAGGCGAAGAGAGAGGAGAAGAAGCCGAGGAAGTTGAGAGCCCTACAGCAGAAGAAGAAGAGCCAGAAAATGTCGCAAGCCCACTTGAAAGCGAAGCATTTGGCGATATGGCGCGAGGATTCGCCATTCGCTAGAGATGACGCACACTTGACACCTGGTCGAGTTGTTGTTGATCCAGCGAGCAGCAAGCCTGCAAGTGGAAAGGGCAAGGAATTCTTTCGTAAAGCGATCAGCAGTTAAGAGGATCTCGATGATGAAATCGACGAAGGACTCTCCGCCCTAACAGACGAAGATGAAGAAGATCAAGCAGACCAACAAGCGGTCGAGCCTCAAATACAAGCCACTTCATCTACGCCGATGCCGCCTCAGCGAAGGGTCCTCTGCGAAGGAAAAGAACCGCAAAGGACACTGCCTGTTCACTCGGTCGAAAAGACTCATGATCTTATCAGCAAGAACATCGTCGAGTATGAATCAAAGAAGTTCTTATCAGAGCAGTCTTTCAACCCCGACCTTAGAAGGCTTTCAGCGAATGTAGAGAAGCAAATTGAAGAGCGAGGCTGAGAGAAACTTTGCACGGAGTTGGCACAACGAAGCGTGAGTGGGTCATCAAATTTTATGCAAGTTTGCTGGACCCCAGGAGCTTCAAAGCATCAGTTCGTAGGAGCGAAATCGATTGGTCTTCGAAGGTGTGGAATTCGTTGTTCGGCCCTAGCGACAAGAAGTCCGATTTTGATATGCTCATGGATGAGTTTTCAGAAAAAGACCTTCAGCTTTTCCTTGAGACAATCGAAGTTGAAGGAGCTGAATGGGATGCAGGTTAGTAATTTCTCCGCTTCTACACCGCAAACTTGAATAAAGAGGCAAAAATCTGGGCCGCATTCAATGAAATCTTCGCTGCTGCCAATCTCTCATGAGTCCACTCTCACTGTACCGAGAGCATTACTGATTTGCGCTATCATGACGGGTCTTTCCATCAACATCGGCAACATCATCGCGAAGGAGATTCGCGAGTGGAAAGGGCGAAAGGCGGCTATTTCCTGTTTCCACATTCCATCTCTCCCTTGTGCCAGCACCAAGGGCTCGTGGGCAAACCAAAAGATCCCTTCGTCCCAGTGAAGAAGTGCCTCAATTTTGCTCCTAAGGAGAACGCGAGAGGATCTCGTGCAGCGAAGAAGGCCCCTACATCAACATCGAGCAATGACGAGCAACTCAAGTTGCTGAGGGAAATTAGGGATGAAAATCGCAGATTTCATCGCTATTTCCTTTAGCGAGACCAAGTAATCTAACACATGCTTCGTCGTTTTGAAGGGTGGTCCCTTCTATCTTCCGCCATTCCCTGATCTTCCAGAAGATTCCAACGAAGCTCCGCCGGATCCAGAGCAATAAATGGAAGTCCTCTCTTCGCTTTATCTCTCGCTTCTTTTTTAATTTTTGCCTAATTGCATGTTTGTTTTTCGCTTGTTGTAAATAATCTTTGTAATCATACATGTAAAATTATTAATATCAATGCTATTATCTTTCGCTTCGGCAAACTTTCGTGTCTATTTCTTTGCTCAATTTAGTTAACTTTCTTTCTGTACAATACTTTTTTATTTCTCTGTAAATTCATTTTATAACTCCTCTATGCTGGCGCAAAACCTTAAATCGGACGGAGCGAAATTTTGTGAGGAGTAGAGGTCATAGTTTTCAAAAATTCTTTAAGTTGAGAAATTTAATTTCGCAAATTCTTTTAGCTTTAGCGAACCTAATTCTACTCAACGCAAGCCTTAAACTTTTAGCAAACTTTAAGTTTGGGGGTGTTGAGTGTTTTTCATTGGGACAATGAAAAGTCCAAGTTTGGGGGTGGAGTTCGCCGAAGCGAAATATGTAAATACTCGCGAAAAGCGCAGAAAAGACATATGCTTCAAGAGCGATTCAGCGTAGAAAAATTTATTGGTTAGTTGCCATTTCGCTGAAGTAAATGGTTAGATTTACAAGCCAAACCCTAGGTTGGATAAAAACATGAAAATTTTAAAATTTTCCCAAATACTCGAGAGAGCGAAGTGAATCAAAGGGCTAGTAGCATAAGTCCTGGGATCGTTTCTCCGCTGTCGCTTGCTCTGACATTGCGTATCTATCATTATATCAAACATTCGATGAAAATTGAGCAAATGATAGTAGGATACCGTAAGTGAGGAATCCCAAGCGAACTGTAAAAGGAGAGTATTCACTTCGGCAAAAGATGAGAAGTACCAAAGTTAAAAGGAGCGAAAGAGTTTAAAGCGAAAAGTTAAGTCCGGTTGGCTAGCGAAAATGTAAAGACCCGACCCAAAAGGGGCTCTAAATGGGCCTTTACCCCAATGCATGTAGTGAAAATAAAAAGACATTATGAAAAATACATTTCGGATTCCAAGTAAAAACAGAAACATTCAACAACCAAAACATACATTTCTAAAAGCACACTCGACAGAGATTTATTTAAACCATTAAAACAATCCACAAGTACCAATATCTTGGAATCCATAAAACTTAAGAAAACCTCCCGGGCTCTGTGCCCGTCTACATGCATTCAGGGAAATAATAAAAAAGTGAAGAGTCATGATAATTAAAATAAAACAATCAGAGATGACAAAGAGTTCCATGATCATAGCTCCTCCTTCACCATCCTGCTCCCGCCTTGATTACCGTGGAAAACCACAGAATAAGGGTGAGTAACGAATTACCCAAGAAGAATCCCCAACCGGGGTACAATACGATATACATGATCATCTAGAAGAATGTATGCAAGCTATGAGTACAAACACAGAGCGGAGCACATAGCTAAGTCCACACTTGGACCTCGGATGCCATCTCGTGGTCTTAGTCCGGAAATATCACAACACACTAAACGCACTATACGGGAACAAGTCCCGCCTCACCTGCCATCGACGATACGAAAGGTGCATCGCTCAAGATCCCGAGGAGCTCTCCAATGCCGGCGTGTAATGAGCGTAAGGATGCACCGCGTGCTTCTACGCACTATGGGGTGTGGGTCCAGTGGCAAGCCGCCCATATCCGGATACCACGCCTAACTAAATCTCCGGATCGGTGTCACCGACATAGGGGTGTGAGACTGGACACGTGAACTATGTCACTGTACCACCGCACTTTGAGGCTAAGGAACGGGTCATGGTAGGCTTACACCAGAAGCCGTCCTTACCTTATCGTGGCAATCAAGGGCTCTTGCCGAACACGCCGAGGACGCGTTTGCCGCCGGGACTAGGCATTGCCAAGTCATCATCCCGACCATTGGGGCATCGCTTAGACTACCACCCTCACCCAAGATTGGGGCCTACCGGTTGGGATAGCTAATCCTCCTCACGGGGTCCAAGGACGGAGAACTGTCTCAATCGCCCTTGCCATAGATGCAAGATACTTTATGCATCGGGCCGGATGATTCTATCTACCTCAATTCTAAACCTTAACAATAATAACGATTCAATCAATGCAGTCCAATACGTGCTCATCGGATACAAAGAACCTAGCATGATACTACGAAGCAAGAGCAGATATCGAACATGCTAGAATAGAACAACCTAGCATGGGCTAACATGAGAAACAATACAAGAGTTCATGCCATCAGAATTGAGCGAGCACCTAGGCTAAACATGCTAGTAAACATACACAGCATACAAAACAACAATCACAAATATACCGCAGGTCCCACACACCCCCTAAGAAATCCTTACCTTGGTGGAAGACTTTTACACACAAATCCTAAGTCGCGGAACAATCCCGAGCTAGCGGCGGGAACCTAGCAAACCAACAATAATCGAGATCTAAAATATCTAAACAACAATAGAACAGCAAGCTCGGCTCAAAGGGAACTCACGCGGCGCGACGACACGAGCTTGGGGCCGCCGCAAGTCGCTCGGCAAGCAAAGGGCGCTGGCCGCTGCTACCGCACGGCAGGACACGCTATTTGGTTGCGCTGGTACGCACGGACGGGACGCGGCTGCCGCGCGCGCCGCACGGCAGCGAGGACACACGCGCGCGGGCGGCGAAGCGCTCGACGGCGCGCGCGGCGCGCGGGCGTCGGGCGGCGGGAAGCGGCGCTGGCGCCGGGCGTCTGGCGAAGGCGCGCGGCGAACGCTCGAGCGGCAAGGCGCGCGGGCGAGCAGCTCGGCAAGCGGACACGGCGAGGGTGTGCGAGCGATCGGCCGACGTCGCCGGGCGCTGGCGGGCGAGGACCTCTGGCGCGCGGCGCGACGATCGCGATTCGCCGGGCGAACGGCGAGGCCGCCGCTGAGCAGTGCCGGGCGGCGGCGGCGGCTGGCTCGACCGATCCGGGCGCGGCGTGGCAGGGCTCGACCGATCCGGGCGTGCGCGACTGGTGGCTCGGCTCGACCGATCTGGGCGGCGAGCCGGGCCGAGGATGATGGTCGCTCCTCTCGGGCCGCACAACACACACACACACACAACCCCTTTTCTTACATTCGGCCAACAAACACCCAAATGAGAAGATGAAGAAGACGAAGACTTACCGGAATGATGATGATCGAACCCAAGGAGATGCAAGGATGAAGAACTCGGCAAGGCTATGGAGATGGAGAGCTTGGGCGCCAAGAGATGTTTTGGAGAAGGAGATGAAATAACCTATTTCTATTTCATTTAACCAAATGCACCAAAACTCCAAAAATCCAAGGTTAACTAAGATGTGATGCGAGAAAGAGTAACAAGAGCAACCTAATGGCTCAAATGGCACACCTCTCTACAAGCTTCCCAGAGACCCGGGTTCAAACCCCACTGCAAAGACAATTTCCTTTATTTTTACTTTTGCAACAAACCTTGCTCAAACCAAACCACAAACCCCTCCAAAAACCTACAAAAACCATCCAATAATTTTAGTAGCCGAAAAGACACAAACGACCATGACGGCCCGATTAAATTACCAAATTACCCCTAGGGCATACCCGAAGACCGGGAAGAAAAACCTGGTCGTTACAATATTCCCTCCTTTTTATGACTTTCGTCCTCGAAAGTCCTTAAGACAGCAAACATTTCAGTGGTAATGCAACCTCATCTCGTCTTCCCGCTCCCAAGTGGCCTCCTCTCGAATCCCGACTCTCCATCGAACCTTTACTAAACGAATCTCGCGACACGCAACGCCTTGGTCTCAAAGGCAAGGATCCTCACCGGCTTTTCCTCAAGTTCAAATCCTCATTCGGTTGCAAAGGCTCAAAGTCCACAATGTGCGACGGTCCAGGCACATACCGCCTCAACATCGATACATGAAAAACACTATGCACCGAGTAGTGACGGAGGTAGGGCTAACCGGTAAGCAACTCGCCAATCCTCTCTAGGATCTCAAATGGACCAACAAAACGGGACTCAACTTCCCACGCTTACCAAACCTCAGAACACCTCGCATGACGGAGCAACCTTAAGGAACACGCGGCCGACCAACCTCAAACTCCAAATCTCGACGCCGAACATCGGCGTAACTCTTCTCGCGCTCGCCTCCGAGCCATCAACATACGAGCTCTAATCTTCTCGTGACCGCACCATTGGTCAATCGCAGAAACTCGGGACCCAACACTGTCTATCACCAACCTCTTCCCGAAACACAGGGGACCGGATAACGCTTACCATACAATGCCTCGAATGGAGCCATCTCAGAATCGCCGATCGTAATCGTTGTTATAGGCAAACTCCATCAAGTACTGACATCTTTGGTCCCAATCGCTGCACGGAAATCCAACACACAAGCCCTCAACATATCCTCGAGAATCGATTCACTCTCTCTCACCGACCATCCGTCTCGAGGGTGAAAAGTCGTGGCTGAAATCGCACTCGTGCCCAAACCCTTCCGAGCGCTCTCGTAAACGAAGTGAATCGCGAGTCACGATCGGACACAATCCTCACCGGTACACCATGATAACGGATGATCTCGCTCCAAAAGCAGTGCGCGCCACTGTTCCACGGTATAAGTGTCTCTACCGGGAATGAAGTGTGCGCTCTTGGTCAAACGGTCGACAATCACCCAAATCCGAGAGAACTTCCTCTGAGTCCTTGGCAAACCGGATATAAAGTCCATAGAGATCTCTTCCCATTTCCACTGGGTACACTCGATGGTTGCAACAAACCGGTGGCCTCTCGCTGGGTGCCTTCACTTGTCGACAAGTGAGACACCTACCGACAAACTCGCCACATCTCTCTTCATTCCCATCCACCGTAAAGTCTCGCTTAAGGTCTCGATACATCTTGGTACCCCGGGGTGCCAAGCAAAAGGGGAACAAGTGGGCCTCCGAGAGCAACTCGCCGCAAACTCGCAATGTCGGAACACACAACCGGCCTCTATAAGTCAACCCATTGTCCGTGAATATACAAAGTCAAAGTCACCGCCAAGACTAACTCACAACCAATCTCTTAAGTGCGGGTCGCCTAACCGGTCGTCTATAATCCGCTGCCGAATCGATTTGAATAATCAATCGAGCTACCGGCGGTAACCTCTCCCAACAACATCGCAACCTCGCCCGCTCGAACTCTCTCTCGCAAACTGGCTGGGAACTCAACAACGCCGCAGAGTGCGACGCTTTTCTCGCTCAAAGCATCGGCCACTACATTGGCTTTACCGGATGGTACAAAATCTCATGATCATAATCCTTTACCAACTCTAACCATCTCTCTCGCCTCATATTCAACTCCTTCGAGTAAACAGATACTTGAGGCTCGTGATCGGTAAACATCTCGAATCCGCTCACCATATGTAATGCCTCCAAATCTTTTGCAAACACCATCGCCGCCAACTCCATATCATGAGTCGGGTAGTTCGCTTCATACGGCTTCCGGTTGACGGAAGCATAGGCAATGACCTTCCCGCGGCCGCATCAACACACAACCTAATCCAAACTTGGAAGCATCATCAGAGACCACGAAACCACTGTCCCCTCCGGATCGCCAACATCGTGTTTGAAGTCAAACTACGCTTGAGCTCGCAAAGCTCTCATCACACCTTTGCCCCAAACAAACTCGACACCCTTCCTCGCCGACGAGTGAGGGGCGAGGCTAAAGCAGAAAAGTCTCTTGACGAACCGACGGTAGTAACTCGCCAAACCTGCAAAGTCGCGAATCTCAAGAATCGAAGTCGGCTTGGCCCATGAACTCACGGCCTCAATCTTCGCGGGGTCCACGGCTATACCATCTCTCGAAACCACGTGGCCTAGGAAGGCCACCGCTCCAACCAGAATCACATTTGGAAAACTTCGCATAAAGTGGTTTTCCTCAAAGCCGCCAATACTCGCCTCAAATGCTCAAAGATGGTCTTCTTTAGACCTCGAATAAATCGAATATCGCCAATGAACACGATGACGGCCGCCCAAAAATGATTTGAACACCCTATCCATCATGTCCATGAACGCTGGTGGGGCATTGGTCAATCCAAACGACATAACCACAAACTCATAGTGACCATATCCGACTGAAAGTCGTCTTAGGAATGTCGGCATCCCCGATCCGCAATCGATGGTAACCGGATCTCGATCTATCTTGGAGAACACGTAAGCTCCCTCAAGCCGATCGAACAAATCATCGATACGGGCAACGGATACTTATTCTTCATGTCACCTTATTAAGCTCGCGCGTAATCAATACACAAGCGCATAGAACCATCCTTCTTTTTCACAAACAGAATCGTGCTCCCACGGGGACACACTTGGACGGATGAACCCTCGATCTAACATCTCCCGTGAATCGAATCTTCGCCTTTAACTCACTGGCGCCATGCGTCACGGAGCCTTCGAGATAGGGAGGGTCCTCGGCTCGAGCTCAATATTGAAGTCAACCTCTCTCTTTGGGGGCAACCCCAGAACTCCTCAGAAACACGTCCGCAAACTCCCGCACGACCGGCACTGATCATCAGACAACGAGGGGCGGCTCTTCCTGCATAACTTGGCTAAATAGCCCCAAGCTCCATGAGCTAGCAAACGACGAGCCACACGGTGACACCATCGGCGGGCAAACTCCACCGACTCCACGAAACTTAAAGTCGGGCCGACGACCGGCGGCTGAACACTACTTCTTTCCGGTGGCGCTCAATCAACGCGTGGTTAGCGACTAACCACTCCATACCAAGAATCACATCAAAACCACTCATAGGCGTAACTATGAGTGTGGCTACTAGCAACTCTCCGGATATCTCGATCCGGCCATCCTTAATCTTATCTCTAGCCAACATACTAACTCCCGAAGGAGTTGCAACAGATAACTCAAAACCTAGAGGTTCTAGTCTTAACTTAGCATGCTCAAAGAAACAACACAGATACAAATGAATGCGTAGAACCAGTAATCAAACAAGACAAATGCGCAGTTGATCTAAAACAAGAAGCGCACTCGCCACGGCGGCATCCGTGACGCTCGGCCTCCCGACGGTCGTAGCAAACACTCGACTCGCCTGCTGCTGCTGGCCGAAGCCGCCATAGCCGGGCCGAGGATGTAAACGGATCATATGTCCTCTTTACCACAACGAAAAACACACTCGGGCCCCGCGCTCGCAAGCTCCGGTGTGGGTCCTCCCGCAAGAAGCACAAGCAGAACTCGCTCGGGACCGCCGGCCGCGAGGCCGAAACGGATCGGGGCCCTATGCCGATCCCGCTTTGAATCGCTTTGGCGACGCTGCCGCCACCCCGAAAGTCAAACTTCCTCTTCGCCCCATACCGCCGGGACAGACGCCGAACAGAGCGGCAACAACCCCGCCAGCAGATACTTCCCATTATAGATCGTGGCTAATGGATGTACTTAGCATAAGTGTCGTGGGCCCGAGCCCCGACATCCTCGGGAAACACCCCGCTCAATCCAGATATGAACTTCGAATCTTCACTCCGGTGGCAATCAACCGAGGAGCAAAATATCCATACTCGAGAACTTGCGCCATATTCCTCAATGGAATCGTAACCCCGCTTGTGTTCGGAAGAGCTCCACCATCTTCTCCCGAGCCTCATCACCGATGAACTTTACCTTGAACTCGGCCTTGAAGAACTCCCAAGTAGCGGGTGGAGACCCACCTGGTCTCTCGCTCAAGGTGGACTCCCACCACCATCTCGCCGTGCCTCCTAGCACATGAGCCGCACATCTCGGCCTCGAATATCGGGGCACACCATGATCGGGAAGGTGTACTCCAAATGGGCAATCCACTGGCCGCCGATAACGCATCACCGGTGGCATCAAACTTCTCAAAGCTTCCACTTCACAAAATCCTTCACCACCTACCCAATTCCTCGCACCTCCGCCATATCCGCCTCTGGGCTACTTGCTCTCGTGGAGAGTGGAGGTGCTATCGAGCTCACTTTGAACCAATCGAGTTAGCCGCTCGATCCGGGCTCGACTCTTCCCGCCATACGCTAACAAGGCTCGGGTCTCTCGCCTCTCGGTCACTCAACATGTCGACCATAAAAGCCCTCATAGACTCAAAGAAACTCGCGCTCCAGAGCGATCTCTCACGGCGCTCATCGCCTCAACGCCCGCCTAGGCGTAACAGAGGAGCCGCCGGTGGAATGCCATCGATGTCGCCTTGGGACGATGCCCCGCAGATCGATCCGATCCCGATACTCGACCGCTCTCGAACCTCCTCTCCCAGACGGGTGGATCGCATGTCGCGATCTACATCCAAACCAACAACGAATCAAAACTCGCTCTGTCACCATTCCACAACACCAAACAAGGCATACACTAGATGATAGGTATTGTAAATTCTTAACCCTTTTTCTTTCTAAAACAATAAATCTAGGCGCACTGATGACTCGCCGAGTGCCGATGATCATGGAAAACGACCTACAACAAAGGTCACCACTGAATCTATGACTCGAGCTCGATACCAAGTAAAGACCCGACCCAAAAGGGGCTCTAAATGGGCCTTTACCCCAATGCATGTAGTGAAAATAAAAGACATTATGAAAAATACATTTCGGATTCCAAGTAAAAACAGAAACATTCAACAACCAAAACATACATTTCTAAAAGCACACTGATCAGAGATTTATTTAAACCATTAAAACAATCCACAAGTACCAATATGTTGGAATCCATAAAACTTAAGAAAACCTCCGGGCTCTGTGTCCGCCTACATGCATTCAGGGAAATAATAAAAAGTGAAGAGTCATGATAATTAAAATAAAACAATCAGAGATGACAAAGAGAGTTCCATGATCATAGCTCCTCCTTCACCATCCTGTCTCCCGCTTGATTACCGTGGAAAACCACGTAATAAGGGTGAGTAACGAATTACCCAAAGAAGAATCCCCAACCGGGGTACAATACGATATACATGATCATCTAGAAGAATGTATGCAAGCTATGAGTACAAACACAGAGCGGAGCACATAGCTAAGTCCACACTTGGACCTCGGATGCCATCTCGTGGTCTTAGTCCGGAAATATCACAACACACTAAACGCACTATACGGAACAAGTCCCGGCCTCACCGCCCATCGACGATACGAAAGGTGCATCGCTCAAGATCCCGAGGAGCTCTCCAATGGGCGCTGTAATGAGCGTAAGGATGCACCGCGTGCTTCTACAGACTATGGGGGTGCCGGTCCAGTGGCAAGCCGCCCATATCCGGATACCACGCCTAACTAAATCTCCGGATCGGTGTCACCGACATAGGGGTGTGAGACTCGACACGTGAACTATGTCACCGTACCACCGCACTCCGAGGCTAAGGAACGGGTCATGGTAGGCTTACACCAGAAGCCGCCCTACCTTATCGTGGCAATCAGGGCTCCGCGAACACGCCGAGGACGTGCCGGCCGCCGGACTAGGCATTGCCAAGTCATCATCCCGACCATTGGGGCATCGCTTAGACTACCACCTCACCCAAGATTGTGGCCTACCGGTTGGGATAGCTAATCCCTCACGGGTCCAAGGACTGAGAACTGTCTCAATCGCCCTTGCCATAGATGCAAGATACTTTATGCATCGGGCCCTGATGATTCTATCTACCTCAATTCTAAACCTTAACAATAATAACGATTCAATCAATGCAGTCCAATACGTGCTCATCGATACAAAGAACCTAGCATGATACTACGAAGCAAGAACAGATATCGAACATGCTAGAATAGAACAACCTAGCATGGGCTAACATGAGAAACAATACAAGAGTTCATGCCATCAGAATTGTAACAGAGCACCTAGGCTAAACATGCTAGTAAACATACACAGCATACAAAACAACAATCACAAATATACCGCAGGTCCACACAACCCCGGTGAAGAAATCCTTACCTTGGTCGGAAGACTTTTACACACAAATCCTAAGTCGCGGAACAATCCCGAGCTAGCGAGCGGGAACCTAGCAAACCAACAATAATCGAGATCTAAAATATCTAAACAACAATAGAATGCAAGCTCGGCTCGGGAACTCACGCGCGCGCGACGACACGAGCTTGGGGTCGCGGCAAGCCGCTCGGCAAGGCGGGCGCTGGCCGCGCTACCGGGCACGGCAGGACACGCGCCGTTGCGCTACCGGCACGGACGGACACGCTGCTGCGCGCTGCTGCACGGCAAGAGGTGGACACGCGCTGGCGAGCGTCTCGACGGCGGCGCGCGGCGCCGCGCGTCGGGCGGCGCGCGCGCGGCGCCGGGCGCTCGGGCGAAGGCGCGCGGCGAACGCTCGAGCGGGCGCGCTGGCGAGCAGCTCGGCAAGCGGACACGGCGAGGGTGTGCGAGCGATCGGCCGGACGCGTCTTTGGCGCCTGGCGAGACCTCCGGCGCGGCGAGCGATCGGGCGATCCGCGCGGGCGAACGGCGAGGCCGCCGCGAACAGTCCGGGCGCGCGGCGCAGGGCTGGCTCGACCGACCGGGCGCGGCGACGTGGCTGGCTCGACCGATCCGGGCGCGGCGGCAGTGCTGGCTCGACCGACCGGGCGTGGCGAGCTGGGCCGAGGATGATGGTCGCTCCTCTACATTGGCCGCACACACACACACACACACACACCCCTTTTTCTTACATTCGGCCAACAAACACCCAAATGAGAAGATGAAGAAGACGAAGACTTACCGGAATGATGATGATCGAACCCAAGGAGATGCAAGGATGAAGAACTCGGCAAGGCTATGGAGATGGAGAGCTTGGGCGGCCAAGAGATGTTTTGGAGAAGGAGATGAAATAACCTATTTCTATTTCATTTAACCAAATGCACCAAAACTCCAAAAATCCAAGGTTAACTAAGATGTGATGCAGAAAGAGTAACAAGAGCACCTAATGGCTCAAATGGCACACCTCTCTACAAGCTTCCCAGAGACCCTGGTTCAACCCCCCACTGCAAAGACAATTTCCTTTATTTTTACTTTTGCAACAAACCTTGCTCAAACCAAACCACAAACCCCTCCAAAACCTACAAAACCATCCAATAATTTTAGTAGCTGGAAAAGACACAAACGACCATGACGGCCCGACCAAATTACCAAATTACCCTAGGGCATACCGGAAGACCGGGAAGAAAAACCTGGTCGTTACAATATTCCTCCTTTTTATGACTTTCGCCCTCGAAAGTCCTTAAGATGTAAAACAACTCAGGGTAATGCAACCTCATCTCGTCTTCCCGCCTCCCAAGTGGCCTCCTCGTAATCCCGACTCTCCATCGAACCTTTACTAAACGAATCTCGCGATTACGCAACGCCTTGGTCTCAAAGGCAAGGATCCTCACCGGCTTTTCCTCAAGTTCAAATCCTCATTCACCGCAAAGGCTCAAAGTCCACAATGTGCGACGGGTCCGGCACATACCGCCTCAACATCGATACATGAAAAACACTATGCACCACCGATAGTGACGGAGGTAGGGCTAACTGGTAAGCAACTCGCCAATCCTCTCTAGGATCTCAAATGGACCAACAAAACGGGGACTCAACTTCCCACGCTTACCAAACCTCGTAACACCTCGCATCGGAGCAACCTTAAGGAACACGTGGCCGACCAACCTCAAACTCCAAATCTCGACGCCGAACATCGGCGTAACTCTTCTCGCCTCGCTCCGAGTCACAACATACGAGCTCTAATCTTCTCGTGACCGCACCATTGGTCAACCGCAGAACTCGACCCAACACTGTCTATCACCAACCTCTTCCCGCAACATGGGGACCGATAACGCTTACCATACAATGCCTCGAATGGAGCCATCCGAATCGCCGATCGTAATCGTTGTTATAGGCAAACTCCATCAAGTACAGACATCGTCCCAATCGCTCGGGAAATCCAACACACAAGCCCTCAACATATCTCGAGAATCGATTCACTCTCTCACCGACCATCCGCTCCGAGGGTGAAAAGTCAGGTTGAAATCGCACTCGTGCTCAAACCCTTCTCGAGCGCTCTCTAAACGAGAAGTGAACCGCGAGTCACGATCGGACACAATCCTCACCGGTACACCATGATAACGGATGATCTCGCTTCAAAAAATACCGCGCCCATGCTCCACGGTATAAGTGTCTCTACCGGGAATGAAGTGTGCGCTCTTGGTCAAACGGTCGACAATCACCCAAATCGAGAGAACTTCCTGAGTCCTTGGCAAACCGATATAAAGTCCATAGAGATCTCTTCCCATTTCCACTCGGGTACACTCGCTGGTCGCAACAACAAACCGGTGTCGCTCGCGCTGGGTGCCTTCACTTGTCGACAAGTGAGACACCTACCGACAAACTCGCCACATCTCTCTTCATTCCCATCCACCGTAAAGTCCGCTAAGGTCTCGATACATCTTGGTACCCCGGGGTGCCAAGCAAAAGGGGGAACAGTGGGCCTCCGAGAGCAACTCGCCGCAAACTCGCAATGTCCGAAACACACAACCGCCTCTATAAGTCAACCCATTGTCCGTGAATATACAAAGTCAAAGTCACCGCCAAGACTACTAACTCACAACCAATCTCTTAAGTGCGGGTCGCCTAACTGGCCGTCTATAATCCACGCCGAATCGACACAATACCAATCGAGCTACCTCGGCGGTAACCTCTCCCAACAACATCGCAACCTCGCCCGCTCGAACTCTCTCTCGCAAACTGGCTGGGAACTCAACAACGCCGCAGAGTGCGACGTCTTTTCGCTCAAAGCATCGGCCACTACATTGGCTTTACCCGATGGTACAAAATCTCGCAGATCATAATCCTTTACCAACTCTAACCATCTCCTCTCGCGCTCATATTCAACTCCTTCGAGTAAACAGATACTTGAGGCTCGTGATCGGTAAACATCTCAATCCGCCACCATACAGTGTAATGCCTCCAAATCTTCGGGCAAACACCATCGCCGCTAACTCCATATCATGAGTCGGGTAGTTCTCGCTTCATACGGCTTGGTGACGGAAGCATAGGCAATGACCTTCCCGGCCGCATCAACACACAACCTAATCCAAACTTGGAAGCATCATCAGACCACGAAACCACTGTCCTCTCCGGATCGCCAACATCGTGTCAAGTCAAACTACGCTTGAGCCCGCAAAGCTCTCATCACACTCGGCTGTCCCAAACAAACTCGACACCCTTCCTCGCCGACGAGTGAGGGGCGAGGCTAAAGCAGAAAAGTCTCTGACGAACCGACGGTAGTAACTCGCCAAACCTGTAAAGTCGCGAATCTCTAAGAATCAAGTCGGCTTGGCCCATGAACTCACGGCCTCAATCTTCGCGGGGTCCACGGCTATACCATCTCTCGAAACCACGTGGCCTAGGAAGGCCACCGCTCCAACCAGAAATCACATTTGGAAAACTTCGCATAAAGTGGTTTTCCTCAAAGCCGCCAATACTCGCCTCAAATGCTCAAAGATGGTCTTCTTTAGACCTCGAATAAATCGAATATCGCCAATGAACACGATGACGGCTGTCCAAAAATGATTTGAACACCCTATCCATCATGTCCATGAACGCGGCTGGGGCATTGGTCAATCCAAACGACATAACCACAAACTCATAGTGACCATATCCGACTCGAAAGTCGTCTTAGGAATGTCGGCATCCCCGATCCGCAATCGATGGTAACCGGATCTCGATCTATCTTGGAGAACACGAAGCTCCCCTCAAGCCGATCGAACAAATCATCGATACGGGCAACGGATACTTATTCTTCATCGTCACCTTATTAAGCTCGCGGTAATCAATACACAAGCGCATAGAACCATCCTTCTTTTCACAACAGAATCGGTGCTCCCACGGGGACACACTTGGACGGATGAACCCTCGATCTAACATCTCCCGCAATCGAATCTTCGCCTCTTTAACTCACTGGCGCCATGCGACACGGAGCCTTCGAGATAGGGAGGGTCCCCGGCTCGAGCTCAATATTGAAGTCAACTCTCTCTTTGGGGCAACCCCAGAACTCCTCAGAAACACGCCCGCAAACTCCTCGCACGACCGGCACTGATCAACAGATACGAGGGGGGCGGCTCTTCCTGCATAACTTGGCTAAATAGCCCCAAGCTCCATGAGCTAGCAAACGACGAGCTTTCATGGTGACACCATCGGCGGGCAAACTCCACCTCGACTCCACGAAACTTAAAAAAGTGGACGACTGGCGGCCGAACACTACTTCTTTCCGGTGGCGGTCAATCAACGCGTGGTTAGCAAACTAACCACTCCATACCAAGAATCACATCAAAACCACTCATAGGCGTAACTATGAGTGTGGCTACTAGCAACTCTCCGGATATCTCGATCCGGCCATCCTTAATCTTATCTCTAGCCAACATACTAACTCCGAAGGAGTTGCAACAGATAACTCAAAACCTAGAGGTTCTAGTCTTAACTTAGCATGCTCAAAGAAACAACACAGATACAAATGAATGCGTAGAGCGAGAATCAAACAAGACAAATGCGCAGTTGATCTAAAACAAGAAGCGCACCGCCATAGCCGCATCCGTGACGCTCGGCCCCCCGACGGTCGTAGCAAACACTCGACCTCCGCTGCTGCTACTGGCCGAGCCGCCATAGCCGGGCCGAGGACGTAAACGGATCATATGTCCTCTTTACCACAACGAAAAACACACTGGGCCCCGCCTCGCAAGCTCCAGCAGGGTCCTCCCGCAAGAAGCACAAGCGCAGAACTCGCTCGGGACCGCCGCCGGGCGAGGCCGAAACGGATCGGGGCCCTGCGCCGATCCCGCTTTGAATCGCTTGGCGACGCCGCCGCCACCCCGAAAGTCAAACTTCCTCTTTCGCCCCACACCTGCCGGGACAGACGCTCGAACAGAGCGGCAACAACCCGCCAGCAGGATACTTCCCATTATAGATCGTGGCTAATCGGATGCCCTAGCATAAGTGTCGGGGCCCGAGCCTCGACATCTCCGGGAAACACCGCCTCAATCCAGATATGAACTTCCGAATCTTCACCCGGGTGGCAATCAATCGAGGAGCAAAATATCCATACTCGAGAACTTGCGCTCATATTCCTCAATGGAATCGTAACCCCGCTTCGTGTTCCGAAGAGCTCCACCATCTTCTCCCGAGCCTCATCACCGATGAACTTTACCTTGAACTCGGCCTTGAAGAACTCCCCAAGTAGCGGGTGGAGACCACTGGTCTCTCGCTCAAGGTGGACTCCCACCACCATCTCGGCCGTGCCTCCTAGCACATGAGCCGCACATCTCGGCCTCTCGAATATCGGGGCACACCATGATCGTGAAGGTGTACTCCAAATGGGCAATCCACACTGGCCGCCGATAACGCATCACCGGTGGCATCAAACTTCTCAAAGCTTCCACTTCACAAAATCCTTCACCACCTACCCAATTCCTCGGCACCTCTCGCCATATCTCGCCTCTGGGCTACTTGCTCTCGTGGAGCTGGAGGTGCTACTGAGCTCACTTTGAACCAATCGAGTTAGCCGCTCGATCCGGGCTCGGGACTCTTCCCGCCGCTACGCTAACAAGGCCTCGGGTCTCGCCTCCGGTCACTCAACATGCTGACCATAAAAGCCCTCATAGACTCTCAAAAACTCCGCTCCAGGAGCGCTCTCACGGCGCTCGCCGCCTCAACGCCCGCCTAGGCGTAACAGAGGAGCCGCTGGTGGAATGCCATCGATGTCGGCTTGGGACGATGCCCCCGCGCAGATCGATCCGATCCCGATACTCGACCGCTCTCGAACCTCCTCTCCCGCACGGGTGGATCGCATGTTGGCGATCTACATCCAAACCAACAACGAATCAAAACTCGCTGTCACCATTCCACAACACCAAACAAGGCATACACTAGATGATAGGTATTGTAAATTCTTAACCCTTTTTCTTTCTAAAACAATAAATCTAGGCGCACTGATGACCGTCGGAGTGCCGATGATCATGGAAAACGACCTACAACAAAGGTCAGTCTACAGAATCTATGACTCGAGCTCGATACCAATCAGTAAAGACCCGACCCAAAAAGGGGCTCTAAATGGGCCTTTACCCCAATGCATGTAGTGAAAATAAAAGACATTATGAAAAATACATTTCGGATTCCAAGTAAAAATGTAAACATTCAACAACCAAAACATACATTTCTAAAAGCACACTGATCGAGATTTATTTAAACCATTAAAACAATCCACAAGTACCAATATGCTGGAATCCATAAAACTTAAGAAAACCTCCGGGGCTCTGTGCCCGTCTACATGCATTCAGGGAAATAATAAAAAGTGAAGAGTCATGATAATTAAAATAAAACAATCAGAGATGACAAAGAGTTCCATGATCATAGCTCCTCCTTCACCATCCTGTCTCCCGCCTTGATTACCCGTGGAAAACCACGTAATAAGGGTGAGTAACGAATTACCCAAGAAGAATCCCCAACCGGTACACAATACGATATACATGATCATCTAGAAGAATGTATGCAAGCTATGAGTACAAACACAGAGCGGAGCACATAGCTAAGTCCACACTTGGACCTCGGATGCCATCTCGTGGTCTTAGTCCGGAAATATCACAACACACTAAACGCACTATACGGAACAAGTCCCGGCCACGGCCGCCATCGACGACGATACGAAAGGTGCAATCGCTCAAGATCCCGAGGAGCTCTCCATCGGCGCTGTAATGAGCGTAAGGATGCACCGCGTGCTTCTACAGCACTATGGGGGTGCCGGGTCAGTGGCAAGTCGCCCATATCCGGATACCACGCCTAACTAAATCTCCGGATCGGTGTCACCGACATAGGGGTGTGAGACACGGACACGTGAACTATGTCACCTGTACCACCGCACACCGAGGCTAAGGAACGGGTCATGGTAGGCTTACACCAGAAGCCGCCCTTACCTTATCGTGGCAATCAGGGCTACCGCCGAACACGCCGAGGACGTGCCGGCCGCCGGGACTAGGCATTGCCAAGTCATCATCCCGACCATTGGGGCATCGCTTAGACTACCACCTCACCCAAGATTGCGTGGCCTACCGGTTGGGATAGCTAATCCCTCACGGGGTCCAAGGACTGAGAATCTGTCTCAATCGCCCTTGCCATAGATGCAAGATACTTTATGCATCGGGCCCTGATGATTCTATCTACCTCAATTCTAAACCTTAACAATAATAACGATTCAATCAATGCAGTCCAATACGTGCTCATCGGATACAAAGAACCTAGCATGATACTACGAAGCAAGAACAGATATCGAACATGCTAGAATAGAACAACCTAGCATGGGCTAACATGAGAAACAATACAAGAGTTCATGCCATCAGAATTGTAACAGAGCACCTAGGCTAAACATGCTAGTAAACATACACGTGCATACAAAACAACAATCACAAATATACCGCAGAGGTCCACACAACCCCGGTAAGAAATCCTTACCTTGGTCGGAAGACTTTTACACACAAATCCTAAGTCATGAACAATCCCGAGCTAGCGGCGGGAACCTAGCAAACCAACAATAATCGAGATCTAAAATATCTAAACAACAATAGAACAGCAAGCTCGGCTCGGGGAACTCACGCGCGCGACGACACGAGCTTGGGGTCTGCCGCAAGCCGCTCGGCAAGGTCGGGCGCTGGCCGCGCTGCTACCGGCACGGCAGGACACGCTGGCTGGTTTGCGCTACGGGCACGGACGGACACGCGCCTGCCGCGCGCCGGCATGGCAAGGTGGACACGCGTACGCGGCGGCGAAGCGCTCGACGGCGCGCGGCGCCGGGCGTTCGGGCGGCGGCGGCGCGCGCTGGCGGGCGTCGCGGAAGGCGCGCGGCGAACGCTCGAGCGCGGCGCGCGGCGAGCAGCTCGGCAAGCGGACACGGCGAGGGTGTGCGAGCGACGGGCGACTTTGCTGGCGCTGGCGAGGACTCTCTGGCGTGGCGAGCGATCGGGCGATTCTTCTTTGGGGCGAACGGCGAGGTCGGCGCTGCGAACAGTCCGGGCGTCGCGGCAGGCAGGCTGGCTCGACCGATCTGGGCGCGCGCAGATGTGGCTGGCTCGACCGATCTGGGGCGTGCGACAGTGGTCGGGCTCGACCGATCCGGGCGCGGCGAGCCGGGCCGAGGATGATGGTCGCTCCTCCTACCGGGCCGCACAACACACACACACACACAACCCCTTTTTCTTACATTCGCCAACAAACACCCAAATGAGAAGATGAAGAAGACGAAGACTTACCCTAATGATGATGATCGAACCCAAGGAGATGCAAGGATGAAGAACTCGGCAAGGCTATGGAGATGGAGAGCTTGGGCGGCCAAGAGATGTTTTGGAGAAGGAGATGAAATAACCTATTTCTATTTCATTTAACCAAATGCACCAAAACTCCAAAAATCCAAGGTTAACTAAGATGTGATGCAGAAGAGTAACAAGAGCACCTAATGGCTCAAATGGCACACCTCTCTACAAGCTTCCCCAGAGACCCGGTTCAAACCCCTACTGCAAAGACAATTTCCTTTATTTTTACTTTTGCAACAAACCTTGCTCAAACCAAACCACAAACCCCTCTCCAAAACCTACAAAACCATCCAATAATTTTAGTAGCTGGAAAAGACACAAACGACCATGACGGCCCGACCAAATTACCAAATTACCCCTAGGGCATACCTGGAAGACCGGGAAGAAAAACCTGGGTCGTTACAGAAAATTAAAAGAACCAAAATGAATTTTCGCAAACAAATGGCAAAAGCGATTTGCAAAATTTAGTACCTGAAACTTTAAAGCTTCGCCCAGCATTATTTAGTTATAGAAAAGATTTACTTAGAAATACTTTTGAATTCGCGGATTGATTTGTTGACGACTTTAGCAAAGTCAGATGCATTGTTCGCTGTTTGCGAGGGAAAATAAGAAAAAAGCAAATTCCGCCCTCTAGAAATAGAGTTATTACTCGGGACGAGTAATAATGCAAGCTTGGGGGTGTGATAACTCTCAAGAATTGAGAGTTAAAGTAGCTTAAAAGAATATATTTTTATAAGAATTTGCTAATAATTAATTAATTAAATATTGAATTTCGCCCCATCATGCTTAAATGTCGCTTAAACGAAACATCCTTTAGTTTTCTTATTAGGATGCATTTTCTGGGTTCGCTGCAGCGAAATATGCTTGAATATGTGCGAATTATATGTTTTGTAAAGAATTGATGCTTTCTAGTTTGTCTGCAGCATTCCTGATGGAGCGAAGCGAAATTCCAACAAGAAGGTGTTCGCCATAGCTAATGTCAGCCCAGCCAAGCATGCCTTGAAGAGATTCAAACACAAAGAAATGAGCTTAAAGAAGTTAGTTACCAAGTGCTTTCGCACAAACGAAGCCACCAACGAAAGAAGATGCTGTAAAGTTAGCAAAGCCAAGATGCTCTGACAACCGACAATGTGAATCGTGGAGTAGAAATGTCAGATAAAGCAGTCCTTCGTCTGAAAAGCAATCGAAGAGCAGTCCAACATTCTCAGGATCGTGAAGGAGGCTTTGTCCCTTGGAGCTAGAGTATAAATAGAGGCGTTCACCTTCATAGCAAAAAAACCACCCAGTGGAGGGTCGGTCACCATTCCGTCGAGCATTTTCGATCACCATTTCCTTAGTTTTTCGTTGTAGTTTTGCCCTAGTTTAGTTTTATTACTTTCATCTACTTCTGTTTTCGCGTAGTTTCAACGAACCTTGTTTCTTGTTGTTGTTAATGAAGATTTTCTATTTCTTTTACTTCGCTTTGCTTTTATTTATCGACATGAGCAGCTAAATCCATCATTGGAAGGAAAAAGGCAAATAGGAGTATTTCGCCTAAGAGAAGCTTTAGCGAGATGATAAACTATTATGCATGCTGTGTTAATTCGAAATGCACTCCATTTGATCCACTGTGTGTATGTCTTTGTTTCGCTTAGAGAGAATAGAAATTGAGCGATCTTGCATGTATAACATTAGGTTCTCAAAGTTTACTTAGAGATGAGTTTAGTTGCATTTAAATTGAATGCTTAGAGATAAGGTTCGCCTAATGTTGTGTCGCTTCGCCTTAGCAGTGTTTGTATTTGAGGGAACCAAGCCAAGAGCTCGAGAGAGCAAAAGAGAAAGCTAACGGTTGTTGCTTCTTCACTGTAAATAGTTTCGCTGAAGCGAAACTCTCCGAAATTTCTTATTCCCTTCCAATGATTTTATCAGTTCGATTTATCTTTACTTAGTTTAGATTTACTTTGCCACAACAAACTCCCCCATCACCCTGACTCTCGATTTCGCTTAAACATGACACTAATAACTATTCCCTGTGGAGATGACCTTTACTTACTTTAAAACTTGCTGCAACAAAGACTGTGTATACTTGCACAACCTTTGGGGATCACACACACACATTTCGCTTAATCAGAAGTAGAGACTTCGCTTTGGCGAAGCCCTGAACAAGCCACGTCATCATTCCTCTACAATTATCATTTCCATTTCCATTTATAATTCGTGTGTTGCGATTCGCACCCCCAACAACTTGTGTTTCCAAACAAGAGTTTTCAGGTTCCCTTTGTATTAATCTCACCAGTTAGAGGCTCACACTATCACTATGAATAACTATAAGTAACAAAAATCATGAGTCAAAGGCAATCAACAGCCCAGAGAAAAGATTTCAAAAGAATATACAAGAGGAATAATATAGAGAAAAGAGCTCACGCCGGGGTGCACAGTTGATAAAATTCTTCAACACTTGCAAAAAGATGGTAAGTAGAGAAGAATAATTAAGAGACTTCCTCATAAAACTCATTCTAAAAAAAAGGTAAAAAACCCTAAAACTTGAAAGCATAAAGCTAGAAATAAATTAGGCGAATTAGGAAAATAGAGATTGAAAAGTCTGAGGATTGATAGCATGTTCCACCATCCAGGTTTACTGAAATCCAAGCTCTCAAGAAGTAGAGTTTAAAGTCCAATACTTCTTGTTTGTAGTTGTTGGACAATGAAATAGGAGATGTCGCAAACGTTCGTGGTTGTAAAAATAAGAAGGAGATGGTAGGAAAATGAATTAGCAAAACGATACCAAACAATTTAGGGCTTTTTAAAATTTGCATAAATAGTTTAGCAATAAAATAAAATAAATATTGTGAGTGCATTATTTAATTATGTTAATTGACGTTTTTGATAGGTCAATAATATTAGTGCTCCAATTGACGATCACAAATGTCAATTAATTGTAAGCCTTAAACAATTAGAAAATTAAAGCAGCCCATCTCCGTGTTTTTAGTTTAGTTGATGTTTATTCAATTAAAAGCCTGTTTACTTGACGTTTTATCTTAAAAACGTCAAGTATGTAAAAAATGCAAGTGTCAACTATACTCTTTTTTCTAGTAATGTTGTGAAGCAGCAAAAGAGGTAGTATGGTTGAGAAACTTCCTAGAATATTTGGAAGTGGTTCGAGGTATGGATAAGTCGATCACTTTATATTGTGATAACAGCGAGGCTATGTGTAACGGCCCAGACTTTCATTCCGGTTCCTCAGGTATGTTCAGTTCAGTATTTGGTCGTTTGGTTGGGTCGTTGGGGTTTTTAAACCCTGAAGGGTATTTTGGTCATTATACTCTTAGAGATGGCCTCTTGGGATTTTAGAGAACCCGAGATTATTTCTGGCTTTGCTAAGATGGCTAGGTTGTTGGTGTAGGTTACCAAAAGTTGTTGGAAATGTTTGGGAGTTTCTGGAAGCTTCCGGTTAATTGTAAAATAAGCTTTCTTTTAAAAATGTTTCCAAGAGGATTCGAGCCCCTGACCTAAACGAGAGTTTGGAAGCTTGAGTTAATTATGAATTAAGACGCGTCAGTTGGGACTCGAAGGAGGAAAGCCCTGGGAAGGGATTTTAGGTCACCAAAGCCTATTTAAATTAGGAAAAGGAAAGGAAGTCAAGAAATCATCAAACCCCCCTTGCTTTTGCCGCACGCCTCCCTCATTCCATCCCTCTCATCTTGCCGACTTCATCAAGACCAAGAACCGAGTCCAAGAACCCCAACCGAGCAGCCTTGCATCGCCCAGGGCCGCACCAAGCAGCCTTGCATCGCCCAGCACGACACCGAGCAGCCCTGCCTCGCCTAGCCCGTCGCACGCCAGCAGCAGGTCCGTCGCCGCATCGCGACATCGCTAGCAGCACAGCCGCTTCTCCCGCGCGCCGTCTCAGCGCGAGCTCGCCGCACCACTCGTCCGCGTCTGCACGCCTGCGCCCCAGCGCCAGTCCGCGTCTGCATGCCTACGGCCTAGCGCCCGTCCGCGCGCAAAGCACCAGCAAGCAAGCGCATCTGCAAGGCGTCCTCTCGCCAACGACAAAGACGCCAAAGAAGTTGCCCAACCTGCTCGCCCCAGCCGCACGTCCTGCCAGCCTCCTTGCCGCCGAGAGCTTATTTTGTCGAGAGAGTTTAGTCGAGACCTAGTGCCTTCTCGGTTGGTAATTCCTGAGCCTCTACTCTTTTGGACCCTAAGATGTTGGCTGCTGTTTGTTTAATTAGGATGAATTTATTGTTTGCTTAGGTTGCTCGGGTTCACTTAGAAGCTCGAGGGTCGCTTGTTGGTTGTGGTAGTTATCTTCTGCTTGTTTCCAGGTAAGGATTCCTTACCGGGGTTGTGTGGACCCTGCGATGTTTTCTTGATTGTGCCTTGTATGCCTGTTTACTTTTATGAGCATGTTAGTGGATAGGACAGCTTGTGTTTGAATTTCCTGCTAGCATGTTTTCCCGTTTGTACATGTTAGTGACATGCTAGGGTTGTTCATCCAGCATGCTTATGATTCCTGCCTTAAGTTCATAGAATCATGCTAGGTTATGTGTGATTGATGTTGATATGTATGTTTAGCCAGGAATGAGTTATTTTGTACTCGTAGTTAGACTTGTAGGGTTTGTCATCATCTAGAGGCTGAGAGTGGACATAACGTACGTTATCCCCACTGGTCGGGAGTTAGAGCGAAGCATAACGTACCTTGCTTCCCACCGGCAGCCGATGTGGATTAGCTACCACATCGGCATAAGCCTTGTTTGTAGCCTGCTAGAGCGGAACTCTGCCAACGGTGTAAGCCTACCTTGGCAGGTTCTTAGCTTCAGGTCGGTGGTACAGGCTGCACACATGAGTGTCGAGGGCCTCGCACTACTGTATTTAGTGACACCGCTTCCGAGTCTTTAGGCATGCGTACCTGGCCCGCGTAGTTTGTACCTAGGCCCCTACATTTACCTGTTGTTGCAAAAGAAGCGGTGTGTGCGCAAGACACGCGTTAGTCGCCGGTTCGGAGAGCTCCCCCGGGCTAATGTTCGTGAGTACACCAGTTCCTTCTAGTTTATAGCCAGACTTCGGGTACTCTCCCGATAGTCCAGATTTGTTAGCGAGGGTAAGATGCCCTTGAGGACACCCATTGGGATTGGTTTCTGAGCTGATCATATGGTCGAGGGAGAAAGACCCTCGAGGGTGTCGGACATCCTTTGGGATTAGTTTTTGAGCTGATCAATTGGCTGAGGGAGAAAGACCCTTGAAGATGTCCCAGGGTTGGTTATGAGAACCAATCATTATGCCGGAAGTAGGAGACTTCCGAGGACTCCAGATTTTTCCTTGTAAGCTTGTTGAGCTAAGATCTGTGTTGATATCTGATACATGTGTACTAGGTTGCTAGATGATTGATTGCATCGTATCGTACCCCGGTCGGGGATTCTTACTGAGTATGTTTATACTCACCCTTACTATGGTTTTCCACCAGGTAACTTGGGACAGCACCGGGGCGGCTAGCGGAGTGAGTTGGGAGATCATGGATGTTGCTGACACTCTGTAGTGTCTTTATTTACTTTTGAATTCAGCATGTAGTTGGACATGAGTCCATAGGGAAAACTTATTTATTATTGCTCGAACTATCTTTTATGTTTTTAAGAAAGGTACTGATCAGTCACTGTTTTTAAATTGCATGGATTTGCTTAAGAAATATTTAGTTTATGTTTGAAGAGTTTTTAAATTCAACTGCTGTTTTGTATCATTTATGCTTTTCACGTGCATGCTGAGTAAAGACCTAGGTTTAGAACCATTTTTCGGGTCGGGTCTTTACACTATGGCTATCACCAGGAACCTAGAAGCCACAAATGAGGGAAGCATATAGAGATAAAATATCACCTCATTAGAGAGATAGTGCATAGCGGCGAAATTGTTGTCACCAAGACTAACACGATTGACAATGTTGTTGATCCTTTTACAAAGGCTCTCCCGGCTACAATGTTTGAGGGTCACCTAAAGAGCTTGATGTGTTGGCTACACATGTAACGGCCCAGTTTTCTATCCCGGTTTTCGAGGAGCTTTCGGTTCAAATTCAGTGGTTCGGTTGGGCCGTTAAAGCTGTTTTGTCCCTTAGGGGCATTTTGGTCTTTTTGCTCCCTAGGCAGGATTTATGGTTTTTCAGGGCTTTGAGGCAGCTCCTGCCTTTGTTGAGGCTTGTTTGTTGTGGGCTGCGAGTCCCGAGATGTTTGGGTTATTCGTTTGGGAGTTCGGTTGTGATTTGGGTTTTGGGCAAAATGATGGTTGTTTGGGTGTTTCCTTTGGGATTCGTAGGGCCTTGAGATTGGTTTGGGAGGTTGATTTCAGTGAGTTTTGTTGTTTGGAAAGGTTGCTTCAGTCGGGTCTCGAAGGAGGAAGCAGGGAAATGAGATTTAAGGATTTTAAGGATTTTTGGAAAAATTGGAAAATGGATAAATTGGATTTATTTGGATAAGGTTGGAATTTAAATAAAAGAGAAAAAGAAAAGAAAAAAAGGAAAAAATCCATTTTTCCCCCATTTTTCCCCTTTCTCTCTCCTCCAGCCCGAGCCCCCCCTTGGCCCTCTCCTCCCTGCCCGAGGGCCCCAGCTCGCCCCCCTGGCCGCCCAGCCCGAGCCCCTGGCTGTCCGAGCTCGCCCCCAGCTCGCCCGTGCTCGTCGAGCCCAAGCCCGCGTGGCCCAGGCCCTTGCGTCGCCCAGATCCGCCTCGCCCAGGTCCGTGTCGCCCGAATCAGTGCCGAAGCCGCGCAGCGATGCCACGTCGCCGCCAGCCGCCGCAGCGCCGCGTGCGGATCGAGCTCCCGAGCCCGCCGTCGCCCCTCAGAGCGCTCGTGTCGCCCGCGCTCGCGCGCGCGCGCCCTCGTGCTTGCCGAGCTTGCGCCCGCGCGCCGCCCATCGTGTTGTTGCCGCGCGCGCGCGCCGCCGCCTCGCCCGCCGCTCGCGCGCAGCCGCCGCCCGCGCGCCGTGTCCGAGAGCCCCCGGCGCGCCCGGTGCTCGCGCGCCGGCCGGCCTCGCGCTCGCCGACTGACCTACTTGTGTGTGTTGGTTTGGCCCGAGCCTTGTGGCTTCTCGGATGGTATTTCCCAGTCTTTTCTTCGTTGGGCCCTAATTTGTTGGTCTTTGGTTGTTGATTTATTGAAATGTTTATGTATGTGATTTGGGTGCTTTGTTTGATGTTCAGCTGTTTCGGGAATCGTCTAGAGGCTCGAGGATTCGCTCGTAGATTTATTATAATTATTGTTTTCTCGCTTGTCCTGTAAGGATTTCTTACCGTGGTTGTGTGGACCTGCGATATATCTCGATATGCCTTGCTTGTTTGCCGATTGTTATGAGCATGTTAGAGATAGAGCAGCTTGATTGAATTCTTGCTAGCATGTTTGCTCGATTTTACATGTTAGTGCCATGCTAGGTTTGTTCTCACAAAGATGCTTGTGATTCCCGCTAAGTTGTAGTATCATGCTAGGTAATGTGAATTATGTCACCATTGCTTGCTAGCCAGAATCATTGATTTTGCTCTATACTCTTAGATAGAGATGTAGGGTTTGTCATCATCCAGAGGTCGAGCGGACAAAACATACTTTGTCCCTAGTAGCTCAGGTCGGGAGTAAAGTGTGCGTAGCATAACGTATCTTGCTACCCCCGACCCGCGGTTGCCAGGACTTAGCTACCCACTCCCGCCAAAGCCTAGTTTGTAGCTCGCTAGAGCGGAACCCCGCCAACGGTGTAAGCCTACCTTGGCCGGTTCTTAGCTTGTGTCGGTGGATCAGCCGCATGAGATGAGCGCCGAGGGCCTCGCCATCGTGATCGTGACACCGCCTCCGAAGTCATAGGCATGCGCACCTAGCCCGCGTAGTTTGCCCTTAGGCCGCCGCATTTACGCCCGGTTTCAGAGCATGTGGTGTGTGCGCAAGACACGCGTTAGTTGCTTGCCGGTTCGGAGAACTCCCCCGGGCTAATGTTAGTGAGTACACCATTCTTTCCAGTTTAGAGCCAGACTTCGGGTACTCTCCCGATAGTCCAGATGTATAGCGAGGGTAAGAGGCCCTTGAGGACACCCATTGGGATTGGCTTTTGAGCTAATCAATTGGTCGAGGGAGAAAGACCCTCGACGGTGTCTGACATCTTGGGATCGGTTTTTGAGTCGATCAAATTGCCGAGGAGGAAGACCCTCTGAGATGTCCCGGATTGGTTATGAGAACCAATCATTAGGCCTAAGTAGGAGACTTCCGATTATTCCGAAGTAGGAGACTTCCGATGGTTCCCAGATCTTTTCTTATGAGCTCGTTGAGCTATAATCTGTGTTGATGGTCGTTTGCTTGCATGTTGAGGTGCTAGATGACGGATGTATCGTATTGTACCCGGTTAGGGATTCTTACTCGAGTATCTTTATACTCACCCTTATTTATCTTTCAGTAACTTGGGACAACACCGGGATGGCTAGCTGAGGAGCCGATTGATCATAGGGAACCGCCAAGCACTGCCTTTTATTGTTGCATTGTTTATTCAAAGATGTAGATGGATAGGAGTCCTAGGGGAACATTGTTTAAAAAGTTGTTTAAATTGTATTCTATGATTTTATAAATATCGGCTGTGTGGTTTTACTTCGTTGGATGGTTTAAATGAAAACTCGTGGTTTATGTTTTAAGGGTTCCCCCTTCTCATATGTTTTGAATGGTTTTTAAATATGAGCACTAAACCGCTTGATATCATATTTTACTTGCATGCTGAGTGAGAACCCCGGTTTAGGACCATGTTTTGGGTCGGGTTCGTCACAGTTGGTATCGTGAGCACACGAGTCATAGATTCTGTGAGACTAACCTCGCTTTGTAGGTTGTTTGCTCCCATGATCATCAGCACTCCACGGCCGCCAGGTTTGTCTGAGTTCAATTAAGCTAAGGGGTAAGAATTTACAATACTTTTCATCTAGCTTTTATGCTTTGTGCAGATCGCCAGTGTGTCGATCGCACCCAGAGGGAGGCAGAGCTTGGACTCCCGAAGGCCATTTGTGGCCCAGTTGTTGCTTTTAGCCTAGTGAGAGGGTGGAGGTGCTCGTGGCAGATCGCCATGTGTCGATCGCACTCTCGCAGGAGCAGACGCTTGGCATGTCCGACCGAGGAGTTGGACCGTTTGTATTGATGTTGAGGCCGCGTCCCAGGGTTGTTAGGCCCGTTGGCCAGAGTTGGCCCTGGCAGTTGAGTTGCCTAGAGGAGGGGGTAGAGGCTAGCACGCCTCAGAGCGAGACTCCTTGAGCAGAGTGTGCTCTATCCATGAGAGATTTGATGGCAGGTCTTCAGCTATCAGAGAGCGAAGACCCAGGCGCAGTTTGTAGCTCAAAGTGAGGAGTCCGGGCTCGAGATAGCCCGGCTAAGCGAGTTTGTTCAAGATTTTTCCCCCAAGAGTTTCTTTTAGCCCCTGAGGTTCCCGGAGGGCATGATCGTGAGTTTATGCGCACGAGTTTGTTGGCATTGATGGAGCCGCCAGGATTTGGCAAGTGGATGCCTCAGAGAGCTCGTTGTTTGAGAAAGTCCACCGCTAGTAGTAAAGCGATTGGCCAGTTTGAGTTTAGCATCCGTGTGTTGGGATGCCCCGCTGCGAGAGGCCGAGATGTGCCGTTCTGCCTCGTTTGTTTGGTACAGCAGATTGATGGTGGTAGTCCCTTGAGAGAGGTGGACTAGCTGAGTCTCCACCAGTCGCCCGATTGATTGGCAAGTTGCCGTGTTAGTGGCTTGAGGCAGATGTAGAGCCATCTTTGCCCCCCTTGCAAGCCTGCTGTCGTTGTGCATCCAGTTCTTTTAGTGCCTTCGTAGCTAGGGTGCAATTCAGAGTTTGCTTGCCAGGGTTTTATCCATTTGTGGATTTCAGCGGGCTAGTAGAGTGGAGCACTCTTTTGATTGGATGTTCCCAGTGTGGAACTAGTTGTTGCCACCCGAGGAGTTGGCCTGAGCTTCTGTTGAGCATCGAGTGAGATGCAAGAGTTAGCCTGAACTTTGTTGAGCATCGAGTGAGATGCAGGAGTTAGCCTGAGCTTTTGTTGAGCATCGAGTGGGATGCAGGAGTAGGCCTTGGCATGTCTGTTGGTCGAGATGCCAGAGATTAGGCTGCTCGAGTTCTTGGACTCTTGTGTTGAGTGCCATTGCCCCGTCACTTGGAGTGTGACCTTTCCTCAGAGGGGCATAAAGCTCGTTGTAGGCTGATTTGTGTTGTAAAGGATGTTGTGCCTGTTGGCACCAGGTTTTGAGAGGAGGCCTAGATTGAGGCCAGTTGGCTCTGTTGTGCAGGTGGTTCCATGGCCGCCCAGAGTATAGCATTCCCGCTAGTCTTGTACCCATTTCCTGAGGTTGCACCTGTTTGGTTGCATAAGAGATCTAGCTCGGTGGTAGTCAGAGGACTACAAGTATGAGGTTTTCGAGGGAAAGTAGGAGCTTTCCTTGGTCACCGAGAGTTGGGTGCAAAGGATGCTGTAGGCTGTTAAAAGCTAGCGCGTTCAAGTTCCCTACCGTGTTGTGAGCCCGTGAGCCGCTTTGATGGTAGCATGATTCGGCTACCCTTTAGTTACCCTAGTATGGGTAGTGTTGGCATCGAGGATGCGTGATGAATCCAGTGTTAGAGCCATGAGTTGGATGGCTGATCGGAGCGCGTTTAGTGAGCACATTGGCTTGAGGTTTGATTGTTTGGTATGGATTTGCTCTTGTAGAGTAAGTTGGCCAATGTGGCTTTTCGTGGTGAGTTGACCCCGAGAGGGTTTGGACTCTTGTTGCTCCCTGGTTAGTAGTGGCTCTGTTTGGAGGCAAAAGTTGCCCTGTGTTAGAGCCCCTGATGGCATTGGATCTAGTTGGATCTGTACACGCCGGTGTACTTTTGTGTAGCTCGTTCCGTGGGTTATGTTTGGAGAACCACAAAGGGTTCGTGTTGAGGAGCCACTGCTCAGTCTTTGGGTTGTCAAGGCTTTGGTTCTTGGCAAGTGCCCCAGCTTTGGTTGTAAGGATGCCGTGCTCATTGTCGGGTTCTTGTTTAAGCAAGTTTTGCTTGTTGGTCCTTAGCCTGGTCAGAGTTTAGTTGGATCTGATCAAGAGCGGTGGTAGTAGCCGCGTAGTTTCTGATTGTTATGGTTGAGAGAGCTGTTCGGATCCTTGCCTTGGGCAGAAGGTTTATGGAGGCTAGTTGGTGCTTGGAGTTGACCAAGTTTTGGTTCTCTTGATGTTTCAAGAGCTAGCTCGGTTCGAGCGTAGGGCGTTGCCTGCAGGATTTGTTCCTAGTCGAGTTGTTTTGGGAGTTGACCCCTCCCTCGGCAGTTGAGTAAGTTCTGCAAGTTCTGGATTGGTGGTCCAATCGGTTGAGGTTTCCCCTTGGGTGTTGCTTCCAAGAGAGTTGGTTGTTGTTGCCCTTGGGTTTGAGCTAGTCAGCGAGCGTGTGTGTAGTTCACGCGCTCTTCAGAGTTTGCTTGCTGGAAAATCGCTCCCGTTGAGGAGTCAGCGTAGCTTCCGAGTGTGTAGTTGATCGAGTAGCGCAGATGGTTAGCCCAATGAGAGGGTCCCCCGCATGGTGTTGTTAGCAAGCGAAGTTGTTTGTCCCCGCAAGAGCGGTGGCCAGCCAGTTTAAGAGTTGTGTTTTTGCTGGTGAGTTGTTGGTTCTTTGGGGTTTGAGGAACCCCTAGTTTCTATGGTGGTTGAGTTGCACCATGGATTCCTGCCTCGAGTGTTATCTTTGGAGATAGCCTCGTCGGTCCGTTTTCCTTGCGATGTTCCGTGTGTGGAGTTTCTAGTCGCAAGATGAGTTAGGCCTTGGCTAAAAGGAGGAAGTCCTTTGAGTAGCCAGTTGGACTTAAGAGTTGAGTGGTAGCTTGGAGGCGAGCTTTTCTCGCGATGAGCTTGAGTTGAGTTCTGCTGAGCAATTCCTTCTCGGGCTTTGCTTCTTGTTGTTGTGCTTTCGTAGTTGGCGTTAGCTGAGCCTCAGTTGAGAGAGTTGGCACAGAGGTGC
Organism: Sicyos edulis; assembly: GCA_036507275.1. NCBI lineage: Eukaryota > Viridiplantae > Streptophyta > Magnoliopsida > Cucurbitales > Cucurbitaceae > Sicyos > Sicyos edulis. Next base: position 35,240,966 of record CM071848.1, on the reverse strand, counting down.
CGTGGCATTGGTTGGTTAGCCTTTGGGCCGTTTCTCCTCAAGTTGTTGTGTCTTTGGTAGCCCTATGAGGGTTTGGTCCCTCACGCGAGATTTCCATGAGAGGAGCTTGGTTGATTCCTTGCCCGGCAAAGTTCTCTTTGGCGATTGCTAGTAGATTTTCATGGAAAAGTTTGTGTTCACCGCTGAGAGGCTCCAGGTTTGTTGGCTAGGCCGAGTGGAGCTCGTGCTCGGTTTTGGCCATTTAGGGTTGGCCAGAGTGAAGTTCCAAATTTGTGCTTGTTGGAAAATTTTGCCTTTTTGGATCAATCGCCGATTGGTGGTTCGATTGTTTTTCGTTAAGGCTTTAGGCAAGCTTTGTGGTTATTTGGTCTCTTGTGAAGCGAGGAGAGTAGGTCAGTTTTGGTTTTCGGAACCCGAGAGGTTCAGCTTGTTTGGCCAAAGATAGTGTAGAGTTGAGGCTGTTTGTTAACATTGTGGGCATTCGAAAAGTTACGCCGGTGCGTGGCGTTGAGTTTTGGAGCTTGTGCCCATCTGCATGAGTTCTTCGAGAGTAACACCGTGAGAGAGGTGTTCCGTGTTGGATTAGCAGGTTTAGTTTGAGCCCCGGTTTGTAGGCCTTTTGAGATCCTTGAGCAGATCGGAGCAAAGTGGCCTTTTGGTTAGCTTTGCCAGCTTTTTGTTGAGCTAGTCTTTGGTGCATCAAGTTAGCTTTGTGGCTTTGAGCCTTTGAGAACCCAAGAGGGTTTGGTTTTCGTAGAGGGCTAGTGTTGTATTTAGCCGAGAAGTTGGGATTGGCTAGGAATCGGTGGAGTATTCCTAGAGCCGTTTGTCTTAGGACTTTCGAGGACGAAAGTCTTATAAGGAGGGAGTATTGTAACGGCCCAATTTTCTATCCCGGTTTTCGAGGAGCTTCAGGTTTAGATTCAGTGGTTCGATTGGGCCGTTAAAGCTGTTTTGTCCCTTAGGGGCATTTTGGTCTTTTTGCCCCCGGGCGTGATTTGTGGTTTTTCAAGGCTTCGAGGCGGCTCCCGCTTTGTTGAGGCTTGTTTGTTGTGGGCTGCGAGTCCCGAGATGTTTGGGTTATTCGTTTGGGAGTTCGGTTGTGATTTGGGTTTTGGGCAAAATGATGGTTGTTTGAGTGTTTCCTTGGATTCGAGCCGGGCCTTCAGATTGGTTTGGGAGGTTGATTTCAAAGTGAGTTTTGTTGTTTGAAAAGGTTGCTTCACGGGTCTCAAGGAGGAAGCTGAAATGAGATTTAAGGATTTTAAGGATTTTTGGAAAAATTGGAAAATGGATAAATTGGATTTATTTGGATAAGGTTGAATTTAAATAAAAGAGAAAAAGAAAAGAAAAAAAGGAAAAATCTATTTTTCCCCATTTTTCCCCTTTCTCTCTCCTCCACCCGAGCCCCCTTGGCCCTCCTCCTCGCCCGCCCGAGCGCCCACCGCGCCTGCCGCCCCACCCGAGCCCCCGGCCGCTCGAGCTCGCCCTCACTGATCCGCGGCGCTGCCGAGCCCAAGCCCGCGTCGCCGCTGTGCCCCTGCGCGCCCAGATCCGCCTCGCCCAGTCCGCGGCGCCAAGATCGCAGCCGAAGCCGCAAGACAAAGGCCGCGTCGCCCAGCCTCGCACAGTGTCGTGCCAGATCGAGCGCCCCGAGCCCGTCGCGTCCCTATAGTGCCTCATGTCGCCGCGCTCGCGCGCGCGCGGCCCTCCGTGCTTGCCGAGCTCGCGCGCCGGCGCGCCCATCGTGCCGAAGCCGCGCCGCGCCGCCTCGCCGCGCGCTTCTACGCTGCGCGCGCAGCGCGATCGCGATCGCGCCGTGTCCGAGCCCTCTCGCGCCGCGCCCACCCACTCGCTCGCCCGACACCGACTGCTTGTGTGTGTTGGTTTGGCCCGAGCCTTGTGGCTTTCTGATGGTATTTCCCAGTCTTTTCTTCGTTGGGCCCCCGATTTGTTGGTCTGGTTGTTGATTTATTGGGTTGTTTATGTATGTGATTTGGGTGCTTTGTTTGATGTTCAGCCGTTCGGGAATCGTCTAGAGGCTCGAGGATTCGCTCGTAGATTTATTATAATTATTGTTTTCTCGCTTGTCCCTGTAAGGATTTCTTACCGTGGTTGTGTGGACCTCGCGATATATCTCGATATGCCTTGCTTGTTTGTCGATTGTTATGAGCATGTTAGAGATAGAGCAATTGATTGAATTCTTGCTAGCATGTTTGCTCGATTTTACATGTTAGTGCCATGCTAGGTTTGTTCTCACAAAGATGCTTGTGATTCCCGCTTAATTTGTAGTATCATGCTAGGTAATGTGATTTATGTCACTCATTGCTTGCTAGCCAGAATCATTGATTTTTGCTCTCAGACTCTTAGATAGAGATGTAGGGTTTGTCATCATCCAGAGGCCGAGCGGACAAAACATACTTTGTCCCTAGTAGCTCAGTCGGGAGTAAAGTGTGCGTAGCATAACATATCTTGCTACCCCCGACCCGGTTGTGGACTTAGCTACCCACTCCCGCCAAAGCCTAGTTTGTAGCTCGCTAGAGCGGAACCCTCGCTAACGGTGTAAGCCTACCTTGGCCGGTTCTTAGCTTCGTGTCGGTGGATCAGCCGCATGATGAGCGCCGAGGGCCTCGCGCATCGTGATCGATCGTGACACCGCTTCCGAGTCATAGGCATGCGACCGCCCGCGTTGTTTGCCCTTAGGCCCCGCATTTACGCCGGTTTCAGAGAGCATGTGTGCGCGCGCACACGCGTTAGTTGCCGGTTCGAGAGCTCCCCCGGGCTAATGTTCGTGAGTACACCATTCTTTCCAGTTTAGAGCCAGACTTCGGGTACTCTCCCGATAGTCCAGATGTATAGCGAGGGTAAGAGGCCCTTGAGGACACCCATTGGGATTGGCTTTTGAGCTAATCAATTGGTCGAGGAGAAAGACCTCGAGGGTGTCGGACATCTTGGTATCGGTTTTTAGGTGATCAAATGGCCGAGGGAGAAAGACCCTGAGATGTCCCGGATTGGTTATGAGAACCAATCATTAGGCCGGAAGTAGGAGACTTCCGATGGTTCCAGATCTTTTCTTATGAGCTCGTTGAGCTATAACTGTGTTGATGGTCGCTTGCTTGCATGTTGAGGTGCTAGATGACGGATGTATCGTATTGTACCCGGTTGGGGATTCTTACCGAGTATATTTATACTCACCCTTATTTATCTTTCATGTAACTTGGGACAACACCAGGATGGCTAGCGGAGGGAGCTGATTGATCATGGGGAACCGCCGGCACTCTGTCTTTTATTGTTGCATTGTTTATTCAGCATGTAGATGGACAGGAGTCCTAGGGGAACATTGTTTAAAAAGTTGTTTAAATTGTATTGTATGATTTTATAAATATGGCGTGTGGTTTTACTTCGTTGGATGGTTTAAATGAAAAATCGTGGTTTATGTTTTAAGGGTTCCCCCTTCTCATATGTTTTGAATGGTTTTTAAATATGAGCACTAAACCGCTTGATATCATATTTAACTTGCATGCTGAGTGAGAACCCCAGTTTAGGACCATGTTTTGGGTCGGGTTCGTCACAACACATGTAACAAGTCTTACTAGGACTTTAGTGCAAGTGGGAGATTGTTAGGGATTGTGCCCTAAAGGCCTAGTAGTTTGTAATTAAAGAACGAGCATTTAATGTCAGACATTTAATGTTATATTTCAGTTATTAATAAAGGTTATTATTTTCATTAATTGCGCATTTAATATACAAACGTCGTTCAGCTTTATCGTATTAATTAGATTAATACAGATATTTCCATGGTTATCTGGATGTAAACTTGGACAAGTATGTGAGACATACAAGTGGAACTAGTTCTAAGTTAATAACCTAAAACGTCTACAACATATGGACTAGGGTTGGGCTCCTAAGTCTTGGTGACACTATTGGTACAACCTGTTTTGGAAATGTTGCAAACAACCTGATCTCGGTTGCTCGTGTGGAGACATGTGAGTGGAGGTGCCTATGCAAAAAGGTGTTTTTGCGTAAGACGGGACCAAAAGTTTAATGATTGATCTAGTAATTCTGTTATAGAATCATATCAACTATTTCACTAAGGATGATTGTATGTCGATGTGATCTTAATCCTGAGTGGGTTGTGAACTCCTGCTTTATGAAGTGTCGTTTGATGTGTATGGGTGAGACCAGCCTAACCGTGTTTGGTCAATAAGCCTCCCACATTGAGGATTGTCGTAGTGAATGGCTAGGAACGCAACATCACAAGAAGGAATTCACGCCTTTTTGAAATTTGAGGAAGATGTTGTTCCCTTAAGAACTTATTTCGAGACTTCGACAAAGGGATCTCGCCTCTCATTTTCCCGAGAGGACATTGATTTATAGTTGAACGATAAACATTATTTCATTAGAGGAATTAGTGGCGCTTGAGGAGAAAGATGTAATAATAGGGATAGAATGGATTTCTTGTCCCAGCTTTGAATTACGAACAAGCTCGTAGAGGATAATATGACAGATGACATATTATATCCGTGGACGTTAACTTGTATTATAGTGCGAAAGAGATCAACACAGGCCTTTAGTGGAATAAGCCTAATGTTAACGAATAAGGATTGGATTCCGAGTTAGGTCTACTGGTGCCCAAGCTAGCTCATAATTGATGTACACTATTTTATTAGATAGTGAGTTTGAAGAGTTCAAATTCACATGTTAATTATGTGGGACATAATTAATAGGAGCATAAAGTTTAATTTATTAAACTTGCTAATTAATATATTCGATATATTTAATATTTGTTGAATAAATATTAATAAGGATAAATTAATTTGATAAATTAATTATAAATAATTATTTAATTAAGAGATCAGAGTAATTAATATGTTGGACATATTAATTGGTTAATAATTATTGGATAAATATTAAATGGAGAATATTGATTAATATGTTGGACATATTAATTGGGTAAATAATTATTGGATAATTATTAAAGTAGAGAATTAATATATTTGATATATTAATTAGATATTTATTTATTTATAATATATTGGATATATTATGGAATTGAATTTTATTAGATAAATATCAATTAATGTAAATAAAACAAAATATGGAATTTTCGAAAATCAAATGGGAAAAATGCATATTGATTTGTCCTACATCAAAAAGTTCTAAGATGGAACCTTCATCACTCTACTATAAATAGAATGTTTTTATTCTCATCCCACTCACTTTTAGAGTAACCTTTCTCATAAGTTGAAAAACCTCTCTGAAAGTTGAGATCTCTTTTTTCTTCCATAGTCAGACTATACTGACAAAGTTTCTAACTCCCTTCTCTAAAGGCTTTTCACCAAACACTTAGTGGTAGCAACGAAGCCATAGCCTAGAAGAATAGGGGAGATCGTTCGAGATCGTCCATGGAGAATAGTCGATCCTACTCAACATAAAGACCCGCCAGATTAGATCAGAGGTGAAAATCAATGTAAGTATTGTTTTTCAATAACATGTCAATCATCTAGGGTATTGCATTTAGATTAATTAGATTAATCAAAGATAATTAATTGAATTATTATTATGAAATTTTTATTATTCACACGCTTCTGCTGCGCTAAATGCATGCTCCTACCCAATATTCCCAACACAATTTTGGTGAGAGTGCTACAAACTCAATTTCAGAAAAGGTCAAAACTTTTGTTTTTTTAATTCAATGCAACCTACTCAGTTTTAGAGAGAGCGTTACATATTCAATTTTGGATAGAGACGATGAAGCCACCTTACCTATTTTTTTTTTTTTATGAAATGACTAATGCATCAAACTATCAACACTTTCGACTGTGTATACTTGCGTAGGATGCAATTCAAAAGCATAGATATTAGTGGTTAGTATTTTACACTTACAAATTTATCTTTAATATATTGCACCAAATTATGGCATCAAATTTCTTGTATCATGGGTTGGTTCGAACAACTATAAGTAAGATAACTTGTACAAAATTTTCTCATGTCAATGATCGTTGAAGAATTTTTTGGCAACATCACTTCACTTGTGTTTGGAGATAAGAGAAAGAGATTTCGATAGATAAATTAGATGCAAGTGTATTGATTTGAATATGTGCGAGTGTGGGGTAAAATCTCTCATTTGTTCCAATGATTATTTCTCTCTCATATACAAATATCTTATGGCTTCATAGTTTATTTTCGAATATAGAATTGTCTTGAGGGCTTCTGTGGTTTGTTCTTGATATGGATTTTTCGTTATGATTTTTACAGCTTAGTCTCAATGTTGACTTTTAGCTTATTGAAGTTCTTTGGCTTGTAATTTATTGAAAACTTTTGGCTTGTAGCTTATTGAAGGTCCGCCTGAATAGACTATTCTTTTCTTCAAGTTTCCATTTTGAAGACTGTATAAATAGGCTTAAGGTCTTTTCTTCAGCTTCAATCTTCAGAACTGCCTAAATAGAGTTTAAGTCTTTTCTTCAAGAAGGTTTAGTAGCTTCAATCTTCAAGATTGCCTTTTAAGGGTTGAAGCCTTTTGAAAACTTAAAGCCTAAAATTCCAAGCGCATGTCTTCCAGATATGACTGTGTGCGATTCCGTTGCTAATATATTGAACAGTAATTAATTCTAAGTTGACTTATGCTAAGTACACTCAGAATCACTACTACAAAATAGGGATATGATGATTACAGAAAAATATCACAAACACTTTATATGATACTTTTTTGCAATCATTGTATCGCACATCATCTATTCTCATAAGTTGACATTTTTTAATAAGTGTCATTGAAATTAATAGATGATACATTTTTGCAATCGTTGTATCGCACATCATCAATTGTGTTTAGATGACACTTTTTAGTAAGTGTCAATAAAATGCAATAAATGATAATTTTCTGTAATCATTAGTTCTTATTTCATGGCACTAGTTTTCTGTCAACAATGAGCTAAGATGACATATAAATTAGGTCATTAATGCATTATCAACGACACCTAAACATTATCAATAAATATAATTTATTGACACTTATTTTTAATCACCAAATAATCAAACATGACTCTTCATTTTAATCATATATCTTCAATTGATGACAAATATTTATTACAAACAATTTCATTTGATGATCATAAAAATTGTCAAATTATATTATTCTATGATGCTTGTTGTGTCTATTTGCAACCTTATTTTGTTTGCTCTTACCTATTATTATGCATACATAATATTCTTCAACAAAATAAATTCACACGTAAAAGACTTGTCAAGAAATAAAATTTCATAGATGACTTAAAATATTTGTCGGCATTTCCACGAACAAAATAACAAAAGGACAATAATATCACACTTGTGATAAATGTTCACAAAGTTTTTTACAACAAAAGGTACAAGCAAAGGATGATTCTTGAAATGTGTTTCTTCACTAATTCATCATTTTAGTGAGTTTGTGCAAAACCTAAGAAAAATTGAGTTTCAAACAACATTCACATATTACATATTACATATTACTCAACAATAACATGTGAGATTTGGAAAAAAGAAAAAATAATAACATACGAGCTTTCTTATTAATAAGAAAAAAACTTCAACCATCTACATTACATATAAACCAAAGAAGTTTTTTTAAAGCATAAGAAACATGTGAATATTGCATAGAAAGTAAGTTGCTGAAAATGAAGACTAAACTTCTTTTCAGCTTGACAAACTCGACAACTTCCTGCAAGATTGTTTAGAAATATCAACAACATTATAATGAAAGCATGAAAATAAATTAGAAATTTTAATACATACATTGATTATGAGAATGTATTGGTACCTGAGACAAACAAACAATCATCCAAAACCAATGATAGGACATGGGAAAATTATTAGATTTTCATACATTTCAAAGTTAAGTTGACAGACAAAGTGTAAAGACCCGACCCAAAAAGGGCTCTAAATAGGCCTTTACCCCAATGCATGCATTCAAAGTAAAGGACAATATGCAAATAATTTTCGGATTCCCAATTAAAACAAAACAATCAAGGTTCAATCAGAAATAAAGATAGTTTGCTGAAACCTATCCCTGTCTCCAAGCACCTGTTTCAAGGCAAATACATTTCCAAAACGTACACTCTGATCAGAGATTTCTTAAAACATTTGAAACATCCTCAAATTCAATAAAGCAGAATCCACGAAAACATTGAGTAAAACATCCTAGGGCTCCGTGTCCGACTACATGCATTCAGTGGGAAAATAAAAAGACAAGAGTCATAGAAATAAAAAGTCGAGACGACAAAGCAGTTCCCATGATCACAGCTCCTCCTTCCTTCACCATCCCTGTCTCGCACCTTGGTTACCTCGTGGAAAACCACAAAATAAGGGTGAGTAACGAATTACTCAAGAAGAATCCCCACCGGGGTACAATACGATGCACATGGTCATCTAGATGAGTGTATGCAAGCTATGAATATAAACACGTAATAGAGCACATAGCTTAAGTCCACACTTGGACCTCGGATGCCAACTCGTGGTCTTAGTCCGAGATAAATCACCACACAATACGCCCTATACGAGAAACGAGTCCCCGCCCACCGCTTCATCGTCGACACGAAAGGTGCACTAGCTCAAGATCCCGAGGAGCTCTCCGGCCGGCGCTGTAATGAGCGTAAGCGCGCACCGCGTGTACCGCAGACTATGGGGGTGCCGGTCTAGTGGCAAGCCGCCCATGTCCGATCCACCACGCCTAACTAAATCTCGGATCGGTGTCACCGACATAGGGTGTGAGACACGGACGTGAACTATGTCACCAACCACCGCACCGAGGCTAAGGAATCGGCCGTGGTAGGCTTACACCGTGAAGCCGTCCCCTGCCCTATCGGTGGCAATCAAGGGCTACGCCGAACACGCCGAGGACGTGCCGATCGCCGAGGGACGAGGCAATGCCAAGTCATCATCCCGACCGCTGGGGCATTTAACACCGCCACCCTCACCCAAGATTGCGTGGCCTACGGCCGGGTTAGCTAAACCCTAACGGGTCTAGGGACGAGAATCGTCTCGACGCCCCCGCCATGGATGCAAGATACTTTATGCATCAAAGCCCGGATGATGCTACCTACCGAATTCTAACTCGCCTTAACAATCAAGCAACAATCCAATACGTGCTCAAAAGAATACACAGCAGACCTAGCATGGTACTACGGAACAAGAATGAATATGAGCATGCCGAACGGAACAACCTAGCATGGACTAACATGAAAGAACAACATACGAAGTCATGCCAATCGTGAATCGTAATGAGCACCTAAACTACACATGCCGATAATCACAAACAAACATATAACATCAATCACATAGAACATCGCAGGTCCACACAACTCCGTAGAAGAAATCCTTACCGCCGAGGCAAATACACACAAAATCCTAAGTCGCGATCGATCCCGAGCTAGCTACCGAGAACCTAACAAAAACAATGATAATCACACTCTAAAGGCTTAAATATAATAAAATAAATAGGGCTCACCGGAGCAACTCACGCGATGCGCGCCGACACACGAGGACGGCAGCAAAGACGCGCGGGCCGCGCATCGGGCGCGGATGGGCGCTGATGGGCGGCAAATGGGCGACATCGGGCCTCGCGGCTGCGCAGACGGACAGCGCGCTGGGCGCGATGATGGCGCGCTAGGCGCGGACGCTGGCTGGGACGGCACGCGACGGCACGGGGCGCAGACGCGAGGGGCGCGCGGGCGGCGCGCGACGCAGACGATCGGGCGTTCGCCGCCGCGACGCGACGCGAAGTTCGGCCGGGCGATGGCGAGGCGCTGGCGACGCGCGAAGCGGTGCGATGAGGCGGCCGCGACGCGACGACGCGCTGGATCGGGTGCCGCGACGCTGGCTGGCATTGGCGGCCGCGATGGCTCGGGCGCTGGCTGCGCGGCCGCTAGGCGCTGGCGTCTCGCGCGCCGCGCGGGCGCTGGGCCGCTGGTGCGATTCGGCTGGCCGCGGCCGATCGCTTGGCTGGCCGAACGGGCGCCGGGCCGCAAGGGAAGAAAATCACGCAAGGGGCTTGGGAGAGAAGAGGGTTGGGCGCCATGGAGTTTTGGGGAAGAAAACACAAAACCTAATTTCTTTTCATTTAACCAAATGCACAAAACTCCAAAGATCCAAGGGTAACTAAGATATGATGCGGAAAGAGTAACAAGAGCTCTCCATAGCTCAACCGCACGCATCCTCACAGCTTTTCCTGAGACCCGGATTCGAATCCTGGGCTTGCAACACAAATTCCTTTATTTTTACTTTTGCATCTACCCATGCTCAAACCAAACCACAAAGCCTAAAAACCTTCATAAATCCATCCAATAATTTTAGCAATCGAAAAAGATATAAACGGCCCCGACGGCCCGACCAAATTACCAAAATACCCCTAGGGCATACGGAAGACTAGGATGAAAACTCGGGCCGTTATAATATTCCTCCTTTTTATGACTTTCGCCCTCGAAAGTCCTTAAGATCAAAACAAAGACAGATACCGCAATCTCATCCCGCCTTCCCGCCACAAGCGGCCTCCTCCGAACTCGACTCTCCACCGAACTTTTACCAAACGGATCTCACGATTATGCAACGTCTTCGCCTTAAAGACCAGAATACTCACAAAGCTTCCTCTCGAAGCTCAAATCCTCAATCACCGCAAATGCTCAAAGTCCACACCGAGCGATGGGTCCGACACATAATGCCTCACACCGATACATGAGAACATCGCACACTACCGACAATGACAGTAAAAGCTAACCAATATGCAACTCGCCAATCCTCTCGAGAATCTCAAATGGTCCAACAACAGAGACTCCACTTCTCCCGCTTACCAAACCTCAACACAACTCACAACGGCACAACCTTAAAAGCACGACCGCCCAACCTCAAACTCTAAAACTCGACACGAACATCGGTGAAACTTTTCTCGCTCGCTCCGAGCTAACCACAAACGAGCTCAACCTCCCGCACAACACCCTCTGGTCAACTACAAAGAACACAGACCCAAAACAACACCGACGGCCACCAACCTTTTCTCACAAAGACTAGAGACTCGCAACACTTACCATACAATGCCTCAATGGAACCACAAGAATCGATCACGAGAATCGCAACCCAAGGCAACCTCCTAAAACCACACCGGTCTCCCGCCGCCTAATCACGAAAAACACCAACTCGCAACAAGCTCCGAAGGATCCGCTCACTCCTCCCAAAAGACCATCGGACAAAAAGGGTGAAAACACTACAGAATCGCACTCGGCTCATAAGCCTCTAAGAACACTCTCTCGAACCACGGTTCGCCCACGCACCGCCTAGAACAAACCTTTGTTGCCACACCCTAATGGCAACATCTCCAACCCGAAATCGACATGCCTCTACTCCATAGAAATGGCATCTCGACACCAACCGAGGTGCGAGCTCTAGCATCAAGTCAATACTCCAAAAATCCGAACTCACACAACAACCTCAACTAGCCGACAGGCTCCCACACGTAAACTTACAATCCAACAACTTGAGTGCTACGAACTAGGAAGCTCAAACAACTACAAACCGCATAGCTATGCCAATCCACTCATCTCTAGCTCGACTCAAATCACTAGTCGGGCAAGACAACTCGAAAAACAACCCCCCAGAGGGCTCCATCCACTAAACTTACCTCCATGAAAACAACGGAACAAAGCTCGCCTCAAATATGAGACACATCTCACAAGTCCAAACGATAACACATACAAAGCTTAACCCTCAAGCTTAGGCTTAATGCACCTTCCCACCAAAACTTCATAAACGACTCCACTACCGGTCAACACCAACTACCAAGAACAAGAATAATAACAATGGCAGCAGAGTGCAAGCTACACTATCCAAAGAAGGATCCTCAATAAGTCTGCACCTAATCCAAACCACAAAGGTGCAACCTCATCCACAATCAAACAAAGGGGCCTTCAACTACAAAGGTGCAACAACTTCCAAGCCAACACACAAACCTTAGCCAACTAGGCCAAACACTCATAGGAGGCAGAACAACTCTTATCTGCAACTTCCGAACACCACTCAAGAGTCCGCTTAATGGACAAACAATCGCTGCTGGTGGCCAACAGACTTTCCCCTACTAACACCACTACCGCCAAGTCCAAGACCAAGGGATAATCCAACAACTCCAAAAAGGAAACAGATCTTACAAGCGGACATCCGAAGAACAGGAGCTCCACAAACGCCGCTAACTTGCTCACTAAGCACAACATCCAACTCTCTCATTGAGGCAACAAATGTGGGGTCCACCACGCATCGGACCGCCGACCACTTAACAAGCAAAGACTCGCCTCCAACACCAAATGAGGGCACTCTCAAACTCGGGAACAGGAGAGACATCCACAGGGCAAACCACTTACCCACGAACAAGGCTAACTCCTTGGCAACTCGAAAACCACACCTTGGCCAACATCAAGCACCAACTTGCCACCACACCGGAACCAAATCCGGACTCTACTCCAAACAAACTCGCTTGCTAGCTTACCAAAATCGCCAAAGAACTCACCCGAGGCTACAAACTAATCGACTGCGGCTTGCCAACTAAACTCACTACCCGGGTCCGACCGAGCTCGTGAGGCTCTCCACAACTAGGGTTCTTCGACAACCCTCGACACACACTGCCGCCTAACGGTCTAACAACCAATCGCTGAACAAACAACTCCTTTTCCCAAAGATCACAACCACGCTGGCCCGCTCGAACCTCGAAACCAAAAAGACCGTAAACGCTCGTAATGTGTCATCCTCCTACTCAAAGCATCAGCCACAACGTAGCTTCCACCCAGGGTAAGGATTTCGAGCAACGCTCTTAGCAACTACGAACAGGAACTACGCGACTTCACTACAACCACCATTTGTTTAGTACCATCTGAACTCCAACCATGAACAACAAGAGGTTCCACCAACCAGGCTTAGGTTCAACTTAACAAACTTGCCTAAGCAACAACCCAACTACGAGCACGGTATCCTTACAACCTCAACTAAAGCCTTACAACATCCACCTGGAGTCCAACTTCTCCAAGAACTGAGCACCAGTTCTCCAATGCAAACCCTACATGGTTCTGGAACTCTTGCCGCCAGAACAAACTACACGAAACACACTTGTGTGCACAACTCTCAACCTTCCTTCAGAGATCCAAGACTAACAGGTGCTTTCCAAAAGGCAACACTAACTTCTGGCAGAGATACAATCAACCAAAAGAACACCAAAAGTTCCATCTCCACACGATACTCGAAGCTGCGGCAACCTTGCTCTACTAAAGCATAACAATGCCAAACCGAACTTACTTTATACCAAGCCCCTACCAAGTGTTCTTACACATAAGGCGTCCAACTCCTCTCACAAGGCATCCTACTCATCTCATAGGCATCCAACTCTCCTCATAGGCATCCAGCTCATCTCATAGGCATCCAACTCGCCTCATAGGCATCCAGCTCATCTCATAGGCATCCAACTCACCTCATGAACAACCAACTCATCTCATGGGCACCCAACTCATCTCGAGAGCATCCGACTCACCTCATGAACAACCGACTCATCTCGTGAGCATCCAACTCATGGTCCATCTGCTGGACCGAACTCGCATCTACAATGCTCACTCAACTCAGGTTTAGGCACTCGAAGGTAGTGGACCGCACTACCAACCACAAAGATCTCTTGGCCTTAACACTAGCGTGAGACTCACACACACTAACACCGATCAACCTTCAACCTCGTTGACAAACTCATCCCCGGTAACACCGGGAAGAGGCTCCGCTCCTCTCGAACATCCTTTCATTTGGTAGTCCTACGACTACCTGCGAACTAGCTCTCTTGCACGACCTAAACAGTGCAATCGCCACAACCTGGAACCAAAGGCTAAAGGAGTGTCTTGAACTCCGGATGGGTCATAGAACCATCTGCTTATACCCATGCCAAACTCAAAGCTTGAACTGGACTTAGAGCCAAAGCGGCACACCAACCATTGCACCTCAAGTGCCACTACTACCAAATCCACATCTTACTACAAATGGGGCAAGCAAGGTCACAACCTCAAGTGACAAAAACTATGGCGAGGCATACAAGAGCTCAACTCAAACAACCATGCCTAAGGAATTTCATCAAACCGAAGTCTCATCGCCTACTCTTGCATCTCCACATGATGCACAACAAAACTCGCCAACTCTCTCAACATGCAAAGCAGCCTAGCTCTACTCTAGGAGCTCACCAAAGAAGAGTACTCAACTCGCTAGACCACCGAGGAAACCACCAACGGATCCAAATCCGGTGGGAACACTGCTCACGCACCCTTAACCACGTGGTTCCAACTTACTAGATGCAAAATAAGAACACTTACAAGAGAACAAGGATGTCTCTACCTCCTCCACGAAGGCCACTAACTCTCAGCCTACTCTCTGGGCAATCAAACAATCGCTAAGGTTCAAGTTACACACCGAACTACCCGGACTAGTCCACACTAGGACCGCTCCACAAGCATCATCATAAGCAAAGCCGGCTAACTCCTCTCGTGGAGTGGTACTCCAAGGCAAAACACCTCCACCCTCTCACTAGGGAAAACTAATGGTGGGCCACACCACAAGGCCTACGGAGTCTAATCTCTACTTCCCTCTAGGACGATATCCAGTGGTATCTCGAATCTATCTGGATACCCCCGACAAGCCGCAAACATACTCTTTACATCTGCGGGAAGTTGGCATGATGGCGCTCTAAACCCAAACCAACGACAAGTCAGAACCTGCTCGTCTCCGCTCCACAACACAAAACAAGGCATACACTAGATGAAAGGTATTATAAATTCTTAACCCTTTTCTAAAACAGAAAACTTAGGCGTACCTGATGACTGTCGGAGAGCTGGTGATCATGGGAAAGACGACCTACAACAAAAGGTCGGTCTCCACAGAATCTATGACTCGAGCTCGATACCAATCAGAAAGACCCGACCCAAAAAGGGCTCTAAATAGGCCTTTACCCCAATGCATGCATTCAAAGTAAAGGACAATATGCAAATAATTTTCGAATTCCCAATTAAAACAAAACAATCAAGGTTCAATCAGAAATAAAGATAGTTTGCTGAAACCTATCCCTGTCTCCAAGCACCTGTTTCAAGGCAAATACATTTCCAAAACGTACACTCTGATCAGAGATTTCTTAAAACATTTGAAACATCCTCAAATTCAATAAAGCAGGAATCCACGAAAACATTCAGAAAACATCCTAGGGCTCCGTGCCCGACTACATGCATTCCAGGGGAAAATAAAAAGACAAGAGTCATAGAAATAAAAAGTCGAGACGACAAAGAGTTCCCATGATCACGGCTCCTCCTTCACCATCCTCCTCTCGCACCTTGGTTACCGTGGAAAACCACAAAATAAGGGTGAGTAACGAATTACTCAAGAAAATCCCCAACCGGGGTACATTACGATGCACATGGTCATCTAGATGAGTGTATGCAAGCTATGAATATAAACACGAATAGAGCACATAGCTTAAGTCCACACTTGGACCTCGGATGCCAACTCGTGGTCTTAGTCCAGGAGATAAATCACCACACAATACGCCCTATACGAGAACGAGTCCCGGCCTCACGGCTTCATCGCCGATACGAAAGGTGCACTAGCTCAAGATCCCGAGGAGCTCTCCGGTCGGGCGCTGTAATGAGCGTAAGCGCGCACCGCGTGCTACTGCAGCACTATGGGGGTGTCGGGTCAGTGGCAGCAAAGCTGCCCATGTCCGATCCACCACGCCTAACTAAATCTCCGGATCGGTGTCACCGACATAGGGGTGTGAGACTCGGACACGTGAACTATGTCACTGAACCACCGCACCGAGGCTAAGGAATCGGCCGTGGTAGGCTTACACCAGAAGACGCCCTTGCCCTATCGGTGGAAATCAAGGGCTACGGCCGAACACGCCGAGGACGTGCCGATCGCCGGACGCAGGCAATGCCAAGTCATCATCCCGACCGCTGGGGCATTTAATGATCTTCCACCTCACCCAAGATTGCAGGGCCTACCGGTCGGGTTAGCTAAACCCTAACGGGGTGTAAAGACCCGACCCAAAAGGGGCTCTAAATGGGCCTTTACCCCAATGCATGTGTTGAAAATAAAAGACATTATGAAAAATGTATTTCGGATCCCAAGTAAAAACAGAAACATTCAACAACCAAAACATACATTTCTAAAAGCATACTCGATCAGAGATTTATTTAAACCATTTAAACAATCCACAAGTACAAATATGC
Source organism: Sicyos edulis (assembly GCA_036507275.1). Taxonomy (NCBI): domain Eukaryota; kingdom Viridiplantae; phylum Streptophyta; class Magnoliopsida; order Cucurbitales; family Cucurbitaceae; genus Sicyos; species Sicyos edulis. The sequence continues at coordinate 35,224,710 of CM071848.1, read as the reverse complement.
TTTGGAATCCATAAAACGTAAGAAAACATCCTAGGGCTCCGTGCCCGCCTACATGCATTCTGTGGGAAATAACAAAAGTCAAGAGTCATGATATAATAAAATGGTCGAGATGATGCGAGATTCCATGATCACGGCTCCTCCTTCACCATCCTGTCTCGCGCGCTTGGTTACTGTGGAAAACCACAGAATAAGGGTGAGTAACGAATTACTCAAGAAGAATCCTCAACCGGGGTACAATACGATATACATGATCATCTAGAAGATTGTACGCAAGCTATGAGTATAAACACGAAATAGAGCACATAGCTTAAGTCCACACTTGGACCTCGGATGCCAACTCAAGGTCTTAGTCCGGAAATAAATCCACCACACAATACGCCCTATACGAGAAACAAGTCTCGACCTCAGCCTGTCTACTGTCGATATGAAAGGTACACTAGCTCAAGATCCCGAGGAGCTCTCCGGCCGGGCGTCAGTAATGAGCGTAAGCATGCACCCGCGTGCTTCCACAGACTATGGGGGTGCGGGTCCAGTGGCAAGTCGCCCATATCCGGATACCACGCCTAACTAAATCTCCGGATCGGTGTCACCGACATAGGGTGTGAGACACGGACACGTGAACTATGTCACTGTACTCACCGCACTGAGGCTAAGGAACGGGTCGTGGTAGGCTTACACCAGAAGCCGCCCTTACCTTAACAGTGGCAATCAAGGGCTACTACCGAACACACACCGAGGACGTCTACCGCCGTCGGGACTAGGCATTGCCAAGTCATCATCCCGACCGCTGGGGCATCGCTAAGACTACCACCCTCACCCAAGATTGCGTGGCCTACCGGTTGGGATAGCTAATCCCTCACGGGTCCAAGGACGAGAACTGTCTCGAACGTCCTTGCCATAGATGCAAGATACTTTATGCATCGGCCCGGATGATGCTATCTACCCGAATTCTAACTCGCCTTAACAATCAAGAAACAATCCAATACGTGCTCGAAATAATACAGTTGCAGACCTAGCATGGTACTACTGAGAACAAGAATGAATATGAGCATGCCGAACGGAACAACCTAGCATGGACTAACATGAAAGAACAACATACGAAGTCATGCCATCAGAATTGAGCGAGCACCTAAACTATACATGGTGATAATCACAAACAAACATACAACATCAATCACATAGAACATCGCAGGTCCACACAACCCGGTAAGAAATCATTACCTTGGCCGGGAGGTAACTACACACAAAATCCTACGCCGCGATCGATCCCGAGCTAGCTAACGAGAACCTAACAAACACAATAGAAATCACAATCATAGCCCTAAAAATATAATAAAACAAGCAAGCTCGCCTCGGGGCACTCACACACGGCACGACGACACGGCCGAGTGTCGCTGGCAGCAGGTGGTGCAATTGGCTGGGCGCTGGTGGCTGCAGGGCGGCCTGCGCTACATGGACGACACGCGTTGGAGCACGGCAGACGGGCGGCGGCGCTGCGGCGCTGGCGAAGCGGCCGAGCACGAGCGAGCGAGCGAAGCGTCTGGGCGGGCGCGAAGCGCGAGCGAGCGAGCGGCGCGCGCGGACAAGGGCGATCTCGGCGCTGCGCGGAACCGGTGCTGGCGGCTGGCTCGCGCGAATCGGGCGCGGCGATGGACGGATTCGGGCGGCCGGCTTGTGTGCGACGGCGAGCAGTGGCTGACCGACGCGTTTCAGGAGAGTGCCGCCGGCAGATTCGGGACGGCTGGCCTTTGCGCGCGCGACGGGCTCATCGGTGCGATCGGGCGATGGTTCCTCGGCCGCGACCTGGCGTCGCGCATAAGCTGGTGCGACGGCGCGGATGGGCGGCGACGACTGGGGCGCGGCGACAGCGATCTGCGATCTCGGCCGGATCTCGTGCAACTGGCTGTCGTCGAGGGCGTCATGCGGCGGCAAAGCGGTGGGCGCGACAGCCGTTCTCGTGCGGGTTGGGCGTCTTTGCTCGGCCGGTTGGGCGACGGTGGATCCACGGTGCCGCGGATCTCGCTGGGGGAGAGGTCGGCTTGTGCGGCAAAGTGAGGTGTTGGAGAAGAAATGCAAACCTAGCTTCCTTTCTCTTTTAACCAAATACAACAAAACTCCAAAATCCAAGGCTAACCATAAAATGACCCGGAAGGAGCAACAAGAGCTCTCACTATCTCATCTGGCACGCATCCCCACAAGCTTTCTAGGAAACCCGGGTTCAAACCCCAGCTGCAGCACAATTCCCTTTTATTTTTACTTTTGCATCAAACCTTGCTCAACCCTTCCACAAAGCCTCACAAACCTACATAAATTCATCCAATATTTTTAGCAACTAGAAAAGACATAAACGGCCTGACGGCCCGACCAAATTACCAAAATACCCCTAGGGCAAACTTGGAAGACCGGGAAGAAAAACCTGGGCCGTTACAATATTCCCTCCTTTTTATGACTTTCGTCCTCGAAAGTCCTTAAGATTGGAACAGCTCAGGATAATGCAATCTCATCTCGTCTTCCCGCTCCCAAGTGGCTTCCTCGGAACTCTGACTCCTCCACTGAACTTTTACCAACCGAATCTCGCGATTGCGCAATGTCTTAGTCTCGAATGCAAGGATCCCCACTGACTTCTTCTCGAAGCTCAAATCCTCATTCAGGTGCAGGGGCCCAAAGTCCACAATGAGCGATGGGTCCGACACATACCGCTCACACCGATACATGAGAACATCGCACACGGTGACAATGACAAAAAGAGCTAACCAATATGCAACTCGCCAATCCTTTCGAGAATCTCAAATGGCCCAACAACAGGAGGCTCCACTTCTCCCGCTACCAAACCTCAACACAACTCACAACGGCACAACTTTAAAACTACGCATTGCCGAACCTCAAACTCTAAAACTCGGACGAACATCGGGCGTAACTTTTCGCTGCTGCTGCCGAGCTAACAACACTAGCTCTAAACTCCCCGCACATCACCCGGTCAAATGCAAGAACTCGGGACCCAAAACAAAATTGATGGCCACCAACCTTTTTCCGAACACTGGAAGCTCGCAATACACGCACCTTGCAATGCCTCAATGGAACTACAAGAATCGATCACGAGAAGCGCAACCAAAGGCAACCTCATAAACCACTCTAGTCTTCCACGCCTAATCATGGAAACACCAACTCGCAACAAGCTCCAAAGGTTACGGATCACTCCTCCCAAAAGACCATCGGTCGAGGGTGAAAACACTACTGAATCGCACCCGGCTCATAAGCCTCTTAACAACGCTCTCAAGAACCACGGTTCATCACGCACTACCTAGAAAAATCTTTGTTGCACACACTGGAGCCAACAACTCCAGCTGAAACCGACATGCCACTACTCCACAGAATGACATCTCCACTGGGGCGAGGTGCGAGTTCTAGCTACGAAACCAGTCACCAAAAATCCGAACTCACACAACAACCTCGACAAACCGCGACTTCCACACGAACTCCTTCAAACCAACAACTTGAGTGCTACGATCTCGGAAGCCCAAACAACTACAAACTACATAGCTATGCCAATCCACTCAACTCTAGCTTGGCTCAAATCACTGTTTGGACAAGTCACCGCCAACAACCGGCCCTAAATGGGCTCCTCCACCAAGCCTACCTCCATGCAAGCAACGGAACGAAGCTTGCCTCAAATATGAAGCACATCTCACAAGTCCAAACGATAACACATACACAGCTTAACCCTCTAGCTTAGGCTTATTGCACCTTCCCACCGAAACTTCATAAACGGAACTCCACTACTCGGTCAACACCAACTACCAGGAACCAGTTACCAATAATGGTCGGGCAGAGCACAAACCACACTAACCAAAGAAAGATCCTCAAAATGTCAAGACCCTAATCCATCCACAATGGTGCAACCTCAACCCACAAGCGATACAAAGGAGTTCTTCCACTACAAAGGTGCAACATCTTCCATACCAACACACAAAAATCTTAACCAACTAGGCCAAACACTCATAAGAGGCAGAACAACCTTTATCGCAAGCCTCTAGAACACCATCCAAGAATCCGCTTAATCTGGACAAACGACTACTTCCAAGCGGCCAACAAACTTTTCCTTCAAGCTAGCGCTTCCACCATTAACTCCAAGACCAAGGAGTAACGACAACTCCCGAAGGAAACGGCTCATACAAGCGGACAACCAACGGACAGAGAACTCCACATACGCCACCGTCTTGCTCCACCAGAGCAACAACATCTAATCTCACGGGGCACAACAAGGGTCCATCTCGCATGAACCTCCAAATGCCAAACGGGCAACTCAACATCCCGGAAACATGAAAAACAACCAACATGGCACAAACCACTCGCCCCACGAGCAAAACTAAACTCTAGCAACTCCAATCCACACCTTGGTCAACACCAAGCATCAACTTGCCACCACACCAAAACCACTCCGGACTTTACTCCAAATAAACACTAGCTTGCTAGTCTACCAAGATCGCTAGCAACTCCACCGAGGCTACAAACTACACGCCTCCGGCTAGCCAACTGAAACTCACTAGCTGGGCTCGACCGAGCTCTCGAGAGGCTCTCCACAACCTAGGGTTCTTCGGCAACCCTCGACACACACACCTAGGCATACGATCTAACAGGATAACCGCTGAACAAACAACTCCAATTTCCAAAGATCCCAACCATGTTGGCCAACTCCAACTCCTTGGGAACCTAGAGGACCCAAACGCTCTGAGAATACACGCGTCATCCTCCTACTCAAAGCATCGGCCACAACATAACTTCTACCCAAGGAAGGATCCGAACAACTCTCTTAGCCATGTCGATCGAAACCACGCGGCTTAGCTACCATCGCTCTTGTTCGGTTTCCAATCGAACTCCAACCAACGATCAACAAGAAGATCCGCCAACCAAGCTTAGGCCCAACTTAACAAATCTTGCCTAAGCAACAACTTGATACCACGAGCACGGTATCCTTACCACCTCAACCCAAGCCTTACAACAACCACGGAGTCCAACTTCTCAAGGAACCGAGCACGAGATCTCCAAAGCAAACCCTACATGGATCTGAAACTCGCCACGGAACGAACCACACAAAACACACTTGTGTGCACAACTCCCAACCTTCCTTTAGAGATCCAAGACTAACAAGCGCTTTTCCACAAAGCAACGATAACTCCCGGCAATGATACAAACAATCCAAGGAACACCAAAAGTTCCATCTCCACACGATACTGAAGTCGAGGAAACCTTGCTCTACCAAAGCATAATCATGCCAAACCAAACTTACTTTGTACCAAGCCTCTACCAAGGGTGCTTACCCCTAAGGCATCCAAAACCTCTCGCAAGGCATCACTCATCTCGCCTCAAAAGCATCCAACTCGCCTCATAGGCATCCGGCTCATCCGATAAGCATCCAACTCATGGTCCCTCGGTTGGACCAAATTCGCATCTACAATGCTCAACTCTCTCGATTTAGGCACTCGAAGGTAGTTGACCGCACTACCAACCACAAAGAAAATCTCTTGGCCTTAACACTAGCGCGAGACTCACGCGCACCAACATTTACCAACCGGCAACTCGCGACTTACTCAACCTCCGTAAACATGGGAAGAGGCTCCGGCTCCTCTCGAGCATCCTTTCGCTTGTAGTCCATCGACTACCACCGAACTAGTCCTCTCGCACGACCTAAACGGGTGCAACCGCCATAAACAGATCCAAGGCTAAAGGAGTACGCTGAACTCCGAACGGCATAGAACCATCCGCTATGCCAAGCCAAACTCAAGCTCGAACTGGACTTAGTGCCAAAGTGGCACACCAACCAATGCACCTCAAGTGCTACTACTACCAAATCCACACATCCGAGGAAGTCGGGTGTTAAACAACAAAAAGAGGCTCGCAAGGGGGCAAAGATGACCCTTCATCCGCCTCAAGCCACTAACACGGCAACTTGCCAAACAATCGGGCGATGGTGGAGACTCGCTAGTCCACCTCTCACAAGGGACTTCCACCACCATCCGATGAACCAAGCAAAGACAGAACGGCACACCTCGGCCTTTGAACAACGGGGCATCCCACACACGGATGCTAAACTCAAACTCGGCCAACTACTTTACTACTACTAGCAAGAGAGGACTTACTAAAACATCGAGCTCTCTGAGGCATCCATTTGCCAACCCGGGCGTCTCCATCAACGCCAACAAACTCATCCGAATAAACCTGCCGATCATGCCTCCCGAGAACCTCCGGGGCTACAAGAGAGCTACGGGGAAAAATCTTTGAAACAAACTCACAATTTGGGCTAAGCGTGCAGGACTCCTCACTACGCGCTACAAATCGCGCACGGGTCTCCGCTCGATAGCTAAAGACACGCCATCAAATCTCTCATGGTGGAGCACACTCTGCTCAAGGAGTCTCACTGAGGCGCCGCTAGCCTCTACCCCCTCCTCTAGGCAACTCAACTGCGGGGCCAAACTGCATGCGGGCCTAACAACCTGGACGCGGCCTCAACATCAACACGATCGGTCCAACTCCCTCGGCCGGACATGCCAAGCGCCCTGCTCCTTTGGGTGCGATCAACATCTCGGGCGATCCGCACGAAGCACCACCACCCTCTCACTAGGGGAAAAGCAAAGAATCGGGCCACAAATGGCCAACGGAGTCTAAGCTCGCCTCCCTCCGAACGATGTCCCGTGGCATCCGAATCTATCCGATACCTCAACAAGCCGCTAAACAAACCGCCAGATCATGAGAAAGTTGGCATGATGGCTCACTAAGCCCAAACCAACAACGAGTCAAGAACCGGCTCGTCTCCGCTCCACAACACTACACAAGGCATACACAAGATGACGGTATTGTAAATTCTTAACCCTTTTTCAACAACAAATAGTAAACTTAGGCGTACTGATGACTGCGAGAGTCTTGATGATCATGGAAAAACGACCTACAACAAAAGGTCAGTCTACAGAATCTATGACTCTGAGCTCTAATACCAACTGTAAAGACCTGACCCAAAAGGGGCTCTAAATGGGCCTTTACCCCAATGCATGTGTTGAAAATAAAAGACATTATGAAAAATGTATTTCGGATCCCAAGTAAAAACAGAAACATTCAACAACCAAAACATACATTTCTAAAAGCATACTCTAATCAGAGATTTATTTAAACCATTTAAACAATCCACAAGTACAAATATGCTGGAATCCATAAAACGTAAGAAAACATCCTAGGGGTCCGTGCCCGTCTACATGCATTCAGGGGAAATAACAAAAGTCAAGAGTCATGATATAATAAAATGGTCGAGATGACAAGCAGGATTCCATGATCACAGCTCCTCCTTCACCATCCTGTCTCGCGCCTTGTTACTCGTGGAAAACCACGAATAAGGGTGAGTAACGAATTACTCAAGAAGAATCCCCAACCGGTACAATACGATATACATGATCATCTAGAAGATTGTACGCAAGCTATGAGTATAAACACGTAATAGAGCACATAGCTTAAGTCCACACTTGGACCTCGGATGCCAACTCGTGGTCTTAGTCGGAAATAAATCCACCACACAATACGCCTATACGAGAAACAAGTCTCGGCCTCACTGTCTCACTCGTCGTCACGAAAGGTACACTAGCTCAAGATCCCGAGGAGCTCTCCGGTCGGGCGTTGTAATGAGCGTAAGCATGCACCGCGTGCTTCCACAGACTATGGGTGGGTGCCGGGTCCAGTGGCAAGCCGCCCATATCCGGATACCACGCCTAACTAAATCTCTCGGATCGGTGTCACCGACATAGGGGTGTGAGACACGGACACGTGAACTATGTCACTGTACCACCGCACCGAGGCTAAGGAACGGGTCGTGGTAGGCTTACACCAGAAGCCGTCCTTACCTTAACAGTGGCAATCAAGGGCTACTACCGAACACACCGAGGGCGTGCGGTGTCGGGACTAGGCATTGCCAAGTCATCATACCGACCGCGTTGGGGCATCGCTAAGACTACCACCCTCACCCAAGATTGCGGGGCCTCTACCGGTTGGGATAGCTAATCCCTCACGGGGTCCAAGGACGGAGAACTGTCTCGAACGCCCTTGCCATAGATGCAAGATACTTTATGCATCGGGCCCGGATGATGCTATCTACACGAATTCTAACTGCCTTAACAATCAGCAAACAATCCAATACGTGCTCGAAAAATACACAGCAGACCTAGCATGGTACTACAGAACAAGAATGAATATGAGCATGCCGAACGGAACAACCTAGCATGGACTAACATGAAAGAACAACATACGAAGTCATGCGTCCAGAATTGAGCAGAGCACCTAAACTATACATGCCGATAATCACAAACAAACATACAACATCAATCACATAGAACATCGCAGGTCCACACAACCCCTGTAAGAAATCCTTACCTTGGCCGGAGGTAACTACACACAAAATCTACGCCGCGTTCGATCCCGAGCTAGCTAACGAGAACCTAACAAACACAATAGAAATCACAATCATAGCCCTAAAAATATAATAAAACAAGCAAAGCTCGCCTCGGGGCACTCACACACGCACGACGACACGGGCCTGAGTGCCGCTGGCCGGCTGGTGCGTGGCTGGCCTGGCGCTGAGCACGCAGACGGGCGAAAGCGCGGGCGCTGGCGAAGCGGCCGAGCACGAGCAAGCGTCTGGGCGTCGCGGGCGAGGCTCGGAGCGGCGGCGCGCGGACAAGGGCGATCTCGCTGCTGCGCGCGAATCGCGTGCGGCAGCTGGCTCGCGCGAGAATCGGGCGTGCGATGGACGGATCTCGCGGCGGGCGGCGGTGTGGTGTGCGACGCGGCGGTGGCCGACCGACGAGTTCGGGAGTCTTTGCCGGGCAGATTCGACGGGGCTGGCGCGCGACGGGCTCACCGGTGCGATCCGGGCGATGGCTTCCCTGGCCGCGACCGGGCGCGGCGATAAGTGGGTGCGACGGGCGACAGATCTCGGGCGACGGACTGGGCGCGGCGAGAGCGATCTCGCGATCTCGCCGGATCTCGTGCATTCTGGCCGGTCGAGGGCGTCTGCGGGCGGCAAGGCGTGGCCGCGACAGCCGTTCGTGCGCGGTTGGGCGTCTTTGCTCCGGCGGTTGGGCGACGGTGGATCTGCTGGTGCCGGGCGGATCTGCTGGCTGGGGAGGCTGGCTTGTGCGGCAAAGTGAGGTGTTGGAGAAGAAATGCAAACCTAGCTTCCTTTCTCTTTTAACCAAATACAACAAAACTCCAAAATCCAAGGCTAACCATAAAATGACCCGGAAGGAGCAACAAGAGCTCTCACTAGCTCATCCGCACGCATCCCCACAAGCTTTCTAGGAGACCGGGTTCAAACCCCCCATTGCAAAGACAATTCCCTTTTATTTTTACTTTTGCATCAAACCTTGCTCAACCCTTCCACAAAGCCTCACAAACCTACATAAATTCATCCAATATTTTTAGCAACTAGAAAAGACATAAACGGCCCTGACGGCCCGACCAAATTACCAAAATACCCCTAGGGCAAACCTGGAAGACCGGGAAGAAAAACCTAGGCCGTTACACGGGGTCCAGGGACGGAGAACTGTCTCGACGTCCCTGCCATGGATGCAAGGTACTTTATGCATCAGGCCCGGATGATGCTACCTACCTGAATTCTAACCTGCCTTAACAATCAGCAACAATCCAATACGTGCTCAAAAGAATACAGCAGACCTAGCATGGTACTACGGAACAAGAATGAATATGAGCATGCGAACGGAACAACCTAGCATGGACTAACATGAAAGAACAACATACGAAGTCATGCGATCCAGAATTGAGCAGAGCACCTAAACTACACATGCCGATAATCACAAACAAACATACAACATCAATCACATAGAACATCGCAGGGTCCACACAACTCCGGTAAGAAATCCTTACCTGGCCGGGAGGCAACTACACACAAAATCCTAAGCTGCGATCGATCCCGAGCTAGCTACCGAGAACCTAACAAAAACAATGATAATCACACTCTAAAGGCTTAAATATAATAAAATAAATAGGGCTCGGCTCGGGGAGCAACTCACGCGCGTACCGACACGAGGGGCGGCGCAAAGACGGCTGGGCGCATCGGGCGCGGATGGGCGCGATGGGCGGCAAATGGGCGACATCGAGCCTCGGCTGCTGCGCGCGACGGACAGCGCGGGCGGGGATGGATGGCGCGCTAGGCGCGCGCGCGACGACTGACGCGGCACCTGACGGACGGCGACAGCGCAGACGCGCGACGCGCGCGGCGGCGCGACGCAGACGACGGCGCGTTCGCCGCGACGCGCGACGCGAAGTTCGGGCTGGCGATGGCGAGGCGCTGGCGAAGCGCGGCGAAGCGGTGGCGATGCGGCGGGCGCGATGCGACGGACGCGCTGGATCGGGTGCCGCGCGACGCCTCTTGGGCGGCGCGACGGCGCGGGCGCTGGGCTGCGTCTTTCTTTGGGCGCTGGCGTCTCTGGCGCGCGCTTCTTTGGCGCACTGGGCTCGTAGTGCGATCTGTTGGGCTGCTCGACCGGCTGCTCGGCTGGATCGCTGGCTGGCGGAACGGGCGCCGGGCCGCAAGGGAAGAAAATCACGGCAAGGGGCTTGGGAGAGAAGAGGGTTGGGCGCCATGGAGTTTTGGGGAAGAAAACACAAAACCTAATTTCTTTTCATTTAACCAAATGCACAAAACTCCAAAGATCCAAGGGTAACTAAGATATGATGCGGAAAGAGTAACAAGAGCTCTCCATAGCTCAACTGGCACGCATCCTCACAGGCTTTCCCGGAGACCCGGGTTCGAATCCCAGCTGCAACACAAATTCCTTTATTTTTACTTTTGCATCTACCCATGCTCAAACCAAACCACAAAGCCTCAAAAACCTTCATAAATCCATCCAATAATTTTAGCAACTGGAAAAAGACATAAACGGCCATGATGGCCCGACCAAATTACCAAAATACCCCTAGGGCATACCTGGAAGACTGGGATGAAAACCTGGGCCGTTACACAAAGTATACAATTTATTGGAAGAATAGAAGTTTGAACTTTGAACAAAATCAGAGTAAATTCCTTAATAGAAGCAATACCAATTCGAAAATTCAAAGAACACTAGTTTGAAATTTACCTCTTTTGCAACTTAAGCTCTACAACCTACTTAAGGCTAGTTAGAATCAATAAGCAAATAATATTTATAAAAAAAAAGTTAAAATTTAAAAAATGTATGGAAGAAGCGAACCTTCACAATAAAGAATAATCAAAAGATGGTAGTACTTACAATCTACAAGTAAACAAGAGAAACATATAATTAGTAAAAGTTTAACAAAAAAAAACACAAAGTTATGCAAAGAAAGACATTAGCGAGGCTTTAAATAAATAAATAAAAACTGTAAGAAAAAAATAAGATCACCGCACTTTAGAGTTAAGACCTGTCCCCCTACAAAAATTCACAACATTGCAAGACTCACAAAACTAAATCACAGTAAGTACAAAGTTAATTTAAGTACAAAGTTAAAGACTAAAAAGTAATACTTACCTCAAAATATTTTAGACAAAAGTAATACTTACCTAATGGCTTACCATCATTTTGGACCACGTCTTTTTATTGTTTAAAAAAAATTGACTTTAAATGATGGAGAGAGGAATGTTAAAGTGTAGAGTAGACAAAAGTATTGATGAACTAGACAAAAGTAAACACATAGACATACCATTCATTCTAGATTTAAAAATGAGGGTTGAAATGTAAAGCTAGCATTGTCATCAAAGCCTGTACACACATTGAACAAAGACTTCAAAATTAAGCTTAAAAAAATATAGTTAATAAAAAAGATAAGCAAAAGTCCATTAGTACTAAATTTAAAAAGTACCTACACAAAGTTAGAGAAAATGTAGTTAATAAAAAGATTTAAATGACAAAAGCATATTTATATAAGCATAAACACAATTCTTAGAAATAATATATAAGAAGAGTTAGCAAAAGACTACATGATTATGTGCTACCTTGAAATTTGCTCGGTCGATATGCAAGTTTTACATTGAATGCCAAGTCCAAATATCACTCCAGGTTACCAAAATATATGGCAAAGTATGCATTCTATAAAAGAAAGGAGTAGAGAAGATCAAACTATGGAAGACACTATAATTTTCTAGAAACATTGAGACGTGCATGTAAACTTAAATGTACAATGATATTTTACTTGATTTACCTTAGCAAACTAGCAAAAGAACTTGAACTTTCTAGAGTTAAAAAGCCAAAAAGAAAGGTGAAATTTATACATAGCAACTACGATAAGGGGGAGCACAGAAAAAAAAATGAAAATGAAAATGAAAAACATTTATTGCATGAGTATCAAGCATTACCTTTAAACTTCTTTCTGGTGAAATTCATTCAAAATGAAGATAGAAAAGCATATTAAGAATAATAGAACAAGAAAAAAACTAAAAGCTATCAAAACCACAATTGTTTCATGCATTACTAATGTGTCATCATGAATATGATGAGTAGCACCCATCGAATGAGCACAACTAATAACTTGTTCCTCAATGCTAAATTGTTGAAAATGTAGTTGTCTTTTAAAAATACAACAAAAGGAAAAAAAAATCTAACACCAGTACATCACTACAAGAAAAAAGGTCTTAGGCGACGTTTTTTAACGTCGCCTAAGGTCTGAAAAACGTTGTCTAAGCTTTAGGCGATGGTAAATAAACCGTCGGCAAAAACGTCGGCAAAACCACGTCGCAAGAGCCTTAGCCGACATTTTTTCTAAAACGTCTTCTATTAGTCCTTTTACATAGTGGCAACATTATAAGTTTTGCCTTGTGCAGGGTCCACACAACCTGAGTAGAGAGTCCTTACCTGTTTTCAACAACATAGAACAACAAAAAACAATGCTCCTTGAGCTGCAACCAGAAGATCAATAACTAGCAAAGGATAATCAAAACAGCCACTTGATAACAATCCCAACAATACCATCGAGCTCCAAAACAAATGGGTTCAAAAGAGAACTTACCCAAAATCTAGAGGTGACTCGGCTGCTCAACATCTAGAGCTCAAAACCAACCAATGCCTACAACGCAGTCTTGAAACCCAACAAAACCCAAGTCAGAACTACCCTACAACAGCCAACGATTAACCACAGAAAACCATTAAATTTTACGAACCCGAAACACCAAATCAAAACATAAAACAATGGGATTAGAATGGAGCTTACCCAAAATCGAGCAGGTAAAGAATGATACGAGCGAAATGGCTTGAGCGGAGCTGGGCAGCTGCGGTGCTGCTAGGCGTGCGAGACGGGTTGGTCTGGTGTTGCAGGAACGAACCACGAGCGAGCTGGGGCTACTGGTTGTTGTAGGTACACGGTTGCAGGGTTGGACGTGGCTGCGTGCACGTCGGGTTGCTAAGACAGGTAAACAACGGGCGAATCGGCGCTGGGGTGTGCGCGCGAGCTGTGGTAGAAATCTGCGCACTGCTACGAGGCTGACGACGAGCTCGGGTGTGGTTGGGGCAAAGATCAGCACGCACGGCATCGTGGGCGTGGCAGGGGGAAATCGCGGCTGGGCGCTATGGAGAAGATGCGCGACTCGCGTCTTGCTGGTGCGCGCGATGAGACCTATGAGAAGGGGGGAGAGACGCGAGCGGGAGAGGGGTTGGGTCGGTGGTTTTTCGGTGGAGTTGCAGGGTCTGCGGCGGCGGCAGTCGGCGTGAAGGTCTGGCGGCGGCTGGGTGGGGTGGGGTGGCTAGGGTTGAGAAGAAGAAAGAAAGAAAGGGGTTTTTTTTCCTTTATTTTAAACCTCAACTTAAATAAGTTTTTTTTTCATTAAAAGAAACAACTTTCCAGCATTTTCTTTAAATGCTGTTGTTTTTTTTTCTTTTTATTTTAACTCACCCAAATGAGCCTAGCTTAAACCAAACTCCAACATTTTAATTTTTCTCTCAAATGACACCTTTAAAGTTTCCCTTTTTAAATGAACCCATTTTCTTTCTTTTTAAACTAAACTTAGAATAGAATAAAATCCTTTCAAAATTTCAAATAACTCATTTCTCCAATGCCTCAACAAAACCCATAAATTACAAATAAGCCAACTATTAATCACAAAAAATGCTCTTAGGGATAGAATAACCAAAATACCCTTAAGTCCAACTTCGAAACTAACCCAAAATGCGAGGCGTTACAAAAGTATTACACAATAAAGTATTATCTGTTCACGTATAGTCAAGAAAGAATGACTCCATAAGGAACAACAGGCTCGAAATTTCACTCACCCACTGTAATGGCCCGGAAAATTTCATCCCGGTCTTCCCGGGAGGCCCAAGGGCATTTTGGTAATTTTGGTCGGGCCGACAGGGCCGGTTATGTAATTGTTAATTGCCAGAAAAATTATGAGTCGATTTGAATGGGATCGGGAATTTTGGTGAAGACATTTGGGCTTGGAAAAAGGTAAACATAAATAGGGAATTAAATAGCGCGTCGAGTGAGATTCGAGCCAAGGACGCGCTGCAAGCTAGGCAAGGGGCGCTGCCAGCCGAGCCACTGAGCGTCTTTGTTATTCTATGCCCACCATCTAATACATATCCTTGTTTTCGAAGGCAGTTGGTATAAAGGCAGAGCTCACCCGAAGCTTCCCCTCCATTTCTCTTCTTCTCCTTCGCGATTTCTTCTTCTTCTCCCTCGACCGACCAGCGATTCGCCGGGTTTTCCTCCCCAACTCCAAGCCGGTTCTCATCTCGAGCTGCCGGAGGTCCGATCTTCTTCATCCCGGTAAGCTTCTTCTTCTTCCTTTCCTTCAAAATTCAATTTCTTCTCCCCTGTTTCGGGCTTCGCCATTTCCTGCCGAGTCGAGGTGATTTGAGGTATGGGTTTTGTGCAGCTAGTGTAGGGGAGTTTGCCATCAACGAATCACTCGTCGAATCCTCTCGGATCGCTCTAATTCGTTTCCTCTTCATCGCCCATGTTTTCGTGCTATGTCGCTGCCCAGCCCGCCGAGCCACGCCGCGCATCGCCTCGCGCCCGCGCGCACGCCTCGCAAAGCTCCGTGTCACGCCGCGCGCCCCCCTCCCGGGTGTGCCGCGCCGCCGCGCCCTCGAGCGCCCGCGCCGCGCGCAGCGCCAGCGCGCCCACGCGCCATTCCTGCGCCCCGCGCGCCCAAACTATCCCCGTTGTTGCCCGCTCGCGGCGCTCGTCGAGCCTCGTGAGTTGCTCCCGAGCTGAGCCTTGTTTATTTTATTATATTTAGGCCTATTGTGTGATTTTTGTTGTGATTGATAGGTTCTCGATAGCTAGTTCGGGTTCGTTCGCCATTTAGGATTTCATGTCAAATCGTCCCCGACCAAGGTAAGGATTTCTTACCGGAGTTGTGTGGACCCTACGATATTATTTGTGATTGCTGATTGATTGCTTGTTTTTTTTTTATTGACATGTATAGCTAGGTACTCTATTCTGAATTCCCGATTAGCATGATTTTCCTGGTTATTTCTCATGTTAATCCATGCTAGGTTGTTCCTTTCTGGCATGCTCGTATATGTTCCTTGCTTCGTAGTATCATGCTAGGCTCGTTGTATTCTTATTGAGCACGTATTGGATTTTATGGAATTGTTTGTCGATTGCTAGGGCAAAGTTAGAGTTGCGGTGTAGATAGCATCATCCGGCCCGATGCATAAAGTACCTTACATCCATGGCGGGGACGTCGAGGCGCTGTTCTGGCTCGTCCCGGACCCCGTGAGGGATTAGCTAACCCAAGCGGTAGGCCCCGCAATCTTGGGTGAGGGTGGCGATCGTTAAATGCCCCAACGGTCGGGATGATGACTTGGCATTGCCTCGCCTCGACGACGATCGGCACGTCCTCAACGTGTTCGGCCGTAGCCCCCGATTGCCACTGTTAAGGCAAGGACGGCTTCGGTGTAAGCCTACCACGACCGTTCCTTGGCCCAAAGTGCGGTGGTTCAGCCGACATAGTTTACGTGTCCCAGTCTCACACCCTATGTCGGTGACACCGATCCAAAGATTTAGTTAGGCGTGGTGGATGGACATGGGCGCTTGCCTTCATACCCGGCACCCCATAGTTCGCAGAGCACGCGGTGCATGCTTACGCTCATTACTGGCGCCGATCGGAGAGCTCTCGGGATTGTGAGCCGGTGTACCTTTCGCCGATGAGAGATGCAGCCGAGGCCGTGACTTGTTTCTCGTATATAGGCGACTTGTGTGGTGATATTATTCTCGACTAAGACCCTAAATTGGCATCCGAGGCCCAAGTGTGGGCTAAGCTATGTGCTCTATTCTCGTGTTTATACTCATAGCTTGCATACATTCATCGAGATGACCATGTATATATCGTGATTGTACCCAGTTGGGGATTCTTCATCGAGCAATTCGTTGCTCATCCTTATTATTGTGGTTTTCCACAGTGTAACCGAAGTTGCGAGACAGATGGTCAAGGAGGAGCTGTGATCATGGGGCCTCAGATCATCAAACTCTAATTTTGTGTTATGACTCTTTATGTTTTATTTTCCCTGAATGCATGTAGTCGGGCATGGAGCCCTAGGATGTTTTTCTCAATATTTTGTGGATTCCAAGATTAATGTATTTAGACATGTTTTGAATGATTTTAAGAAATCTCGATCGGAGTATACTTTGGAAATGTATTTATCTTGGAACATGTGCTTGGAAACAGGGACAGTTCCGTGGAAATTGTCTAGTTTTTAAAGGGGTTATTTTGAATGTTTTGTTTTAATTGGAATCGAAATCATGTCCATTTAATGTCCTTTACTTTGAATGCATGCATTGGGGTAAGGGCCCATTTAGTGCCCCATCGGGTCGGTCCCTTTAGCTTGGTATCGAGCTCGAGTCATAAATTCTCGTAGTTTGACCTTTTTTGTTGTAGGTCGTTTTCCCATGATCACTAGCACTCGACGATATCATCAGTGCACGCCTAAGTTTGCTATTTGTTATAGAAAAAGGGTTAAGAATTTACAATACTGCCATCTAGTGTATGCCTTGTGTAGTGTTGTGGAGCGGAGACGAGCAGGTTCTGACTCGTTATTGGTTTGGGTTTAGAGCGCCATCTTGCCAACTTCCCGTCGTGTGTGATGTATGTTGTGGCTTGTTGTGGTATCCAGGTAGGTTGGATGCCCTGGGACATCGTTCCAGAGGGAGGTAGAGATTGGACTCCCATAGGCCAATTGTGGCCCAGTTGATGGTTTTCCCTTAGTGAGAGGGTGGAGGTGCTTTGCCTTGGAATGCCACTCCAAGAGAGGAGTTAGTCGTGGTTGTGCTTGATGTGGATGTTTTGTGGAGCAGTCCCCGTGTGGACTAGTTCGGTAGCTCAAGCGTTGATCTTGAGCCTTGTTAGATTATTTGGTTGCCCAGAGAATGGTTGCAAAGTTGGTAGCCTTCGAGGAGGTTGATGAGGCATCTTTGTGCTTCTGTGAAGTGTGGTTGTTTGCAGCCAGTAAGCCGGAACCCTGTAGTTAAGGGTGCAGCAAGCAGTGTTCCCTACGGACTGGATCCGTTGGTGGTTTCCTCAGTTGTTTGGTAGAATTGAACACTCTTCTTTTGGTAAGCCCTAGAGTAGGGCTAGCCGCATGTTGAGAGAGCCGGCGAGTTTGTTGAGCATCAGGTGGAGATGCAAGAGTAGGCTGTGAGCCTTCAACTTGATGAGATGCCTTAGGCATGTTTGTTGGAGTTGAGCCCTTGTATGTCGAGCCAGAGTTCGTGTCACTTGAGGTTGTGACCTTGTGGCCCCGTTGGTAGTAAGATGTGGATTTGGTAGTAGTGGCTTGAGGTGCATTGGTTGGTGTGCCGCTTTGGCACTAAGTCTGGTTCAGGCCAGAGTTTGGCATGGGTATAGCAAATGGTTCTATGCCGTCCGGAGTTCAGCGTACTCCTTTAGCCTTGGATCCGTTTATGGTAGTTGCACCTGTGGAGGTCGTGCAAAAAGGGCTAGTTCAGTGGTAATCCAAGGATTTCAAGCGAAAGGATGTTCGAGAGGAGCCAGAGCCTTTTCCCAGTGTTATTGGAGGTTGAGTAAGTCAAGCAGGTTGGCGGTTGGAAGTGTTAGTGCGCGTGCATCTCACGCTAGTGTTAAGGCCAAGAGATCCTTGTGGTTGGTAGTGCGGTCAACTACCTTCGAGTGCCTAAATCTCAGGAGAGTTGAGCATCGTAGAAGCAAGTTGGGTCCAGCTGAGGGACCATAAGTTGGATGCCTATGAGGGGAGTAGGATGCCTTGTGAGAAGAGTTGGATGCCTTATGGGTAAGCACCCTTGGTAGAGGCTTGGTATGAAGTAAATTTGGTTTGGCATGGTTATGCTTTGGAAGAGCAAGGTTGCCACAGCTTCGAGCATCGTGTGGAGATGGAACTTTGGGTGTTCCGTTGATTGGTTGTATTCTCTGCCAGGAGCTAGTGTGGCTTTTGGGAAAAGCATTTGTTAGTCTTGGATAGCTAAATGAAGGTTGGGAGTTGTGCACACAAGTGTGTTTTGTGTGGTTCGTTCTGTGGCGAGAGTTTCAGATCCATGTAGTGTAACAGCCCAGTTTCCTATTCCAGTTTTCGAGGTGCCTTCGGGTCAAGATTCGGTTGTTGGTTGGGTTTTTTTAGAGCCGTTTGGACCCTTGGGGGTATTTTGGTCTTTTGGCTCTCCGGGCAGGATTTGTGGTTTTCAGGGTTTCGAGGTAGCTCCTGCCTTTGTCGAGGCTTGTTTGTTGGTGGCTGCGAGTCCCGAGGTGTTTGGGCTAGTCGGTTCGATGCTCGGTTGTGGTTTGGGCTTTGGAAAAGTGTCGGTTGGTTGTGTGTTTCCTTTGGGATTCGAGCCCAGGCCCTTAGTGTTGCTTTGGGAGTTGGATTTAAGTGAGTTTTATTTATTGGAAAAGATTACTTCGGTCGGGTCTCGAAGGAAGAAGCCGGGAAATGGGATTTTTGAGGTTGTTAAGTGGATAAGGATGGAAATGGAATTAAAATCCCATTTTTTCCCTTTTTCCCATTTTTCCTTTTTATTTCCCATTTTCTTTTATTTTTTTCCCCAAAATCAATTTTCTCTCTCTCTCTCTCTCTCTCTCTCTCTCTCTCTCTCTCTCTCTCTCTCTCTCTCTCTCTCTCTCTCTCTCTCTCTCTCTCTCTCTCTCTCTCTCTCTCTCTCTCTCCCGACCTAGCCCCTAGCCCAGCCCCACCCGAGGCCGAGCCCGTCGTCGCAGACCCTAGCCGAGAAAAACCCATGGCTCGCCAAGCTCGGCCGAGCAGCCCTAGCCCCCGCGCGCGCGTCGCCTCGCCCACCCGAGCCCCAAGTCTCCCAGGTCGCCCAGCGCCCACGCGCCCCTGCCTCGCCTAGCCCGAGCCCGAGCGCCGCACAGTGCCATCGCCCAGCCCGCGTGCCCTCGCCCTCGCCCAGGCCGTCGCGTCTCCCAGCTCGTGTCGCCCGAGCCTTTGCCTCGCATAGTGTCGCCCAGCTCGCCCAGGCCGTCGCGTCGCCAGGCCGAGATCGCCTAGCTCGTGTCCGTCCGACCTCGAGCCGCGTCGCCCTGTGCAGCCGAGCCAGCTCGATCGCGTCCGGCGCTGTCAGTCGCGCGCGCCCTCGCGCTCGTGTCGCGCGCCTTCGCCCTGTAGATTGCCTAGCTGCGCGCGCGCGCGCCGCTCGGTGAGCTAGAGCCCGCGCCCGCGCGCCCTGTGTCGCTCGCGTGTCGTTGCGCGCTTCAGCTTAAGGCGGCCAGCGCCTTGCGCCCATCACCGCCTAGCCTGTGCGGCCAGCTCGTTCGCAGAGTCACCGCGCCCGTGAGTTGCTCTCCCGAGCCGAGCCCTGTTTATTTTATTATATTTAGGGCTATTTTATGATTATTGATGTGTTTGTTTGGCTCGATATAGGTTGCTCGGGTTCGATCGCAGTTATTTTATTGTGTGTTGTTGCCTCCCGACCGTGTAAGGATTTCTTACCGAGTTGTGTGGGCCCGCGATATTGTCATGATTTTTCCTTGCTTGTTTGCCGATCGTTATGAGCATGATAATAATAGAGCGGCTTTGATTGATTCTCGCTAGCATGTTTGCTTGATATTACATGTTAGTGCCATGCTAGGTTTGTTCTCACGCATGCTTATGATTCCCGCTAAGCTCGTAGTATCATGCTAGGTAGTGTGATTGATGTCGGTCTTTTCTTGCTAGCTGGGAATCATTGTTTTTTGCTCTGTACTCTTTAGATAGAGTTGTAGGGTTTGTCATCATCTAGAGGCCGAGAGCGGACATAACGTATCTTGTCCCCACCGGCCGGGAGCAAAGCGAAGCATTGCTTCAGGGTTGAGAGAGGACATAACGTACTTTGTCCCCAAGTGGTCGGATATTGAGCAAAGCATAACATACCTTGCTTTTTCTCCCCCTCCCGGCACCAATGAGACTTAGCTACCTCATTGGCGTATGCCTAGTTTGTAGCTCGCTAGAGCGGAACCCCGCTAACGGTGTAAGCCCGCCTTGGCCGGTTCTTAGCTTCGTGTCGGTGGACCAGGCCGCATGTGATGAGCGCCGAGGGCCTCGCGCCATCGTGATGAAAGTGACACCGCTTCCGAGTCTTAGGCATGCGTACTTGGCCGCGCGTAGTTTGCCCTTAGGCCCCGCATTTACGCCGGTTGGGTGTAAGAGCATGCGGTGTGCGCGCACACGCGTTAGTTGCTTGGTCGTAGAGCTCCCCAGGCTAATGTTCGTGAGTACACCATTCCTTCCGTTAGAGCCTGACTTCGGGTACTCTCCCGTAAGTCCAGATTAGTGCAAGGGCAAGGAGGCCCTTGAGGACATTCTAGGGAATCAGTGTTTTCCCCCCGAGTGACAGATACCTCGGTGATGTCCAGGATTAGACAGTTTATCCAATCCCAGTTAGGCCGGAAGTAGGACTTCCGATGACTCCATATCTTATTTTACGAGCTCGTTGAGCCATGATCTGTGTTGGTGGCTGTTTGCTTGCATGCTTTGGTTCTAGATGATTGATTATATCGTATTGTACCCCGGTTGGGGATTCTTACTGAGTAATTCGTTACTCACCCTTACTTATCTTTCAGGAAACCATGGCGCGAGGCAGGATGGCTGGAGGAGGAGCTGTGATCATGGAAAACCCGTTGTTCAACTCTGAGTCTTGTTTTTATGTTTTAAATGTCCTCTGAATGCATGTAGTTGGGCACGGAGCCCTAGGTTGTTTTATGAATGTATTTCCGGATTCTAGCATTGTTGTAAATGTTGTAAGGTTGTATGTTTTTAATAAATCTCTGATCAGAGTAAGTTTTGGAAATGTATTTGTCTTGGAACAGGTGCTTGGAAACAGGGACAGGTTTCAAGAATTTTGTATTGACTTTTTAAATGAACTCTTGCCGATTTTTGGTTTTTACTTAGAATCCGAAACAACCCTATTGCAAATTCTAGTGTTGATTTGTATGCATGCATTGAGGTAAGGGCCCATTTAGAGCCCCATTCGGGTCGGGTCCCTTACAGTTGGTATCAGAGCTCAGAGTCATAAATTCTGTGGATTGACCTTTTGTTGTAGGTCGTTTTCCCATGATCACTAGCACTCCGACAGTCATCAGGTACGCCTAAGTTTACTGTTTTAAAGAAAAGGGTAAGATTTACAATACTTTTCATCTAGCTTTTATGCCTTGTGTAGAGTTGTGGAGCGGAGACGAGCAGGTTCTGACTCGTTGTTTGTTTGGGCTTAGTGAACCATCATGCCAACTTTCCCGCAGTGCGAGCAGTTTGTTTAGCAGCTTGTTGAGGTATCCAGATAGATTCGGATGCCCCTGGGACATCGTTCCAGAGGGAGGCAGAGCTTAGACTCCCGTTGGCCATTTGTGGCCCGCTTGTCGCTTTTCCCTAGTGAGAGGGTGGAGGTGCTTCGTGCAGATCGCCAGTATGTTGATCGCACCCAGAGGAGCAGGACGTTTGGCATGTCCGACCGAGGAGTTGGACCGATCGTGTTGATGTTGAGGCCACGTCCAGGGTTGTTAGGCCCGCATGCCAGATTTGGCCCCGGCAGTTGAGTTGCCAAGTGGAGGGGGTAGAGGCTAGCAGCGCCTCAGAGTGAGACTCCTTGAGCAGAGTGTGCTCCAGCCATGAGAGATTTGATGGCAGGTCTTTAGCTATCAGAGAGCGGAGACCGAGGCGCAGTTTGTAGTGCGTAGTGAGGAGTCCCGAGCACAGATATCCCAGCTGACAGAGTTTGTTTCAGCATTTTTCTCCCAGTAGCTCTTGTAGCCCCGGAAGTTCCCGGGAGGGCATGATCAGCAGGTTTATTCAGATGAGTTTGTTGGCGTTGATGGAGCCGCCCAGTTTGGCAAATGGATGCCTGTAGAGCTCGATGTTTTAGTAAGTCCTGCTGCTAGTAGCAAAGTAGTTGGCTAGGTTTGAGTTTAGCATTCGTGTGTGGGATGTCCTGCTGTTCAGAGGCCGAGGTGTGTCGTTCCTGTGCTGTTTGGTTCATCAGATGGTGGTGGAAGTCCCTTGTGAGAGGTGGACTAGCAGAGTCTCCACCAGTCGCCCGATTGATTGGCAAGTTGCCGTGTTAAGGCTTGTGGCAGATGTAGGGACATCTTTGCCCCCTTGCGAGCCTGTTGTTGTTTAACAGCCCAGCTTCCTTAGATGTGGATTTGGTAGTAGTAGCACTTGAGGTGCATTGGTTGGTGTGCCACTTTGGCACTAAGTCTGGTTCAGGCTTGAGTTTGGCTTGGGCATAGCAGATGGTTCTATGTCGTTCGGAGTTCAGCGTACTCCTTTAGCCTTGGATCTGTTTATGGTAGTTGCACCCGTTTAGGTCGTTCCAGAGGGCTAGTTCAGTGGTAGTCGATGGACTACAAGCGAAAGGATGCTCGAGAGGAGCCGGAGCCTCTTCCCAGTGTTTCTGGAGGTTGAGTAAGTCAGCAGATTGGTTGGTAAGTGTTGGTGCGCTTGAGTCTCGCGCTAGTGTTAAGGCCAAGAGATTTCTTGTGGATGGTAGTGCGGTTAACTACCTTCGAGGGCCTTATCTGAGGAGAGTTGAGCATCGTAGATGCGAGTTCGGTCCAGCAGAGGGACCCTGAGTTGGATGCCTTTGAGGCGAGATGAGTTGATGCCTTGCGAGAGGATTTGGATGCCTTATGGTTAAGCACCCTTGGTAGAGGCTTGGTATAAAGTAAGTTCGGTTTGGCATGGTTATGCTGTAACGACCCAGGTTTTTCTTCCCGGTCTTCCAGGTATGCCCTAGGGGTAATTTGGTAATTTGGTCGGGCCGTCAGGGTCGTTTGTGTCTTTTCCAGTTACTAAAATTATTGGATGGTTTTTGTAGGTTTTTGGAGGGGTTGTGGTTTGGTTTGAGTAAGGTTCGTTGCAAAAGTAAAAATAAAGGAATTTGTGCTGTAGCCGGGGTTTGAACCCGGGTCTCCTGGGAAGCTGGTAGAGAGGTGTGCCAATTGAGCCATTAGGTGCTCTTGTTGCTCTTTCTGCATCACACCTTAGTTAACCTTGGATTTTGGAGTTTTGGTGCATTTGGTTAAATGAAATAGAATTAGGTTATTCCATTTTCTTCTCCAAAACACCTCTTGGCCGCCCAAGCTCTCCATCTCCATAGCCTTGCCGATTCTTCATCCTTGCATCTCCTTGGGTTCGATCATCATCATTAGGGTAGGTATTGATCTTCTTCTTCTTCTTCTCATCCGTTTGGTGTGCGTTTGGCCAAGTGAAAAGAGGTGTGTTGTGTGTGTTGTGTTGATTGCGCCCACCGAGTGTAGCCGAGCCAAGAAAGACAGATCGCCCGATCGCTCGCGACGCCCAGATCTGTCCCCCAAGAGCCTTTGTCGCTCGCCCAAGAAAGCCTGATCGCTTCGCCGTCGCGACGCCCACCCGATCGTTCGCGACGCGCCAGATCTCTCCCAAGAAATTTTTGCCGATTCGCCGCCAGCGTATAGAATCGCCCGATCGCTCGCGACGCCAGAGGTCCTCGCCAGCTAGCGCGCGTCGGCCGCGCCGCTGCATCGCCATCGCGCGCCCTCTGTGGTGTCGCTTGCCGAACCGCTCGCCGCGCGCAAGCCGCGCGCTTCGCCCGCGCGCGCTCCTGCGCTGAGCTCGCTCGCGTGTCCGCATCGCGACGCACGCCGCCGCGACGCTTGCGCGCCTCAGACGCTGCGCCGCGGTTGCTCGCGTTCCTGCTGAAGTCTTGGTGCGGCAGCGCGGCCAGGCAGCGTCCGTCTGCGTGCGGTAGGCAGCACAGTAGCGTCCTTGCCGTGTGCCGGCTCGCCGCTGACCCCAAGCTCGTGGTCGTCGCGCGCGTGAGTTCCCGAGCCGAGCTTGTTGTTCTATTGTTGTTTAGATATTTTAGATGCCGATTATTGTTGGTTTGCTAGGTTCCCGCCGCTAGCTCGAGATTGTTCCAGGCTTAGGATTTGTGTGTAGAAGTCTTTCCACCAAGGTAAGGATTTCTTACCGAGGTTGTGTGGACCTCGCGGTATATTTGTGATTGTTGTTTTGTATGCTCGTGTATGATTACTAGCATGTTTATCTCTAGGTGCTCTGCTCAATTCTGATCGCATGAACTCTTGTATTGTTTCTCATGTTAGCCCATGCTAGGTTGTTCTATTCTAGCATGTTCGATATCTGTTCTTGCTTCGTAGTATCATGCTAGGTTCTTTGTATCCGATGAGCACGTATTGGGTGCATTGATTGAATCGTTATTATTGTTAAGGTTTAGAATTGAGGTAGATAGAATCATCAGGGCCCGATGCATAAAGTATCTTGCATCTATGGCAAGGACGTTCGAGATAGTTCTCCGTCCTGGACCCCGTGAGGGATTAGCTATCCCAACCTGTAGGGCCCCGCAATCTTGGGTGAGGGTGGCGATCGTTAAATGCCCCAACGGTCGGGATGATGACTTGGCATTGCCTCGCTCCCCGGCGATCGGCACGTCCTCGGCGTGTTCGGCCGTAGCCCTTGATTGCCACTGTTAGGGCAAGGACCGCTTCTGGTGTAAGCCTACCACGACGGCCTTTAGCCTCAAGTGCGGTGGTACAGCCGACATAGTTCACGTGTCTGTGTCTCACACCCTATGTCGGTGACACCGATCCGTAGATTTAGTTAGGCATGGTGATCGAACTCGGGCGGCTTGCCACTAGACCCGGCACTTCCCGAGTTTGCAAAGAGCATGCGGTGCGCGCTTACGCTCATTACAAAGCGCCGATCGAGAGCTCCTCGGGATCTTGAGCTAGTGCACCTTTGTATCGACAGTGAGATGAGCGGTGAGGCCGGGACTTGTTCCCGTATAGCGCGTTTAGTGTGTTGTGGTATTTCCGGACTAAGACCCGAGATGGCATCCGAGGTCCAAGTGTGGACTTAGCTATGTGCTCCGCTCGTGTTTGTACTCATAGCTTGCATACATTCTTCTAGATGATCATGTATATCGTATTGTACCCCGGTTGGGGATTCTTACTGGGTAATTCGTTACTCACCCTTATTCTCGTGGTTTTCCACAGTGTAATCAAGGCGGGAGACAGGATGGTCGATGGAGGAGCCGTGATCATGGAATCCTGCTTTGTCATCTCCGATTATTCTATTTTATTTATCATGACTCTTGACTTTTGTTATTTCCCGAATGCATGTAGACGGGCACAGAGCCCCAGGATGTTTTCTTACGTTTTATGGATTCCAAAGATATTTATACTTGTGGATTGTTTTAATGGTTTAAATAAATCTCGATCGAGTATGCTTTTAGAAATGTATGTTTTGGTTGTTGAATGTTTCTGTTTTTACTTGGGATCCAAATGTATTTTTCTTAATATCTTTTATTTTCACTACATGCATTGGGGTAAAGGCCCACTTAGAGCCCCTTTTGGGTCGGGTCTTCAGCTTGGTATCGTGAGCTCGTGAGTCATAGATTCTCGTAGGACCGACCTTTTGTTGTAGGTCGTTTTCCATGATCATCAAGACTCTGATACGGTCATCGTACGCCTAGATTTATTGTTTTAGAAAGGAAAAGGGTTAAGAATTTACAATACCTATCATCTAGTGTATGCCTTGTTTGGTGTTGTGGAATGGTGACAAAGTGTGTTTTGATTCGTTGTTGGTTTGGATGTAGATCGCCAAAGATGCTACCATCCGCATCGAGAGGAGGTTCGAGAGCGTGTCGAGGTATCGTGGATCGGATTCGACATCGCAGGACATCGCCCCAAGCCGACATCGATGGCATTCCACCAAAGCAGCTCCCGTTACGCCTAGAGCGGGCGTTGAGGCGACCGAAGCGCCGTGGAGATCGCTCCCGGAGCAGAGTTTGCCGAGTCTATGAGGGCTTTTATGGTCGCATGTTGAGTGACCAGAGGGCGAGACCTGTGCCTTGTTGGCAATGGCAGCGGGAAGAGTCCCGAGCCCAGATCGAGCAAACGACTCGATTGGTTCAAAGAGAGCTCAAGAGCACCTCCAGCCTCCACAGAGCAAGTAGCCCCTGAGGCGATATGGCGCAGGTGCCGAGGAATTGGGTAGGTGGTCAAGGATTTTGTGAAGTGGAAGCTCGAGAAGTTCGATGCCACCGGTGATGCGTTAGCGGCAGCCTGTGTGGATTGCCCATTTGGAGTACACCTTCCCGATCATGGTGTGCCCCGATATTCAGAGGCCGAGATGTGCGGCTCATGTGCTAGGAGGCACAATGAGATGGTGGTGGGAGTCCACCTTGAGCGAGAGACCACCGGGTCTCCACCCGTTACTTGGGAGTTCTTCAAGGCCGAGTTCAAGGTAAAGTTCATCGCTGATGAGGCTCGGGAGAAGATGGTTGAGCTCTTCGTAAACTCAAGCGTGGTTTCGATTCCATTGAGGAATATGAGCGCAAGTTCTCAGAGTATGGATATTTTGCTCCTCGCTTGATTGCCACCCCAGAGTCAAGATTCGGAAGTTCATATCTGGATTGAGGCAGGTGTTTCCCAGATGTCGTGGCTCGTGCCCCGACACTTATGCTAGGGTCTGCCCGCTTAGCCACGATCTATAATGGGAAGTATCTCGCCGAGCGGGTTGTTGCCGCTCCTCTCAGCGCCGTCCGTCCCGGCAAGTGTGGGGCGTAAGAGAAAGTTTGACTTTCGAGGAGGCGGCGCCGCCACGCCAAGGGAAAGCTGATCGAGATCAATGGAGAGCTCCATCTGCTTTCACTCCGACAGCAGGAGGACCTGTGCGATTTCCGCTTGTGCTACTTGTGGGAAAGTCCACGGAGCTGTCACTGGACCTAGATTGTGCTTCCGTTGTGGTAGAGAGGGTCACATGGCCCGTTTTTGTGATCACCAACTATGGCGGCTCGGCCAGCAGCAGCAGCAGGTCGAGTGTTTGCTACGACCCGTCAGAGGCCAGCGCATGACGGATGCCGTATGGGGTGTACGCTTCTTGTTTTAGATCACCGCGCATTTGTCTTGTTTGATTCTCGTTCCACGATTCTTTTGTATCCGTGTTGTTTGGTCGAGCATGCTAAGTTGAGGCTAGAGCCTCTAGGTTTTGAGTTATTCGTTGCAACTCCTTCGGAGTTGATATGTTGGCTAGAGATAAGATTAAGGATGGCCGGATCGAGATATCCGAGAGTCGCAGGCTACGCTCATAGTTCCGCCTATGAGCGGTTTTGATGTGATTCTTGGTATGGAGTGGTTAGTCGCTAACCACGCGCGTTGATTGACCGCCACCGAAAGAAGTAGTGTGTTGACCGCCGCCAGTCGACCTAGCTTTAAGTTTCGTGGAGTCGTGGTGGAGTTTGCCCGCCGATGGTGTCACCGTGAAAGCTCGCCGCTTGCTAGCTCATGGAGCTTGGGGCTATCTAGCCAAGTTGTTCGGGAAGAGCCGCCTCGCCGTCCGCTGATCGTGCACCGGTCGTGCAGGAGTTCGCGGATGTGTTTCTCGAGGAGTTACGGGTTGCCCCAAAGAGAGAGGTTGACTTCATTATTGAGCTCGAGCCAGAGGACCTCCCTATTCGAAGGCTCCGTGACGCATGGCGCCAGTGAGTTAAAGGAATCAAGATTCAAGATTTGCAGGAGATGTTAGACCGAGGGTTCATCCGCCCAAGTGTGTCCCCGTGGGAGCACCGATTGCTTTGTGAAAAAGAAGGATGGTTCTATGCGCGCTATGTATTGATTACCGCGAGCTTAATAAGGTGACAAAGTGAAGAATAAGTATCCGTTGCCCCGTATCGATGATTTGTTCGATCGCCTTCAGGAGCTTCGGTGTTCTCCAAGATAGATCTCGAGATCCGGTTACCATCGATTGCGGATCGGGATGCCGACATTCCTAAGACAAAGCTTTCAGTCCGGATATGGTCACTATGAGTTTGTGGTCATGTCGTTTGGATTGACCAATGCCCCACCGCGTTTATGGACATGATGGATAGGGTGTTCAAATCATTTTTGGACAACCGTCATCGTGTTCATTGACGATATTCCGATTTATTCGAGGTCTAAAGAAGACCATGCAGAGCATTTGAGGCGAGTATTGGGTACTTTGAGGGAAAACCACTTTATGCGAAGTTTTCCAAATGTGATTTGTTGGAGAGCAGTGGCCTTCCTAGGCCACGTAGTTTCGAGAGATGGTATAGCCGTGGACCCCGCAAGATTGAGGCCGTGAGTTCATGGGCCAAGCCGACTTCGGGATTGCCGAGATTCGCAGACTTTTCTGGTTTGGCAGTTACTACCGTCGGTTCGTCAAGGACTTCTCTCTTTAGCCTCGCCTCACTCGTCTCGACGAGGAAGGGTGTCGAGTTTGTTTGGGGAAAGCAGTGTGATGAGAGCTTTGCTGTGCTCAAGCGCAGCTTTGACTTCAAGACTGTGTTGCAACCCTGAGGGGACAGTGGTTTCGTGGTCTACAAAGTGATGCTTCCAAGTTTGGATTAGGTTGTGTGTTGATGCAAGACGGGAAGGTCATTGCCTATGCTTCCCGCCACCGGCCGTATGAGCGTAACTACCCGACTCATGATATGGAGTTGGCGCGAGTGGGTGTTTGTAATCAAGATTTGGAGGCATTACCTGCACGGTGAGCGGATTCAGATGTTTACCGATCACCGAGCCTCAAGTATCTGTTTACTCGTAAGGAGTTGAATATGAGGCAGAGGAGATGGTTAGAGCTGGTAAAGGATTATGACTGCGAGATTTTGTACCATCCGGTAAAGCCAATGTAGTGGCCGATGCTTTGAGCGTAAAGACGCCGCACTCTGCGGCGTTGTTGAGTTCTCAGCTGGCTTTGCGAGAGAGAGAGTTCGAGCGGCCGAGGTTGCAAAGTGTTGTTGGGAGAGGTTACCGCTGTGGTAGCTCGCTTGGACTGCTCACCGCCGATTCGGCAGCGGATTATAGAACCTGGGGTTGGGTGACCCGCACTTAAGAGATTGGTTGATGAGTCGGTCGACTGGTGACTTTGACTTTGTGTATTCACCGGCATGCTGGGTTGACTTATAGAGGCCGGTTGTGTGTTCCGGACATTGCAGGTTTGCGAGCCGAGTTGTTCTCGGAGGCCCACTGTTTCCTTTTGCTTGGCACCAGGGGGTACCAAGATGTATCAGACCTTGCTGCGGACTTTACCGTGGATGGGGATGAAGAGAGATGTGGCGAGTTTGTCACCGGTTTCTCACTTGTCGGCAAGTGAAGGCACCAGCAGAGGCCACCGGTTTGGTCGCAGCGCCATCGAGTGTACCCAGCTGGAAATGGGAAGAGATCTCTATGGACTTTATATCCTGGTTTGCCAAGGACTCGAGGAAGTTCTCTCGATTTGGGTGATAGTCGACCGCTTGACCAAGAGCGCACACTTCATTCCCTGACGAGACACTTATACCGTGGAACAGTGGGCGCACTGTTTTTGGAGCAGATCATCCGTTATCATGGTGTACCGGTGAGGATTGTGTCCGATCGTGACTCGCGGTTCACTTCTCGCTTCGAGAGCGCCCAGAAGGGTTTGGGCACAGAGTGCGCCAAAGATGACTTTTCACCCTCGCAGACGGATGGTCGACCGAGAGAGTGAATCGATTCTCGAGGATATGTTGAGGGCTTGTGTGTTGGATTTCCGTGCGATTGGGACCGAAGATTCAGACTTGATGGAGTTTGCCTATAACAACAGCTACGATCGGCGATATCGGATGGCTCCATTCGAGGCATTGTATGGTAAGCGTTGTCGGTCCCCCGTGGTTCGGGAAGAGGTTGGTGGTAGATGTGTTTTGGGTCCCGAAGTTACTCGCAGCTTGACCAATGGTGCGGTCACGCGTAAGATTAGAGCTCGTATGTTGACCGCTCAGAGCGAGCAGAAGAGTTACGCCGATGTTCGGCGCCGAGATTTGGAGTTTGAGGTTGGTCAAGCATGTGTTCCTTAAGGTTGCTCCGATGCGAGGTGTTCGAGGTTTGGCAAGCGTGGGAAGTTGAGTCCCCGATTTGTTGGTCCGTTTGAGATCCTAGAGAGGATTGGCAGAGTTGCTTACCTGGTTAGCCCTACCTCCGTCACTATCGGCGGTGCATAGTGTTTTTCATGTATCGATGTTGAGGCAAGATGTGCCGGACCGTCGCACATTGTGGACTTTGAGCCTTTGCGGTGAATGAGGATTTGAACTTCGAGGAGAAGCCGGTGAGGATCCTTGCCTTTGAGACCAAGACGTTGCGCAATCGCGAGATTCGTTTGGTAAAGGTTGATGGAAGAGTCGGAGTTCGAGGAAGCCACTTGGGAACGGGAAGACGAGATGAGATTGCATTACCCCGAAAGCCAATTTTACTGTTTTAAGGACTTTCGAGGACGAAAGTCATAAAAAGGAGGGAATATTGTAACGACCTGTGTTTTTCTTCCCGGTCTTCCGGTATGCCCTAGGGGTAATTTGGTAATTTGGTCGGGCCGTCGTGGTCGTTTGTGTCTTTTCCAGATTACTAAAATTATTGGATGGTTTTTGTAGGTTTTTGGAGGGGTTGTGGTTTGGTTTGAGTAAGGTTCGTTGCAAAAGTAAAAATAATAAAGGAATTTGGCCAGAGGGGTTTGAACCCGGTCTCCGGGAAGTTGGTAGAGAGGTGTGCCAATTGAGCCATTAGGTGCTCTTGTTGCTCTTTCTCGCATCACATCTTAGTTAACCTTGGATTTTGGAGTTTTGGTGCATTTGGTTAAATGAAATAGAATTAGGTTATTCCATTTTCTTCTCCAAAACACCTCTTGGCCGCCCAAGCTCTCCATCTCCATAGCCTTGCCGATTCTTCATCCTTGCATCTCCTTGGGTTCGATCATCATCATTCGGGTAGGTATTGATCTTCTTCTTCTTCTTCTCATCCGTTTGGTGTGCGTTTGGCCAAGTGAAAAGAGGTGTGTTGTGTGTGTTGTGTTGATTGCGGCCCAAGAGTGTAGCCGAGCCAAGAGAAGACAGATCGCCCCGATCGCGCAGACGCCCAGATCTGTCCCAAAGAAATTTTGTCGTTCGCCGGCAAAGAAGACAGATCGCCTCGCTGTCGCGACGCCCACCGATCGTTCGCGACGCCCAGATCTGGTCCCAAAGAAATTTTTGCCGATTCGCCGGCAATAGCCGCAGATCGCCTCGATCGCCGTGACGCTAGGAGAGGTCTCGCCTAGCGCCAGCGCGTCCGGCCCGCGCCGCGCCGCCATCGCCGCCGCCGCGCGCCGTGTCCGCTTGCCGATCGCCGCTCGCCGCGCTTTTCGCCAGACGCTCGCCGCGCTTGCGTCCTCGCTGAAGCTGCTTGCGTGTCCGTGATCGCGACGCCGCCGCGACGCTTGCGCCAGACTTCGCCCGACGCTGCTGCGCCAGCAAGGTGTTGCTGCCGTGCCGTGCCAGCTGGGCCGGCAGCAGCGTCCGTCTGCGTGCCCGGTAGCGCGGGCAGCAAGGCGTCCTTGCCGTGCCGGCTCGCCAGCAGACCCCAAGCTCGTGTCGTCGCTACCGCGTGAGTTCCCCCGAGCCGAGCTTGTTGTTCTATTGTTGTTTAGATATTTTAGATGCCGATTATTGTTGGTTTGCTAGGTTCCCGCCGCTAGCTCGGGATTGTTCCGCAGACTTAGGATTTGTGTGTAGAAGTCTTCCACCAAGGTAAGGATTTCTTACAGGGGTTGTGTGGACCTCATGGTATATTTGTGATTGTTGTTTTGTATGCCTGTGTATGATTACTAGCATGTTTATCTCTAGGTGCTCTGCTCAATTTTCGATCGCATGAACTCTTGTATTGTTTCTCATGTTAGCCCATGCTAGGTTGTTCTATTCTAGCATGTTCGATATCTGTTCTTGCTTCGTAGTATCATGCTAGGTTCTTTGTATCCGATGAGCACGTATTGGACCGCATTGATTGAATCGTTATTATTGTTAAGGTTTAGAATTGAGGTAGATAGAATCATCCGCCCGATGCATAAAGTATCTTGCATCTATGGCAAGGACGTTCGAGACGATTCTCCGTCCTTTGACCCCGTGAGGGATTAGCTATCCCAACCGGTAGGCCCCGCAATCTTGGGTGAGGGTGGCAGATCGTTAAATGCCCCAACGGTCGGGATGATGACTTGGCATTGCCTCGCCCCGGCGATCGGCACGTCCTCGGCGTGTTCGCCGTAGCCCTTGATTGCCACTGTTAGGGCAAGGACCGCTTCTCGGTGTAAGCCTACCACGGCCGGTTCCTTAGCCTCAAAGTGCGGTGGTACAGTCGACATAGTTCACGTGTCGTGTCTCACACCCTATGTCGTGACACCGATCCGAGAGATTTAGTTAGGCATGGTGGATCAACTCGGGCGCTTGCCACTAGACCCGGCACCCCGAGTTTGCAAGAGCATGCGGTGCGCTTACGCTCATTACAGCACGATCGAGAGCTCCTCGGGATCTTGAGCTAGTGCACCTTTCGATCGACGGTGAGACAGCCGAGGCGGGACTTGTTCCCGTATAGCGTTTAGTGTGTTGTGGTATTTCCGGACTAAGACCCCGAGATGGCATCCGAGGTCCAAGTGTGGACTTAGCTATGTGCTCCGCTCTGTGTTTGTACTCATAGCTTGCATACATTCTTCTAGATGATCATGTATATCGTATTGTACCCGGTTGGGGATTCTTACTGGGTAATTCGTTACTCACCCTTATTCTCGTGGTTTTCCACGGGTAATCAAGCGGGAGACAGGATGGTCGATGGAGGAGCCGTGATCATGGAATCCTGCTTTGTCATCTCGATTATTCTATTTTATTTATCATGACTCTTGACTTTTGTTATTTCCCGAATGCATGTAGACGGGCACAGAGCCCCAGGATGTTTTCTTACGCTTTATGGATTCCAAGATATTTATACTTGTGGATTGTTTTAATGGTTTAAATAAATCTACGATCGTGAGTATGCTTTTAGAAATGTATGTTTTGGTTGTTGAATGTTTCTGTTTTTACTTGGGATCCAAATGTATTTTTCTTAATATCTTTTATTTTCACTACATGCATTGGGGTAAAGGCCCACTTAGAGCCCCTTTTGGGTCGGGTCTTTACATATGCTTTGTAAAGCAAGGTTGCCTCAACTTTGAGCATCGTGTGGAGTTGGAACTTTTGGTGTTCCTTGGTTGGAGTTGATTGCTTGAAACCGAACAAGAGCGATGGTAGCAAAGCCGCGCGCAGATTTCGATCGCCTTGGCTAAGAAAGTTGTTTGGATCCTTTCCTTGGGTAGAAGCCTTGTTGAGAGGCGATGTTTGAGTAGGAGGACGACGCATTCGGTAGCGTTGCCGGTCCTCTTGGTTCCCAAGGAATTGGAGTTGGCCTGCATGGTTGAGATCTTTGGAGAGAGTTGTGCCTGCTCGAGCGATTGGTCAGTTAGCTCGCTTGTAGGCGGTGTGTGTCGAGGGTTGCCGAAGAACCCTAGGTTGTGGAGAGCCTCTCCGAGCTCGGTCAGCCTGTAGTGAGTTTCAGTTGGCAAGCTGGAGCCGTGTAGTTTGTAGCCTCGGTTGAGTTGCTAGCAGTCTTGGTAGACTAGCTAGCTAGTGTTTGTTTGGAGTAAAGTCCAGATTGGTTCCGGTGCGGTGGCAAGTTGATGCTTGGTGTTGACCAAGGTGTGGTTTGGAGCTGCTAGAGATTTTCTTTGCTCGTGGGACGAATGGTTAGTGCCCAGTTGGTTGTTTCCTTGTTCCCAAGATGTTGAGTTGCCCATGTGGTTGCCCAGTGAGATTTAGATGTTGTTGCTTTAGTGGAGCAAGATAGTGAGCGTTTGTGGAGCTCTCTGTCCTTCGGTTGTCTGCTTGTAAGAGCCGTTTCCTTCGAGGAGTTGTCAGGTTACTCCCTTGGTCTTGGAATTGATGGTAGTGGTGCTAGCAAGAGGGAAACGTTTGTTGGCTGCTTGGAAGCAGTTGGTTGTCCAGTTAAGCAGACTCTTGGATGGTGTTCTAGAGGCTGCAGTAAAGGTTGTTCTGCCTCTTGTGAGTGTTTGGCCAAGATTTGGTTCTCTTGTTGTTTCGAGAGCTAGTTCGGTTCTAGCTGGAGGGCATTGCCCTGAGGTCTTTTTCCTAGTCAGGAAGTTTTGGGAGTTGACCCCTCCCTCGGCAGTTGAGTAAGTTTTGTTGGTTCCAGATTTGTGATCCGATTGGTTGAGTTTTCCCTTGGGTGTTGCTTCCAAGAGAGTTGGTTGCTGTTGCCTTGGGTTTGAGCTAGTCAGCGAGCTTGTGTGAAGTTCGCTGCCCTTCAGAGTTTGCTTGCTGGGAAAGTCGTTTCCCGTTTTGGCGGGAGTCACTTAGCTCCTGAGTTGTGTAGTTGGTCAGAGTAGCGCAAGCGAACATCGGCCCAAATGAGAGGGTCCCTGCTTTGTGTTGTTAGCAAGCAAGAGTTGTTTGTCCCCGCAAGGGCGGTGGCCAGCCAGTAAGAGTTGTTTCTTGCAAGTTGTCGGTTTTTTTTTGGGGGATCAAAGATTTCCCTTCCCCTTAGTCTCTAAGTTTGGTTTGAGTTCTGCTGAGCAAGCCCTTCTCGGGCTTTGCTCCTTGTTGTTGTGCGCTCGCAGTTGGAGTAGCAGAGCCTTTTGAGTGAGTTGGCACAGAGGTGTCGTGGCTTTGGTTGGTAAAGCCGTTGAGCTGTTTTCCTCAAGGTGTTGTGCCGCAGAGAGCTGCGTGATGGTTTAGTCCTTGCATTCCGAGTTTTCCTTGAGAGGAATTTTGGTGGTTTCCTTGCCTGGCAGTGTTTTCTTTGGCCAGTTGCTAGTAGATTTGCATGGAAAAGTTTGCTTTCGGCCGTTTGGTTTCTGGAACCTGGAAGGTTCAGTTGTTTGGCTAGTTTGTTGTTGAGTTGAGGCTGCTTGTTAGCAGCTGTGAGTTTCCAGAGGAGTTCGCCAGTGCGTGGTGTTGAGTTTCAGAGCTGGTGGCCCGTCCTCGAGTTTGCTGAGAGTAGCACCCTTTCATAGTTGGTGCGAGTTGAGGACGTGGTTTGCCGTCTATTCCCTTTGGAGTTCAACGTATGCCCAGTCTGGATGGCATTGTGGCCTTGAGTTTTTTTAGAACCCAAGAGGGTTTGGTTCTCGAAGAGGGCTAGTGTTGTTGGCCGAGAAGTTCAGTTGGCTGGATCAGTGGAGTTTTCCTGGAGCTGTTTCGTCTTAGGACTTTCGAGGACGAAAGCCTTAAAAGGAGGGAGTATTATAACAGCCCAGTTTCCTATTCCAGTTTTCGAGGTGCCTTCGGGTCAAGATTCGGTTGTTGGTTGGGTTTTTTAGAGCCGTTTGGACCCTTGGGGGTATTTTGGTCTTTTGGCTCTCCGGGCAGGATTTGTGGTTTTCAAGGCTTCGAGGTAGCTCCTGCCTTTGTCGAGGCTTGTTTGTTGGTGGCTGCGAGTCCCGAGGTGTTTGGGCTATTCGGTTGGATGCTCGGTTGTGGTTTGGGCTTTGGCAAAGTGTTGGTTGGTTGTGTGTTTCCTTTGGGATTCGAGCCCGGGCCCTTAGTGTTGCTTTGGGAGTTGGATTTAAGTGAGTTTTATTTATTGGAAAAGATTTCTTCGGTCGGGTCTCGAAGGAGGAAGCCGGGAAATGGGATTTTTGAGGTTGTTAAGTGGATAAGGATGGAAATGGAATTAAAATCCCATTTTTTCCCTTTTTCCCATTTTTCCTTTTTATTTCCCATTTTCTTTTTTTTTTTTTCCCCAAAATCAATTTTTCTCTCTCTCTCTCTCTCTCTCTCTCTCTCTCTCTCTCTCTCTCTCTCTCTCTCTCTCTCCCCGACCTAGCCCCTAGCCCAGCCCTTGGCTCGCCCAAGCCCAGCCAGCCCGAGCCCAGCGTCGCCTGCCCTAGCCCGAGCAGCCCATGGCTCGCTCAGCTCCAGCCCGAGCAGCCTAGCCCTCGCGTCGTCGCCTCGCCCACCCGAGCCCGGCTCTCCCAGTCGCCAGCGCCGCGCTCCCGCTGCCGCCCAGCCCGAGCACGAGCGTCGCACAGTGCCCTCGCCCAGCCCGCGTGCCCTCGCCTTCGCCCAGGCCGTCTCGTCGCCAGCCCGAGCTCGCCCTTCCCTGGTTCGCGTCGCCAAGCTCGTGTCGCCCGAGCCCTTGCCTCGCACAGTGTCCCTCAGCTCGCCCAGGCCGTCGCGTCGCCAGCCTGAGCTCGCCCAGCTCGTGTCCGTCCGACCTCGAGCCGCGTCGCCCTGTGCCGAGCCCAGCTTGATCTCGCGTCCCAGCGCCCGTGTCGCGCGTCCCCGCGCCCGTGTCGTGCGCCTTCGCCCTGTAGATTGCCGAGCCGCGCCGCGCTAGCGCTCAACCGAGCTAGAGCCCGCCTCGCGCGCGTGTGTGTGTCGCTCGTGTTCCGTCCTGGGCAGGCAGCCGCCCCTCCGCGCGGCTCGCGCCCGGCCAGGCGCCCAGCGCCCGACCACCGCGCCATCATTTGCCTAGCCTGTGCGGTTGGCTCGTTCAGCGTGTCCACCGCGCCTCGTGAGTTGCTCCGGTGAGCCGAGCCCATTTATTTTATTATATTTAGGGCTATTTTATGATTATTGATGTGTTTGTTTGTCTCGATATAGGTTGCTCGGGTTCGATCGCAGTTATTTTATTATGTGTTGTTGCCTCCCGACCAGGTAAGGATTTCTTACCGGAGTTGTGTGGGCCCTGCGATATTGTCATGATTTTGCCTTGCTTGTTTCTTTGATTGTTATGAGCATGATAATAATAGAGCGGCTTTGATTGATTTTGCTAGCATGTTTGCTTGATATTACATGTTAGTGCCATGCTAGGTTTGTTCTGCACGGCATGCTTATGATTCCTGCTTAAGCTCGTAGTATCATGCTAGGTAGTGTGATTGATGTCGGTCTTTTCTTGCTAGCCAGGAATCATTGTTTTTTGCTCTGTACTCTTAGATAGAGTTGTAGGGTTTGTCATCATCTAGAGGCTGAGAGCGGACATAACGTATCTTGTCCCCACCGGTCGGGAGCAAAGCGAAGCATTGCTTCAGGGGTTGAGAGCGGACATAACGTACTTTGTCCCCAGTGGTCGGATATTGAGCAAAGCATAACATACCTTGCTTTTTCTCCCCCCCCCGCACCAATGAGACTTAGCTACCTCATTGGCGTATGCCTAGTTTGTAGCTGCTAGAGCGGAACCCTGCCAACGGTGTAAGCCTGCCTTGGCCGGTTCTTAGCTTCAGGTCGGTGGACCAGGCTGCACAGATGAGCGCCGAGGGCCTCGCGCTACTGTGATCAGTGACACCGCTTCCGAGTCTTAGGCATGCATACCTGGCCCGAGTAGTTTGCCCTTAGGCCCCCGCATTTACGCCGGTTGCAGAGAGCATGCGGTGTGCGCGCACACGCGTTAGTTGCCGGTTCGGAGAGCTCCCCCGGGCTAATGTTCGTGAGTACACCATTCCTTCCGTTAGAGCCTGACTTCGGGTACTCTCCCGTAAGTCCAGATTAGTGCAAGGGAAAGGAGGCCCTTGAGGACATTCTTGGGAATTAGTGTTTTCCCCCATGTGACAGATACCTCGGTGATGTCCAGGATTGGACAGTGTATCCAATCCCAGTTAGGCCGGAAGTAGGAGACTTCCAATGACTCCAGATGACTCCAGATCTTATTTTACGAGCTCGTTGAGCCTTGATCTGTGTTGGTGGCTGTTTGCTTGCATGTTTTGGTTCTAGATGATTGATTATATCGTATTGTACCTCGGTTGGGGATTCTTACTGAGTAATTCGTTACTCACCCTTACTTATCTTTCAGGAAACCATGGCGCGAGGCAGGATGGCTGGAGGAGGAGCTGTGATCATGGAAAACCCGTTGTTCAACTCTGAGTCTTGTATTTATGTTTTAAATGTCCTCTGAATGCATGTAGTTGGGCACGGAGCCCTAGGTTGTTTTATGAATGTATTTCCGGATTCTAGCATTGTTGTAAATGTTGTAAAGTTGTATGTTTTTAATAAATCTCGATCGTGAGTAAGTTTTGGAAATGTATTTGTCTTGGAACAGGTGCTTGGAAACAGGGACAGGTTTCAAGAATTTTGTATTGACTTTTTAAATGAACTCTTGCCGGTTTTTGGTTTTTACTTAGAATCCGAAACAACCCTATTGCAAATACTAGTGTTGATTTGTATGCATGCATTGAGATAAGGGCCCATTTAGAGCCCCATTCGGGTCGGGTCTTTACATGTAGGGTTTGCTTTGGGGATCTGGTGCTCAGTTCTTGGAAAAGTTGGACTTCAGGTGGATGTGGTAAGGCTTTAGCAAGGTGGTAAGGGTACCATGCTCGTGGTATCAGGTTGTTGCTTAGGTAAGATTTGTTAAGTGGACCTAAGCTTGGTTGGCGGATCTTCTTGTTGATCGTCATGACTGAGAGAGTTGTTCGGATCCTTCCTTGGGTAGAAGTTATGTTGTGATTGACGTCTGAGTAGGAGGATGACGCATTTGGTAGCGTTTCGGGTCCTCTTGGTTTCCAAGGAGTTGGAGTTGGCCAGCATGGTTATGATGCTGGGAAATAGGAGTTGTTGTTGTTCAGGCAGTTGGCTGTTAGTCCGTTAGTTGGCAGTGGGTGTCGAGGGTTGCCGGAGAACCCTAGGTTGTGGAGAGCCTCTCTAGAGCTCAGTCAGGCCAAGTAGTGAGTTGCAGTTGGCAAGCTGGAGCCGTGTAGTTTGAGCCTCGGGGGAATTGCTGGTAGTCTTGGTAGCCTAGCAAGTTAATATTTGTTTGGAGTAGAGTCCAGGTTGGTTCCGGTATGGTGGCAAGTTGATGCTTGGTGTTGACCAAGGTGTGGATTGGAATTGCTAGAAGTTAGTTTTGCTCGTAGGGCGAATGGTTCGTGCCCTGTTGGTTGTCTTTCTGTTTTCAGGAAGTTGAGAGTTGCGTCGTTGGTATTTGGAGGTTCAGTTCGTGGTGGACCCCTGTTGCTACCCCGTGAGATTTTGATCTTGTGCTTTAGTGGAGCAAGACAGTGAGTGTAGGTCGAGCTCTCTGCCCTTCGGTTGTCTGCTCGTAAGAGCCGTTTCTTTCTGGGTTTAGCAGTTGCTGCCGTCGATTTGTTAAGGATTTTTCCGCCATAGCCTCGCCCCTCACTCGTTTGACGAAGAAGGGTGTCGAGTTTGTTTGGGACAGTAAGTGTGATGAGAGCTTTGCCATGCTCAAGCGCAGTTTGACTTCAGCACTGATGTTGGCGATCCCGAGGGGACAGTGGTTTCGTGGTTTCTGGCCGATGCTTCCAAGTACGGGTTGGGTTGTGTGTTGATGCAAAGACGGGAAGGTCATTGTTTATGCTTCCCTTGATTGAAGCCATATGGAGCAGATCTATCCGAATCATGGCATGGAGTTGGCGTGAGTGGTGTTTGCAATCAAGATTTGGAGGCATTACTGTATGGTGAGCGGATTCGAGATGTTTACCGATCACCAGAGCCTTAAGTATCTGTTTACTCAGAAGGAGCTGAATATGAGGCAGAGGAGATGGTTAGAGTTGGTAAAATATTATGATTGCGAGGTTTTGTACCATCCGGGTAAAGCAAATGTTGTAGCTGAGGCTTTGAGTAGGAAGACGTCGCACTCCGCGGCGTTGTTGAGTTCAGCCCATTGCGGCGGGAGTTCGAGCTGGCCGAGGTTGCAAAGTGTTGTTGGGTGAGGTTATCGCCAGAGTAGCTCGATTGACAATTCGACCATCGATTAGACAATGGATTATTGTTAGTCATTTGAGTGACCCGCACTTAAGAGATTGTTTGTGAGTTAGTCTTGATGGAGATTTTGACTTTGTATATTCACCGACGGTGCAATGACGTCTGAGGCCGATTGTGTGTTCCGGATGTTCTTTGGATTGCGAGCGAGTTGCTCTCGAGAGGCCCCTGATTCTCCGTTTGTTTGGCACCGGGGTACCAAGATGTATCGAGATCTTAAGCGAGACATTCGGTGGATGGGTATGAAAAGAGATGTTGCGGAGTTTGTCAGTCGATGTCTCACTTGTCAGCAAGTGAAGGCACCTAGGCAGAGACCAGCCGGTTTGTTGCAGCCGCTGAGTGTGCCTCAGTGGAAATGGGAAGAGATCTCCATGGACTTTATTTCTGGGTTGCCAAGGACTCCGAGGAAGTTCTCTCAGATCTGGGTGATAGTCGACCGATTGGCTAAGAGCACACACTTCATTCCCGGTAGAGACACTTATACCGTGGAACAGTGGGCACAGTTGTTTTTGGGACAGATGGTTCGCTATCACGGTGTGCCTGTGAGGATTGTGTTTGACCGTGATTCGAGGGCTTGTGTGTTGGATTTCCCGGGCAGTTGGGACCAGTACCTGTATCGGATGGAGTTTGCATATAACAACAGTTATCAGTCAACGATTTAGATGGCTCCATTCGAGGCTTTATATGGTAAGCGTTGCCGATCTCCTGTGTTCTGGGAAGAGGTTGGTGATAGGCAGGTTTTGGGTCCCGAGTTGCTGCAGTTGACCAATGTCGCTGTGCAGAAGATTAGAGCTCGTATGTTGACAGCCCAGAGCAGACAGAAGAGTTATGCCGATGTTCGGCGTCAGGTTTTGGAGTTTGAGGTTGGTCAGCTTGTAT
The DNA here is from genome assembly GCA_036507275.1 of Sicyos edulis. Classification (NCBI taxonomy): domain Eukaryota; kingdom Viridiplantae; phylum Streptophyta; class Magnoliopsida; order Cucurbitales; family Cucurbitaceae; genus Sicyos; species Sicyos edulis. Next base: position 35,183,823 of record CM071848.1, on the reverse strand, counting down.
TCCTAAAGGTCGCACCGATGCGAGGTGTTTTGAGGTTTGGCAAGCGTGGAAAGCTGAGTCCCCGTTTTGTTGGTCCGTGGTGATTCTGGAGAGGATCGGCAAGGTTGCTTATCAGTTAGCCCTGCCTCCGTCATTGTCAGCAGTGCACAGTGTTTTTCATGTTTCGATGTTGAGACAGTACGTGCCGGATCCGTCGCACATTGTTGACTTTGAGCCGTTGCAGCTGAATGAGGATTTGAGCTTCGAGGAGAAGCCAGTGGGGATTCTTGCTTTTGAGACAAAGACACTGCGTAATCGTGAAATCCGGTTGGTAAAGGTTCTGTGGAGGAGTCAGAGTTCAGAGAAAGCCACTTGGGAGCGGGAGGATGAGATGAGATTGCAGTATCCCGAGCTGTTCCAATCTTAAGTGACTTTCGTGGACGAAAGTCTTATAAGGGGGGAATATTGTAACGGCCCGGAAAATTTCATCCCGGTCTTCCTGGGAGGCCCAGGGGCATTTTGGTAATTTTGGTCAGGCCGACAGGGCCGGTTATGTAATTGTTAATTGCCGGAAAAATTATGAGTCGATTTGAATGGGATCGGGAAATTTGGTGAAGACATTTGGGCTTGGAAAAAGGTAAAAATAAATAGGGAATTAAATAGCGCGTCGAGTGAGAATCGAGCCAAGGACGCGCTGCAAGCTAGGCAAGGGGCGCTGCCAGCCGAGCCACTGCGTCTTTGTTATTCTATGCACACCATCTAATACATATCCGTGTTTTCGAAGGCAGTTGGTATAAAGGCAGAGCTCGCCCGAAGCTTCCCCTCCATTTCCCTTCTTCTCCTTCGCGATTTCTTCTTCTTCTCCCTCGACAGACCAGCGATTCGCCGGGTTTTCCTCCCCAACTCCAAGCCAGTTCTCATCTCGAGCTGCCGGAGGTCCGATCTTCTTCATCCCGGTAAGCTTCTTCTTCTTCTTCCTTTCCTTCAAAATTCAATTTCTTTTCCCCTGTTTCGGGCTTCGCCATTTCCGACCGAGTCGAGGTGATTTGAGGTATGGGTTTTGTGCAGCTAGTGTAAGGGAGTTCGCCATCAACGAATCGCTCGTCGAATCCTTTCGGATCGCTCGAAATCGTTTCCTCTTGATCGCCCCTATTTTCGTGCTCTATCATCGCTGCACTTCGCCGAGCCACGCCGCAGATCGCCTTGCGCGCGCGCCACGCTCGCCAGCCCGTGTCACGCCCGCGCCGCCCCCAGTGTGCGCTCGCCAGCCGCGCTCGCGCTGCCGCCGCGCAGCGCAGACTAGCGCGCCCATTCCTGCGCCCCTGCTAGCTCCGTTGCTGCCCCGTTCGTGCAATCGGCACGTTCGTGGGTTCGTCGCATCTCGTGAGTTGCTCCCGAGCTGAGCCTTGTTTATTTTATTATATTTAGGCCTATTGTGTGATTTTTGTTGTGATTGATAGGTTCTCGATAGCTAGTTCGGGTTCGTTCGCCATTTAGGTTTACGTGTCAAATCGTCCCCGACCAAGGTAAGGATTTCTTACCGGAGTTGTGTGAACCCTGCGATATTATATGTGATTGCTGATTGATTGCTTGTTTGTGTTTATTGACATGTATAGCTAGGTACTCTATTCTGAATTCCCAATTAGCATGATTTTCCTGGTTATTTCTCATGTTAATCCATGCTAGGTTGTTCCTTTCTGGCATGCTCGTATCTGTTCCTTGCTTCGTAGTATCATGCTAGGTTCGTTGTATTCTTATTGAGCACGTATTGGATTTTATGGAATTGTTTCTTGATTGCTAGAGGCGGAGTTAGAGTTGCGTGTAGATAGCATCATCCGGGCCCGATGCATAAAGTACCTTGCATCCATGGCGAGGACGTCGAGACAGTGCTCGATCCCCTGGACCCCGTGAGGGATTAGCTAACCAAGCGGTAGGCTCGCAATCTTGGGTGAGGGTGGCGATCGTTAAATGCCCCAATGGTCGGGATGATGACTTGGCATTGCCTCGCCCCGGCGATCGGCACGTCCTCGGCGTGTTCGGCCGTAGCCCACGATTGCCACTGTTAAGGCAGGGCGGCTTCTGGTGTAAGCCTACCACGACCGTTCCTTGGCCCTGTGCGGTGGTTCAGCCGACATAGTTTACGTGTCGAGTCTCACACCCTATGTCGGTGACACCGATCCAAAGATTTAGTTAGGCGTGGTGATTGGACATGGGCAAATTTTGCCTTCGGACCGGCACCCCATAGTCTGCAAAGAGCACGCGGTGCATGCTTACGCTCATTCTGTAGCCAGCCGATCGAGAGCTCCTCGGGATTGTGAGCCGTTGTACCTTTTCGTCGGCGATGAGAGACAAGGTTGAGGCGAGGACTTGTTTCTCGTATAGGGCGACTTGTGTGGTGATATTATTCCGGACTAAGACCCTAAATTGGCATCCGAGGCCCAAGTGTGGGCTAAGCTATGTGCTCTATTCTGTGTTTATACTCATAGCTTGCATACATTCATCGATATGACCTTGTATATCGTATTGTACCCCGGTTGGGGATTCTTACTAAGCAATTCGTTGCTCACCCTTATTATTGTGGTTTTCCACAGGTAACCGAGTTGCGAGACAGGATGGCTGAAGGAGGAGCTGTGATCATGGGGCTCAGTCATCAAACTCTGATTTTGTGTTATGACTCTTTATGTTTTATTTTCCCCTGAATGCATGTAGCCGGGCATGGAGCCCTAGGATGTTTTCTGAATATTTTGTGGATTCCAGCATTAATGTATTTAGACATGTTTTGAATGATTTTAAGAAATCTCTGATCGGAGTATACTTTGAAAATGTATTTATCTTGGAACAGGTGCTTGGAAACAGGGACAGGTTCCAGGGAAATTGTAAGGGACCGACCCGAATGGGGCACTAAATGGGCCCTTACCCCCAATGCATGCATTCAAAGTAAAGGACATTTAAACAGACATGATTTTGGATTCCAAATAAAACAAATCATTCAAAATAACCCCTTTAAAAACTAGACAATTTCCACGGAACCTGTCCCTATTTCCATGCACCTGTTCCAAGATAAATACATTTCCAAAGTTTACTCGATCGAGATTTACTAAAAACCATTCAAAACACATTCGGATACAAAAATTTGGAATCCACAAAACATTTACAAAACATCCTAGGGCTCAGTGTCGTCTTACATGCATTCATTCAGGGAAACAAAACATAAAGAGTCATAATACAAAAATCGAGTTGGGAAGATCTGGCCCCATGATCACAGCTCCTTCTTGACCATCCTGTCTCGCAACTTGGTTACTCGTGCAATACGATATACATGGTCATCTCGATGAGCGTATGCAAGCTATGAATATAAACACGAATAGAGCACATAGCTTAGCCCACACTTGGGCCTCGGATGCCAATTTAAGCTCTTAGTCCGGAATAATATCACCACACGGTCCCAATACATAAGTCGCCTATACGAGAAACAAGTCCCGCCTCACTGCTTCATCTACTGTCGACGAAAGGTACATCGCTCAAGATCCCGAGGAGCTCTCCGTCGGCATTTGTAATGAGCGTAAACATGCACCGCGTGCACTGCGCACCATGGGGGTGCGGGTATAGAGGCAAGCCGCCCATGTCCATCACCACGCCTAACTAATTCTTTGGATCGGTGTCATCCGACATAGGGTGTGAGACACGACACGTAAACTATGTCACCGAACCACCGCACTGAGGCTAAGAAACGGGTCGTGGTAGGCTTACACCAGAAGCCGCCTTACCTTAACAGTGGCAATCGGGGGCTACGGCCGAACACGCCGAGGATGTGCCGACTCACGGGACGAGGCAATGCCAAGTCATCATCCCGACAGATTGGGGCATTTAACGACCGCCACCCTCACCCAAGATTGCGAGGCCACCGTTAGGGGTTAGCTATTCCCCTAACGGGATCGGGGTATGAGTTCCATCTCATACGTCCCCGTCGTGGATGCAAGGTACTTTATGCACCGGCCCGGATGATGCTATCTACCGCCACTCTAACTCGCCTTAGCAATCGCAAACAATTCCATAAAATCCAATACGTGCTCAATAAGAATACAACGAGCCTAGCATGATACTAGGAAGCAAGGAGCAGATACGAGCATGCTAGAAAGGAACAACCTAGCATGGATTAACATGAGAATTAAATCGGGAAAATCATGCTAATCGGGAATTTGAGAATAGAATACCTAGCTACACATGTCAATAAACACAAACAAGCAATCAATCAACAATCGCATAATATATCGCAGGTTCACACAACCGGTAAGAAATCCTTACCTTGGTCGGGGACGATTTGACACGAAAACCTAAGCGCGAACGAACCCGAACTAGCTACCGAGAACCTATCAATCGTAACAAAAATCACACAATAGGCCTAAATATAATAAAATAAACGAGGCTCGGCTCGGAGCAACTCACGAGGCGCGGCGAACGCATTTAACGAGCAGCGGATTAACGCGCAAAGAACGGTCGGAAGTGGCGCGCGCTGGGCGCAGAAATGGACGTGCTAGGCGATGCAGGGGCGCGAGGGCGAGCGGCACAGCTGGGACGGCGCGCGGCGTGACACTGGAGCGGGCGAGCGCGCGCGCAGCGCAGCGGCGAGGCTGGCGCATTGCGCTGCGCAGGAGCTCGCGAACAGGCGAACAGAGGATCGGAGAAAATGAGCTCGATTCCGGGCGATTGGAGAGGATTCGACGCGCGATTTGTTGCTGGACCACTTCCCCTACATTAGCTGCACAAAAACCACCCAACGATTCACCTCGACTCGGCCGGAAAATGGAAGTCGGAAATAGGGGGGAAAGTCGCCGAAAAAGAGAAGGAGAAGGAGAAGGAACGAAGCTCACCTGCTGCTCGGAATCAAAATCGACTTGAATTTGGGGAAGAAGCTCGGCTGAATCGAGGTCGGCGAGGGAGAAATTCACGAAGGAAACGTTGGTCGGTCGGAGAAGAATCGCGAGGAAGGAGAAGCTTCTCGGGGGGCTGGCCTTTTAAACCAAAACGCGCATCAAACAGGCATAAATATTAGATCGCGCGTTTAGAAGCACAAGAGCGCTCAGTGGCTCGACTGGCAGCGCCCCTTGCCTAGCCTGCAGCGCGTCCTTGGCTCGAATCTCACTCAACGCGCTATTTAATTCCCAATTTATTTTTACCTTTTTCCCAGCCCAAATGTCTTCACCAAATTCCCGATCCCATTCAAATTGACTCATAATTTTTCCGGCAATTAACAATTACATAACCGTCCCTGTCGGCCCGACCAAAATTACCAAAATGCCCCTAGGCCTCCCGGGAAGACCGGGATGAAAATTCTGGGCCGTTACAATATTCCCCCCTTATAAGACTTTCGTCCTCGAAAGTCACTTAAGATTAGAACAGCTCGGGATACTGCAATCTCATCTCATCCTCCCGCTCCCAAGTGGCTTCCTCTGAACTCTGACTCCTCCACTAAACCTTTACCAACCGGATTTCACGATTACGCAGTGTCTTTGTCTCAAAAGCAAGAATCCCCACTGGTTTTTCCTCGATGCTCAAATCCTCATTCAGCTGCAAAGGCTCAAAATCAACAATGTGCGACGGGTCCGGCACGTACTGCCTCAACATCGAAACATGAAAAACACTGTGCACTGCCGACAATGACGGAGGCAAGGCTAATCGATAAGCAACCTTGCCGATCCTCTCCAGAATCTCAAACGGGCCAACAAAACGGGGACTCAGCTTTCCACGCTTGCCAAACCTCAAAACACCTCGCATCGGTGCGACCTTTAGGAATACATGTTGACCAATCTCAAACTCCAAATCCCGACGCCGAACATCGGCATAACTCTTCTGTCTGCTCTGGGCTGTCAACATACGAGCTCTAATCTTCTGCACGACACCATTGGTCAACTGCAACAACTCAGGACCCAAAACCTGCCTATCACCAACCTATTCCCAGAACACAGGAGATCGGTAACGCTTACCATACAAAGCCTCGAATGCGACCATCTCGAATCGCCGATCGATAATCGTTGTTATATGCAAACTCCATCGATCTGATATCTGGTCCCAATCGCGCCGGAAATCCAACACACAAGCCCTCAACATATCTTCGAGAATCTGGTTCACCCTCTTAGTCCGCATCCATCGATCGAGAGTGAAAAGTCTGTGTCTTTGGCGCACTCGGTGCCTAAACCCTTCTAGAGCGCTCTCCAGAAACGAGAAGTGAACCTCGAATCACGGTCAGACACAATCCTCACAGGCACACTGTGATAACGAATGATCTGCTCCAAAAACAACTGCGCCCACTGTTCCACGGTATAAGTGTCTCTACCGGGAATGAAGTGTGCGCTCTTAGTCAATCGATCGACTATTACCCAAATTTGAGAGAACTTTCTCGGAGTCCTCGGCAACCCGAGAAATAAAGTCCATGGAGATCTCTTCCCATTTCCAATGAGGTACACTCACGGCCGCAACAAACCCTGGTGGTCTCGCTGGGTGCCTTCACTTGTGCGACAAGTGAGACATCGATCGACAAACTCGCGACATCTCTTTTCATACCCATCCACGAGAATGTCTCGCTTAAGATCTCGATACATCTTGGTACCGGGGTGCCAATCAAACGGAGAACTGTGGGCCTCTCGAGCAACTCTGTTCGCAATCCCGCAACATCCGGAACACACAACCGCCCTCGACCTGACACCACCACCGTGCCGTGAATACACAAAGTCAAAATCTCCATCAAGACTAACTCTGTCAAACAATCTCTTAAATGCGGGGTCACTCGGTGACTATCAATAATCCATTTGCCCAATCGATGGTCGGATCACAATCGAGCTCATCCGGCAAGTAACCTCACCCAACAACATCGCAATCTCTCGCCCCGCTCGAACTCTCTCCATAACTGGCTGGGAACTCAACAACACCGCGGAGTGCGACGTCTTCCTACTCGTGAGCATCGGCTACAACATTGGCTTTACCGGATGGTACAAAATCTCGCATGATCATAATCTTTCACTAACTCTAACCATCTCCTCTGTCTCATATTGGCTCCTTCGAGTAAACAGATACTTGAGGCTCGTGATCGGTAAACATCCGATCCGCTCACCATATTGGTAATGCCTCCAAATTTTCAGTGCAAAGACCACTGCTGCCAACTCCATATCATGAGTCGGATAGTTCTGCTCATATGGCTTCAGTTGACGGGAAGCATAAGCAATGACCTTCCCGTGATGCATCAACACACAGCCCAACCCGAACTTGGAAGCATCGCTGTAAACCACGAAACCACCTGTCCCCTCCGGGACTGCCAACACTGGTGCTGAAGTCAAACTGCACTTGAGCCTGGCAAAGCTCTCATCACACCTACCGTCCCAAACAAACTCGACACCCTTCCTCGTCAGAAGAGTGAGGGGCGAGGCTATGGCGGAAAAGTCCTTAACAAACCGACGGTAGTAACCTGCCAAACCCAGGAAGCTGCGTATCTCGGTAACTGAAGTCGGCCTGGCCCACGAACTCACGGCCTCAATCTTTGCTGGATCCACGGCTATACCATCCCTCGAAACTACGTGACCTAGGAAGGCCACTTGTTCCAACCAGAACTCACATTTGGAAAACTTCGCATAAAGTTGGTTTTCCCTCAAGGCTGCCAACACTTTCCTCAAATGCTCTGCATGATCCTTCCTGGTCCTTGAATAGATCAGAATATCGTCAATGAACACGATGACGAAGCTGTCCAAAAATGCTTTGAACACCCTATCCATCATGTCCATGAACGCTGCTGGTGCATTCGTCAATCCAAACGACATGACCCCAAACTCGTAGTGCCCATATCTAGACCTGAACGCTGTCTTAGGAATGTCGGCGTCCCTAATCCACAACTGATGATACCCGGATCTCAAATCTATCTTGGAGAACACGGAAGCTCCCTGAAGTTGATCGAACAAATCATCGATACGGGGCAACGAATACTTATTCTTCACTGTCACCTTATTAAGCTCACGATAGTCAATGCATAGGCGCATCGAACCATCCTTTTTCTTCACAAACAACACTAGCGCTCCCCACGGGGACACACTCGGAAGAATGAATCCTCGATCTAACATCTCCTGCAACTGAACCTTCAGTTCCTTTAGCTCGGCTGGCGCCATGCGATACGGAGCCTTCGAGATAGGTAGAGTCCCTGGCTCGAGCTCAATTGTGAAGTCAACCTCTCTCTTCGGGGGCAACCCTGGTAATTCCTCAGGAAACACATCCGCAAACTCTCGCACAACCGGCACTTGATCAATAGTCAGTGAGGGACGGCTCTCTCCGGACAATTTGGCTAGGTAGCCCCAAGCTCCATGAGCTAGTAAACGACGAGCCTTCACAGCTGACACCATCGGCGGGCAAACTCCACCCTGAACTCCACGAAACTTGAAGTTGGGCCGACCCGGCGGCCTGAACACTACTTCCTTCCGGTGGCAGTCAATCAATGCGTGGTTAGCGGCTAACCACTCCATACCAAGAATCACATCGAAACCACTCATGGGTAGAACTATGAGCGTAGCTACCAAAGAACTCTCCGGATATCTCGATCCGCCATCCTTAACCTTATCTTTTGCTAACATATTAACTCCCGGAAGGAGTTGCAACAGATAATTCAAAACCTAGAGGCTCTAATCTCAACCTAGCATGCTCAGCAAACAATACAGATACAAACGAGTGCGTAGGAACCGAAGTCGAACAAGACAAATGCACAATGATCCAAAACAAGAAGCGAACTGGCCCCTGCGGCATCCGCACGCTCGGCCTCTGGCGGTTCGTAGCGAACACCCGGCCCTGCTGCTGCTTTGCACAGCCGAATCGCCATAGCCTGGCCGATCGCGAAACAGGCCACATGCCCCCTCTTCCACATCGAAAACATAGCACGGGCCGGTCGACAAGCTCCAAGGTGGGCTCTCCCGCAAGTAGCACAAACGGGAATCTGCCTGGGACCGCCCTGCTGGCGAGGCTGGAAATGAGCCGGAACCCTATGCTGATCCCGGTTTTGAATTTGTCCCTGACGGCGCTGGCCGCCTTCTCGGAAGTCAAACCTCCTCTTCTGTCCTACCACAGCTGGGACAGGGCGCTGAGCCGGAGCGGCAACAATTCGCTCAACAGGATACTTTCCATTGTAAATAGTGGCAAGCTGAACAGCTCTAGCATAAGTGTTAGGAGCCTGTGCCCTGACATCCTGAGACACCCCCTGCCTCAGACAAGAAATGAACTTCCGAATTTTCAACTCAGGGGTTGCTATTAGCTGCGGAGCAAAATAGCCATACTCCGAAAACTTCCTCTCGTACTCCTCTATAGAATCAGAACCCTGCTTCAGATTCTGGAAAAGTGCTACCATCTTCCCTTGAGCCTCATCACTAATGTACTTGGCCTTAAATTCTGACTTGAAGAACTCCCAGGTAGCAGGTGGATACCCAGCTGGTCTCTCACTCAGGGTGGACTCCCACCACCATCTAGCTACGCCCCCTAACACATGGGCTGCACACCTCGGCCTCTGAACATCGGGGCACACCATAATCAGGAAGGTGTACTCCAAATGGGCAATCCATCTAGCTGCTGCTAAAGCATCACCTGTGGCATCAAACTTATCAGGGTTCCATTTCACGAAATCCTTCAACCATTTACCAAGCTCCTCGGCACCCTCTGCCACCTTTGCCACAAGGGCTGCTGGCTCCTGCGGAGCTGGAGTCTTCTTTGCGCTACTGTTGAATCAAACGAGTCAGCTGCTCGATCTGAGCTCGGGACTCTTCCCGCTGCGCTGCCAACAAAGCCTGGGTCTCTGCCCTCTGGCCACTCAATAGGTCGACCACCATAGACCTCATAGAATTAGCAAAGTACCGCTCCAGAGAGCGATCTCACGGCGCCGCGATCGCCTCAACGCCTACTCGGGCTCAACAGGGGAGCTCTGAGGCGGAATGCTATCGATCTCGGCTTGGGGCGATGTCCCGGCGGGTCGATCCGATCCCGACACCTCGGCCTCCTCTCGGGCGTCCTCTTCGCGCGCGGGTAATCGCATCTTTGGCGATCTACACCCAAACCAATAACGAGTCGAACACCGCTCGTCTCCGCTCCACAACACTACACAAGGCATACACTAGATGACAGGTATTGTAAATTCTTAACCCTTTTTTTCTCAACAACAAATTGTAAACTTAGGCGTACCTGATGACTGTCGGAGTGCTAGTGATCATGGTAAAACGACCTACAACAACAGGTCAAACTACTGAATTTATGACTCGAGCTCTAATACCAACCTATGGGACCGGCCGAATGGGGCACTAAATGGGCCCTTACCCCCAATGCATGCATTCAAAGTAAAGGACATTTAAACAGACATGATTTCGGATTCCAAATAAAACAAAACATTCAAGATAACCCCTTTAAAAACTAGACAATTTCCCTGGAACCTGTCCCTATTTCCATGCACCTGTTCCAAGATAAATACATTTCCAAAGTTTACTCTGATCAGAGATTTACTAAAAAACCATTCAAAACCTGTTCAGATACAAAATGCTGGAATCCAGAAAACATTTACAAAACATCCTAGGGCTCGTGTGCTACATGCATGCGTGGGAAACAAAACATAAAGAGTCATAATACAAAAATCAGAGTTGGAAGACTGGGCCCCATGATCACAGCTCCTTCTTCAGCCATCCTGTCTCGCAACTTGGTTACCTGTGCAATACGATATACATGGTCATCTCGATGAGCGTATGCAAGCTATGAATATAAACACAGAATAGAGCACATAGCTTAGCCCACATTTGGGCCTCGGATGCCAATTTAAGCTCTTAGTCCGGAATAATATCACCACACAGTCCAATACATAAGTCGCCCTATACAAGAAACAAGTCCCGGCCTCACCCTGTCTACTGTCGACGAAAGGTACACTGGCTCAAGATCCCGAGGAGCTCTCGGTCGTGCTTTGTAATGAGCGTAAACATGCACCGCGTGCTACTGCAGACCATGGGGGGTGCCGGGTCTAGAGGCAAGCTGCCCATGTCCAGTCACCACGCCTAACTAATTCTTTGGATCGGTGTCACTGACATAGGGGTGTGAGACCTGGACACGTAAACTATGTCAGCCTGAACCACCGCACCTGAGGCTAAGGAAACGGGTCGTGGTAGGCTTACACCAGGAAGCCGCCCTTACCTTAACAGGTGGCAATCAGGGGCTACGGCCGAACATGCTGAGGACGTGCCGACTACCGGGGACGAGGCAATGCCAAGTCATCATGTCGACGGTTGGGGCATTTAACAGTCTGCCACCCTCACCCAAGATTGCGGGGCCAGCCGTTAGGGTTAGCTATTCCCTAACGGGATCAGGGCAGAGCTCCATCTCATACGTCTCTGTCGTGGATGCAAGGTACTTTATGCACCCGGCCCAGATGATGCTATCTACCTGCCACTCTAACCTGCCTTAGCAATCAGCCAACAATTCCATAAAATCCAATACGTGCTCAATAAGAATACAACGTGCCTAGCATGATACTACGAAGCAAGGAACAGATACGAGCATGCTAGAAAGGAACAACCTAGCATGGATTAACATGAGAATTAAATCAGGAAAATCATGCTAATCGGGAATTCAGAATAGAATACCTAGCTACACATGTCAATAAACACAAACAAGCAATCAATCAGCAATCGCATACTATATCGCAGGGTCCACACAACTTCGGTAAGAAATCCTTACCTTGGTCGGGGACGATTTGACACGAAAACCTAAGCTGCGAACGAACCCGAACTAGCTACCGAGAACCTATCAATCAGAACAAAAATCACACAATAGGCCTAAATATAATAAAATAAACGAGGCTTAGCTCGGGAGCAACTCACGAGGCGCGATTTAACGCATTTAACGAGCCGCCGATTGCACGAACGGGCAAAGCAACGGGTGGTTTGGTTATGCTGGGCGCAGAAATGGGCGTGCTAGGCGATGCAGGGCGCGAGGCGCGCGGCGAGCGGCACAGGTGGGGCAGCGCGCGCGTGACACGGAGCCGAGAGAGGCGCGCGCGCGGTGTGCGGCGAGGCTCGGCGGTTGGTCGCTGCGCGCGCGACGCGAGCTCGCGAACAGGCGAACAGAGGATCGGAGAAAACGAGCTCGATTCCGGGCGATTGGAGAGGATTCGATGCGCGATTTGTTCTTTGGACCACTTCCCTACATTAGTTTGCACAAAAACCACCCAACGATTCACCTCGACTCGGGCGGAAAATGGAAGTCGGAAATAGGGGGGAAAGTCGCCGAAAAAGAGAAGGAGAAGGAGAAGGAACGAAGCTCACCTGCTGCTCGGAATCAAAATTGACTTGAATTTGGGGAAGAAGCTCGGCTGAATCGAGGTCGGCGAGGGAGAAATTAGGTAAGGAAACGCTGGTCGGTCGGAGAAGAATCGCGAGGAAGGAGAAGCTTCTCGTACGGGCTGGCCTTTTAAACCAAAACGCGCATCAAACAGGCATAAATATTAGATCGCGCGTTTAGAAGCACAAGAGCGCTCAGTGGCTCGACTGGCAGCGCCCTTTGCCTAGCCTGCAGCGCGTCCTTGGCTCGAATCTCACTCAACGCGCTATTTAATTCCCAATTTATTTTTACCTTTTTCCCAGCCCAAATGTCTTCACCAAATTCCCGATCCCATTCAAATTGACTCATAATTTTTCCGGCAATTAACAATTACATAACCGGCCCTGTCGGCCCGACCAAAATTACCGAAATGCCCCTGGGCCTCCCGGGAAGACCGGGATGAAAATTCCGGGCCGTTACAGAAATTGTCTAGTTTTTAAAGGGGTTATTTTGAATGTTTTGTTTTAATTGGAATCCGAAATCATGTCTGTTTAATGTCCTTTACTTTGAATGCATGCATTGGGGTAAGGGCCCATTTAGTTCCCCATTCGGGTCGGTCCTTTACACCCACTTCCTGTGCAGGTCGAATTAACACGAAAACAAGGCGTGGCTGCCGCAAAACGCGGCGTACGCGGGGTGGTTGGCGAAACAGGGCTGAGTGGGACCTGTTGTACGCGAGAAAGGAGGCTTGGCTTCTGAGGAGGCGTGCGTGCGAACGGCAACGTGGGCTCGGCCACGACGCGTGAACCCGCGACTGGTTGGTCGCACTCGCGCGCGAGGTAGGGGTCAGGTCGGTCGCAAGCGTTGGGCGTGGCAGCTGGGGCAAGCGACGACAAGGGGAAGGTTTGTGGCGGCGAGGTTGAGAGGCGGCGGCGGCTAGGGTGTGGGTTAGGGAAGGGGAAGAAGAAGAAAGAAGAAGAAGAAGGGAAAGAGGATTTTTTTTCCCTTTTTTTTAAGTTTAATACTCCTTTTTTAACCAAACTCAAGTGGGCCTTATTTTTAAACCCCTAAACAAATATATTCACAACTTAAAATAAAAGAATGTTTAAAGAAAAACCAATAATTACTAACTTTTATTATTATTATTATTATTATTAAAAATTTTGGTTTGTTACAATGAAATGCATAGGGAAATCCCACATCTGTTGGGAATGGAAACGAAACACTCCTTATAAAGGACTAGAATTTTAGCACGGCATTGCACGTGATAATTTCTTAAATAATAAATTATACATATATATATAATTATAAATTGTTTCTTACATTTTTAGGCTAAATTTAAATCATCAAATAATAATTTCAATATAATATTAAATTTTATAATAATTTTTTCACGTTAGTTAAATTTATTAAAATTCACATTTATGTTAAAAAGCAGATAATAGGTGTTATTATTTAAAAAAACTTAATAAAATTTATTGAATTAAAATTAAATTTTATCTATGATTTTTAAAAATCGATGCTCTTTAATTTTTTATCAATTTATCTATTAATAGACCAATTACTCTTGAATTATAAAATTTATAAGAGTTATATCATTAATTGTTTTCTCAATTTATCTATTAATAGACCAATTACTCTTGAATTATAAAATTTTCCAGATCTCCAAGTATTTTTTTGAAAGGCAACAATTATGCAAAAAAAAATCCCTACAAAAATTATTGCAGAAAAGAAAAATTAGATGAAAGTTAAGGTAAATAATCCAACATAACTTATTATTATAAAACAAAAAACAAAACAAAAAAAATAAAGAAAAATAAATCCAAGCAAACAGAAAGTGTTCTTGTAAACAAAATAATGTAGACAACTATTTATAGGATTGGAAAATTCAATTTATTATTTTAATTAGAATATAAAATGTCAAATAAAATCTATGAGATTTTGTAAAAATATCTTATTTTCTACATGAAAATTTAAATGATATTGTAAATATCTTCATTTGATTGTTGAAATCTCTTATCTTCTAACTTAGTCATAAAATTTATGAGTTTTTATAAAAATATCTTATCTTCTACGGATGAAAATCTAAATGATATTGTAAATATCTTCTCGTTATTTGAATTTTGTTTTTATATTTCAATAAATTACATTTTTGTAATTTAGGGTTGATGAAGGGGTAAAATCGTCTAAAATATTTATTTATTTATTTATATATAATGTTTAAAGATATCAAAATTATATTAAAAAATTTATGATTCTACAAAAGTGTCACAAAACGCGCATTTTTAATTTATGACACTTTTTTGTGATGATAATTTTATTTTAATTTCTGATTGCGAGATGATTCTAATAAAGTGTCATAAAACGCGTATTTTTATTTATGACACTTTAATTGCTTCTCCCTCTTGAATTTGGTTTGATTAAGTGTCATCTAATTTACTTTTTCTAGTAGTGGAATCATTTACGCGCAAGTATACGCGGTCGGGAATTGCAGCAAGTAATAAGTATGTAAATTTATCGATCCCATAGAGATTGATGTCTAGAGCTAATACGACTTAAGTTAGAGTCATGCGGAAAATAAAGAAGCATATGTTGTTGAGTTGGGTGGTTTTGTTTTGATAAAATAATTAAAATGCATAAATAAAATACTAATGCATTCAATGAGTAATGCTAACTAAGTAATCCTAGAAGATGTTAAGAGCGCAGACTAGCCAAAGAATGTCTTACTTCCCTAACAATTAGTACTTCTGTAACTAATGATTTATGGGCAAACCAGCTTCCGCTGCGAAATCCATACTAGATCGAGGCGACGTAAGCAGTAGTGAGGTTATTCCTAACTCTCTAAATGATGAACAACCGTTCATGCAACCTAAAGTAGCGTACTAGATCAACATGCGGTTTTGTAACGGCCCAGGTTTTCATCCCGGTCTTCCATTTATGTCCTAAGGGTATTTTGGTAATTTGGTCGGGCCGTTAGGGTTGTTTCTGTCTTTCTCAGTTGTTTATATTCTTGGATGTTCAAATGTAGGGTTTTGTTGCATTTTGGTGGGATTCGAGCCCGAGTGGCTAGGAAGTTAGCAGTGAGGTTCTGCCAGTCGAGCCACAGATAGTCGTTGATACTCATTTCGCAGGTTATCTTGGTTTGCCTTGGTTTTTGGGATTTAAGTGAGTTTGATTAAAAAGAAAAGAAATAGGTTTTTCTCCATACCTCCTTCCCAAAGCCCCTTGCCGCATTCCATCCTCTCCAAGCTCTCTCTTGTCGCCCGATTCCAGCCCGGGAGCTCCGTCGTTTCGTTCGTTCCGGGTAAGCATCCTCGTTCCTCGATTTCTCCTTCTTGTCCTTTTGGTGTTGTTCTTGCTGGCCGAGAGAAGTGATTTGTTGTTGCTGGTTGGTGTTTGTTGCAGCCGAGCAGCCCTTGCCATCGCCCAACCTGCAGCAGCCCATCGTGCCGTCACCCAGCCGATCACAACCCCTGTCCGTTCGCGTCGCCCGGCCAGCAGCAGCGCATCGCCCAGCGCCCGCGTCGCAGCCTCAGTCGAGAAGCTCATGTCACGATCGCCCGCCAGCCCTGCAGCGATCGCCCACACTCTCGCGTCGCAACCCTGTCACAACGAGCGAAGCCCCAGCGCCCGAGCCTCACGCCGCAGCCCCAGCCCCCGTTGCAGCCCCAGTGCCGTGTGAGTTGCTCCAGACCGAGCCGAGTTCTGTTTTTATTTTATCTAAGGCCTATAGGTTGTGATGTTTGTTGTTGTTTGTTAGGTTCTCGGTAGCTAGCTCTGGTTCGGTTGCAGCTTAGGATCTTTCTTGTGTGTGTTTTCCTTCCGACCCAAGTAAGGATTTCTTACCGGAGTTGTGTGGGCCCTGCGATATTTTCTGTGATTGTTGATTGCATGTATGTTTATGTTTAACAGCATGTTAGTGGATAGGTGCTCTGTTCTGAATTCCGACTGGCATGATTCTCGTGCTATTTCTCATGTTAGTTCAATGCTAGGTTGTTCTGTTCTGGCATGTTCGTTATCTGTTCTTGCTTCGTAGTACCATGCTAGGTTCGTTGATTCGGCTAAGCATGTGATAGTATGTTTGCTGTTAGCTGTTTATAGCTTAGAGTTCTGATAGGTAGCATCATCCGGGCGAGGATGCATAATAAAACTTGCATCCGTGGTAGGGACGTGCGAGGCAGTACTCCGTCCCTGATCCGTCGTTACGGTTTAGCTAACCTTAACGGCAGCCCAGTGCAATCTTGGGTGAGGGTGGATGATTGTTAAATGTAACGGCAGCCCAGTCCTTGTCCCCGGCAGTCAACACGACCTCAGCGTGTCGGTAGTAGCCCTTGATTGCCACCTGATAGGGCAAGGACCGGTTCCTGGTGTAAGCCTACCACGGTCGGTTTCGTAGCCTCAGGTGCGGTGGTACAGGCTGACATAGTCATAGTGTCCTGGTCTCACACCACTATGTTCAGGGACACCGATCCAGAGATTCTTTTAGGCATGTGTTGTAAGAACCCAACCCAAAGTGGTCCTAAACCCGGTTCTTACTAGCATGCTTACAGTTAAATTATTAAAAACATTAAAGGAAATAGTTCAAGATAAAACTTATTCAAACATCAATAGAAAACATTCATTTAATAAGTTTCTTAAAACAAGCCTGACCAGTGTTTCAATAAAACAGTTTGAACAAGTCACAACAGTAAACAGTTAAGCCACTCTAAAATCAAACAGTTCTCCCAGCATGCTACTATAGAATGAAAGACTCAAAACATAAAAGACACAGAGTTCGCCGGCAGCTCCCATGATCACACAACTCCCTCCACTAGCCATCCCGGTGCTGTCCCAAGTTACCTGAAAGATAAGTAAGGGTGAGTATAAACATACTCAGTAAGAATCCCCAATCGGGGTACAATACGATACATCCATCATCTAGCATCCTAGTATACATGCAATCAGTTACCAGCATAGAAACTTTGCTCAACAAGCTAATCAAGTCAAGTCTGGGAACCTCGAAAGTTTCCTACTTCCGGCCTAATGATTGGTTTTCCTAACCAATCCCAAAGACATCCTCGAGGGTCTTTCTCCCTTGGCCAATTGACCAACTCAAAAGTTGATCCCAAATAGGTGTCTTCGGGGGCCTCTTACCCCTGGCCAAGCTAAACCCTAAGACAACGGGAGTGCACCCGAGGTCTGGCTCTAAACAAGAATAAGAATGGTGTCACTCATCTACAGTGGTGCAGAGCCCTCGACACTCAACTGTAGCAGCCTGTACCACCAACCTGAAGCTAAGAACTGTCTGCGGGCAGGCTTGCACCCGCGACGGGTTTCGCTCTAACAGGTTACAAACTAGGCTTGTACAGATGCGGGAGCTAATCCGCACCGGCTGTCGGGGGAGGAGACAAAGTACGTTATGCCTCTCACTGATCCCGACCTGTGGGGACAAGATACGTTATGTCCACTCTCAGCCTCTGGAAGACAAGTCTAGCTAACTATCTAATGTCACATAATATACTTCCCTAACAACTGAACATGTTTAACAAGAATACAAGTACAACCTAGCATGATACTATGAATGTAAACAGGGAACTCAGAACATGCTGGAAGGACAAACTAGCATGGCACTAACATGTAGAAACAGGGCAAACATGCTAGCAGAGATAAACAGTGAAACAGTCCTAACCACTACATGCTCATAACAAACAACATATATATAAAAGATGCAATCAAAACATATCGCAGGGTCCACACAACCCTGCTAAGAGATCCTTACCTGGAACAAGCAGAAATACAAACAATTAAGTGCTCCTTGAGCTGCAGTGTCTCACAACCTAAAAGCATAAACATACACATTCAATCTACTAGCTACACTTAACTAAACACTAATTCTAGAAGCAAATGAACCAAGAGATTACCCCTACTAGCCCTAGTGCTCTCGGCCAAGCACCCAAGATGGAACCCTAGAAGCTCTCGGCTACACTTGCAACAAGGTGTCTCGGCTAGGGCATTAACAACAACAATAAAAAATTAGTTCTCTTGTCCATGAAGCAAACAACACACATGTAACGGCCCAGTTTTCTATTTCGGTTACCCAGGTGATTTTGGGTCATTATTCGGATGTTCGGATGGGCCGTTAGAGCTGTTTTAACCCTTAGGGGTATTTTGGTCTTTTTGCCCCCGGTCAGGGTTTTGAGGATTTTCAAGATTTCAAGGCCTTTCCTGCCTTCGTCGAAGTTTGGTGGTTGTTGGTCGCAAGACCCAAGAGGTTTGGGCAAGTTGTTTGGGAGTTTGGAGGTATTTTAGTTATTGGCAAAATTAATGGGTTTTTGAGTGCTTCCTTTGGGATTTGAACCCTTGCCCTAAATGGTTTTGAGAGTTTGTAGGAAAAAGAGTTTTTCTAGAAAGAAAAGTTTGTTTGGGCCGGGTTTTGAAAGAGGAAGCTTTAGGAAGGGATTTTAGACCCATTTAAATTAGGAAAAGGGAAGAAAAATCAAGAAAGTCCCTTTCCCCTTGTTTTGCAATCTCTCTCTCTCTCTCTATCTCTCTCTCTCTCTCCTAGCCGACCTCACCAAAAAAACCGAACCCTAGCCGCGCCCACCATGCCCTAGTTTGCACCACACACCTGGCGCATCAGGACCGCTCAACCCAAAGAGCCACCGCCCTACCCACGCCACGCGCACCAGACGCGCATTGCATCGCCCAGCAAAGGTGCGCCCAGACGCGCCGCGCCGTTCCGCACCAAGCCGCCCAGACGCGCGCGCGCGCGCTCGCTTCGCTGCCGCCCGACGCGACGCGTCGCGCTGCTTGTCCTCTCGCGAACCGACGTCTCGCCCGAGCGCCCGACCCAGCGTGTTCGCTCGCCTACGACAGCCCGCGTCTTCACGTCCCCTGCCTCGCTAGCGCCAGCGCCAGCGCGCCCTGCTTGTCCTTGCTGACGGACAGCCTGCCCTGCCGTGCGGGTTGGGGAGTGACCTTGTGTCTTCTCGGTCGGTAATTCCGAGTCTTTTCTCCTTTGGGCACTAGGGTTGTTGGCTCTTTGTTTATTTAATTAGGTTGTTTTTACTAAAATGCTTAGGTTGCTCGGTTTCGCTTTAAAGCTCGAGGGTCATTATTTGATTGTGAAAGTTATTTCTGCTCGTTTCGAGTAAGGATTTCTTACCGTGGTTGTGTGGACCCTGCGATGCTTTCTTGATTGTGCCTTATATGCATGTTTACTTGTATGAACATGATTAGTGGATAGGATGACTTGTGATTGCATTCTTGCTAGCATGTTTGCTGTTTGTACATGTTAGTGCCATGCTAGGATTGTTCTTCAAAGCATGCTTGAGATTCCGCTTTAAGTTCGTAGTATCATGCTAGGTTATGTGTGATTGATGTTGATATGTATGTCTAGCCAGAATCGCTTATTTTGTACTCCTAGCTAGTATAGTAGGGTTTGTCATCATCTAGAGGCTGAGAGCGGACATAACGTACTTTGTCCCCCACCGGTCGGGTGTAGAGCGAAGCATAACGTACATTGCTTCCCCCCGGCAGCCGATGTGGATTTAGCTACTACATCGGCATAAGCCTAGTTTGTAGCTGCTAGAGCGGAAACCCCGCTTAGCGGTGGAAGCCTACCTTGGCCGGTTCTTAGCTTCAGTGTCGGTGGTACAGGTGCACAAATGAGTGCCGAGGTCCTCGCACCTCGTGTTCGATGTGACACCGTTTCCGAGTCTTTAGGCATGCGTACCTGGCCCGCGTAGTTTGTACTTAGGCCCCCACGAGTTAGTCGCCGGTTCGGAGAGCTCCCCCGGGCTAATGTTCGTGAGTACACCCGTTCTTTCCAATTTAGAGCCAGACTTCGGGTACTCTCCCGATAGTCCAGATTTGTTAGCGAGGGTAAGAGGCCCTTGAGGACACCCATTGGGATTGGCTTTTGAGTGATCATATGGTCGAGGAGAAAGACCTCGAGGGTGTCGGACATCTTTGGGATCGGTTTTGAGGTGATCAATTGGCCGAGGGAGAAAGACCCTCGGAGATGTCCGGGATTGGTTATGAGAGCCAATCATTAGGCCGGAAGTAGGAGACTTCCGAGGATTCCAGATCTTGCCTTGTAAGCTCGTTGAGCTATGATCTGTGTTGGTAACTGTTTGCATGTATACTAGGGTGCCAGATGATTGATGTATCGTATTGTACCCCAGTTGGGGATTCTTACTGAGTATGTTTATACTCACCCTTATTTCTGTGGTTTTTCCACCAGGTAACTTGGGACAGCACCGGGACGGCTAGCGGAGGGAGCTGATTGATCATGGGAGCCGTCGGCACTCTGTATTTTATTGTTTGCATAATTTGTTCAGCATGTAGACGGACAGGAGTCCTAGGGGGACGTTTTTAAAAGTTGTTTAAATTGTATTGTATGATTTTATAAACACTGGCCAGGCTTGTTTTACTTTGTTGGCTTTGCTTAAATGAAGGTTGTTGTTTATGTTTTTAAGTGTCCTCGCTTTTAAATGTTTTGAAAGGTTTTAAATATGAGCACTAAACCGCTTGATGTAGTATTTAACTTGCATGCTGAGTGAGAACCTAGGTTTAGGACCGCATTTTGGGTCGGGTTCTTACACACACTAACTCATCATGAAGCTCTCGGCCAAGCAACCTCAATGGGGCTCTCGGCCAAACCAACACACAAGCTAGGCAAAACATCAACTCACCAACTTACCCAAGAAGATTCAGCAAGAGTTCCCCAAAGAACAAGGTGGTCTCGGCCAAGGAAGGTGCACAACAAGGAGATCTCGGCTAGGGCTTGGATTTGCACAAGGAAGAAAAGAGCAAGTTAGATCTATCCAAAACACAAGTCAAACACAAAAAAAACACCATCATCCCTACCTTGGAGCTCTCGGCAATGAAGGTTGGAATGGGAAGTGCTCTCGGATCTCAATCAAACAAAGGGAACAAACAAGTTCACCTCCACCCAAGCAAGCTTCTCGGATCTACAAGAAGAGAAGAAGAAAAACAACACCTTCTCTTAGAGAAAATATAGGCTCGGCCATGGCAAGAGAAGAAGAGGAACTTGGATTTTGCAATTGCTTACCTTGGAAAACAATGGAGAAGATGAACTACACTTGGGAATCTTGAGGTTGCAAGCAATGGAGATGGAGAGAAATGGAGAGGGAGTGTTCGGCCAAGGAGAGGATTTGAGAGAAGGGGAGGGTCGGCCAAGAGGGGAGGAGAAGAGGAAATGATGAAACCCTAAAGCATTTTTCCCTATTTTTAATCATAAAATGCCCCAAAAATCCCACCTTCAAATCCCACCAAGAGCACTTTTTAAAACTGTTTGGGGTTTGAATGTTTTGAATAAATCTAACACTGTTGTAAACTGTTTGGGGTTTGAATGTTTTGAATAAATCTGTGATCAGAGTATGCTTTAAACTGTATTTAGCGTTGAATAGGTGCTTGGACACAGGGACAGGTTTCATGACTTTTTATGCTTGTTGTTAAAGTGATTGTTTACAAGTTTTTATTTTCATTCAGAATCTGGAAAGCAATCTTGCATATTATTTTTAAGTTTTAAAAATATGTATTGAGGTAAAGGCCTAGTTTATGACCTCTTTCGGGTCGGGTCTTTACAGGTTCCTCTTCCGATTCTCTACAAGGTACATTCGTGGGTAGCTGATCGAAGCATATATATATATATATAACATTCAGTAGTGTAACATTTACTGACCTACGTTCTTAACACATTTAGTTATAAGTAGCTAACATGCACTCTTATAACTCAGTCATAGCAATAAGCACAATATAGAAGTTTAAACCAGACAATTTTATTACTACTATGAAATGTTTAAAGTCTACAACTACTCCTAATAAAAACACTAAATGGAATTGGCACGGTTGAGAGTGTGTAGTCCCCTCGTCATCGGTTCCCACAACACCACCAATTGCTCCTCTACAGTCACTCGATCGGCTCATGGCCAACCGACCAGCTCAATGATCTCCACTTATTGTTTTGGTATTTATAGAGTTGAATTTCTTGATCCAAAAGTTGAGGTGAGTTGTACAAATCCTCATAAATGTAGAATTTCATAATTTTCGTCGGGATTTATTTGATTGTTGCCGCTTTGATTACATGATTGATTTTCTGATTCTTTCCTTGTAGACATAACCTTGTTCGAATGTGTTTCCTTTTTGCGTTCTGCGTCTTCTGCGTGATCTGGTCATTGTTCGCATTGTTGTGCTTTCTGGCGATGCTGCGCAAAATCCTGCTAATAGCACAATTTCTCTGCGATTTATATGCTAAAACGTGTATCTATGCTTCTGATTCTACTTTGTGAATGCATTATGATTTTCTAAGTTATTTCTTCGCATTTCTTCTATGAACGCATATATTCTCTACTTAAATTCTAAAATAATGCAAACTAAAGCAGCCTAAAATTCGCTCTTTGAGAATTATCAAGATACTCAATATCTTTTCAAATAAAGGTGGAGAGGTAAAGCTCTCTATGTAAAAGTTTCATGGATTTCAAATGGTTTGGACTAACTAATTGAACTTGGCATATTTTAGTTTTGACCAAAATTACAAATAAATCAACTTTTAATCAATTTTATTTTGGGATAATATCAATTTATAATTTGCCTAAAATATAATTTAATTTCGCCATTAATTTTTTAAATAATGATGTGGGGATTTTTAATTTGTCAAAATTTCTATTCTAATACTAAGTTCAAAAACAATTTTAAATTTATTGCAATGATTAATTTTAATTTTTTTTAAAAAAATGTATGAACTAAAATTGAATATTTAGGCAAAGTTTAGGTACTAAAATGGAGAAAAAAAAAATCAAAATGATATTTTAACTTTTCAATATTATATTACAAATAATTTCATTATTAAATTATGGGTGATTTATTAGTTTAGTTTCTGTGCTTTGAAAAAAGCTAAGCCTAGTTCTCACGTTTTCTACTTAAAGTAGAGTTTAGTCCTTATGATTTGAAGAAAATTAGAATTTAGTCTGTATGATTTTAAAAATTAGGATTTAGTCCTTATGATTTTATAAAAACATATATTATAGTTCTTGTTGTTTGTAATTGATGGCGAATTAAATATGTAAAAGCTCACTATTCATATATAAATTATGTGACTTTTTTGTTAAATTAGTCACTTAACTTACAATTTCATCGTTGACACATGAATGACTAACTTTCTTCTACTTAATTTCTTAACAATTAGAAACGACAAAGACTATTTTTTAGGTTTTAACAAACTATATGGACTAAATTTTAGTTTTTAAAACATAGAGTCTAAATTTTAATTTTTAAAATCATAGAAACTAAATTTTAACTTTATTCAAATCATATGGATCAAATACTAATTTTTTTTAACTAATATGGACTGAATTGTAGTTTTTGAAATCATGAGGATTAAACTCTCACTTTCTTTTAACATAGGGACTAAACTTATAATTTAACCTTAATTATGCTATTCAAATGAGATGTAGACACCATTCAATAAACCTTTAGTTTTTATTTTTGAAAATAAAGTCCGTTTCTTATCTCAAACGGGCATTAAATTTGCATAAGCATTTTGTCAAAAAAAAGAAAATTGCATTAGCATGGACAAAATTTACGTTTGGAATTGCAATTAATTGCTTGACTTTTGAAATGGGCGTGGCAAAAATACGCAGCTGGAATTTGTCAATTACATTGGTTGAATTGTGCAGCATTTAATTTAATTTTGAAATGCACTTTCCAGTTCAAAACTAAACAATAATAATTTAGTTTAATTTTCAGTAGGAATTTGTATTAGCACCGCTTCATCAAGCGATGATGAACTCAAAAAACTAAAAATTAAAACTAAAATCATGAGTCAAGGAAATGGATTTCATATAAAAATATTTTTCGATAAGTTAGAGAAAAGTTTCTTTTTAATTTTTCAATTTCAAAATATTATATTTATAGCACATGACATTCTGAGTTTAATTTCAAAATGTTATATTTCATTTGAAATTAGTTTTAGTTTTTTTTTTTTTTTTTTTTTTTTTTTTTTGAAAATCGGAGTTTCACTCCCCTATAGCTGGGACACCACTAGTCCGTCCCTAGACTGTGGTACCAGGATACTTCGAAGGATATTCTAGTTTAAGCGATTTCCAACCGCTTGGCTGCCCCTTGGGGACAACCACCCCTAAACTATGATATTTGTAACAATTAACCTCCTAAACTTTTAATTTGAGCCGTCACCTCCTCTAAAGTTTAATAAGTATTGCAATTAACCCCTGAACTTTCAATTTTGAGCAATCATCTCTCCGAAAATTTAATAAATGTTACAATTAACCTCAAAAACTTTTAATTTGTCATATAATTTTTCTTTTCTTTTGAGTTATTAAATTGTTGCTTTTTATTTATTTATTTTTTTTTTAAACAAAAATTACTTTTTAATACTTAAAAACATACTATATTATCACTTCAAACCTAGCAAACAAAAATAAAAATTTCTCCAATTTATATACACTAGTAGAAAATCGAGCATCAATGGCGGGCATATCTCGTCATTATATAACATTAATGGCGGACGCGAACCCGCCATCAATACCGCTAACATCGAAAAACAACAATGGATGAGTGAGATTTAATCAAGATGGGATGAAATGTGGCCATTGGATTAAGGTAAAAGGTATTGATGGTTGAGATTTAATAGATAGGAGATGGGAAGAATTTTAGATAAAAAATGGTAGAAAATAATAAGAAAATCCCGTTTTTGTCTAAATGAGTATTTTTTCGCCAATCTTGTTTTGCTCATATCTTCCTCGTTTGAGCTCCGATTCGGACGATTCAAGATGCGTTTGAATCCTCTTTTCGACATCTACAAGATAGAATCTTTGAAACACTAAAATAGTCAGTACAAAAATTGAGTTTGTTATCATCAAAATATTTGGATTGATTTGAAGCTTTAAAGCTAACAGTATCTTATTAGGGTACCTCTTATGCATGTTCGTTAACTACTGGTTGTTATTTAGGACTTAGTTCTTTCCACTCTTAGATAGAGTTTGCTAGGTTTTCATCATCTAGAGGCTAGAGCGGACACGACATATGTTGTCCCCACCGGTCGGGACCTGGGAGGATTGATTTCCCACCCTTGGAAGTCGGTTGTGGAGTAGCTACCACTCTGACGGAAGCCTAGTCTGTGGTTTGCTAGAGTGGGGTCCTTTCCTTGGTGTAAGCCTACCTTGAGACAACATTTAGCTTTAGGCGTTGGTATGAACAAGCTGCCATAGTTGGGTGTCGAGGGCCTCCCGCCTGTTGTAGATCAGTGGACACCCTTCCGAGTTTTAGGCATGTGGACCTGGATCGGTGTAGTTTGTGTAGGCCTACATTTACTCGATTTGCAACAGCATGCGATGTGCACGCACACACACTAGAGGCCGAGAGGACAACTCCCTCAGGCTAATGTCGTTAGTACACCATCCTTGTTCAGTTTAGAGCCAGACACTCAGGAGACACATGGGTTATGGCTTCTTGGTTCGTTACCAGATTCATGGGAGACTTTTAGAACTTCCTTATCAAACTCAACCCCAAATGGTGTACTAAGTATAGACTTGGCAAAAAGCAGTGTATGTAACGAAGAGATGTGAAGAAAGTCACAGGGTTCTTCTTCACAGTCTGATGTTCTTATTACTAAAAGAAAGGGGAGGAGTACGAGCAAAGGTGCGAAAAGTAGAGACAGAAGCGAGAGCAAGAGTGGCCGATTTTCTAACGTTGAATGTTTTCATTGTGGCTTGAAAGGCCATATAAAGAAGCATTGCAGAAAACTAAAGAGAGAAAATAAAGCTGATAAAGGTAAAGAAAAAGTGATTGATGATGATGCAGACCGAATTACTGCAGCCACTGAAGAATTCTTCGTTGTATTCGACGGTGATAGTGTAAACCTTGCTACAGAACAGAGCAGTTGGGCTATTAATAGTGGTGCCTCAATTCATGCTACATCTAGGAAGGAATTCTTCACATCCTACACATCTGGTGATTATGGTAGTGTTAGGATGGGTAATGATGGATTAGTAAAAGCAATTGGCATAGGAGATGTGCATTTGGAGACCAAGAATGGTACTACCTTAATTTTGAAAAATGTGAAGCACATCCTTGATATTCGCATGAATTTAATCTCCACAGGTAAGCTAGATGATGAAGGTTTCTGTAATACCTTCTATAATGGTACATGGAAGCTTACTAAAGGCTCAATGGTGGTAGCAAATGGGGAGAAGTGTTCTTCATTGTACTTTATGCAGGCAAAGACTACTGGTTGTGATATCAATGCAGTGGATAGTGAACAAAGTGTTGAGCTTTGGCATAAAAGACTCAGTCATATCAGCGAAAAGGGTTTGATGATTCTAGCCAAGAAAAATCATCTTTCTGGGGTAAAGAATGTGTCCTTGAAGAGATGTGAGCATTGTTTAGCGGGAAAGCAAACGAGAGTTTCTTTTAAAGCATCCCAACCTTCAAGAAGACCAGAAGTACTTGACATAGTATATTCTGATGTGTGTGGTCCGATGAAAACAAAAACACTTGGAGGTGCGTCCTATTTTGTGACGTTTATAGATGATCACTCAAGGAAAACATGGGTTTATACCTTGAAGTCTAAAGATCAGGTGTTGCAAGTGTTTAAACAGTTTCATGCTCTTGTTGAAAGAGAAACTGGTAAAAAGTTGAAGTGCATCAGGACCGATAATGGAGGAGAGTATATTAGACCTTTTAATGAGTATTGTAGAAATCATGGTATTCGACATCAAAAGACACCTCCTAAGACTCCTCAGCTAAATGGGTTGGCTGAGAGAATGAACATGACATTGGTGGAAAGAGTGAGATGTTTGCTTTCATGATACTGATTAGCCAAAACGTTTTGGGGTGAAGCATTGAATACAGTTGTACATGATCTGAATCTCACACCATGTGTTCCTTTGGGAAATGAAGTCCCTAACAGAATTTGGTCAAAGAAAGACATATCGTACTGTAAGGGACCGACCCGAATGGGGCACTAAATGGGCCCTTACCCCAATGCATGCAATCAAAATAAAGGACATTTAAACAGACATGATTTCGGATTCCAATTAAAACAAAACATTCAAAATAACCCCTTTAAAAACTAAACAATTTCCCTGGAACCTATCCCTGTTTCCAAGCACCTATTCCAAGATAAATACATTTCCAAAGTATACTCCGATCAGAGATTTCTTAAAATCATTCAAAACTTGTCTAAATATAATAATGCTGGAATCCACAACATATTCAGAAAACATCCTAGGGCTCGTGTGTCTACTACATGCATTCAGGGGAAAATAAAACATAAAGAGTCATAACACAAAATCGTAGTTTGATGATTGAGCCCCATGATCACAGACTCCTCCTCCTTCACCATCCATCCTGTCTCGCAACTTGGTTACCCGTGGAAAAACCACAGATGGGGTGAGTAACGAATTACTCGAAGAAGAATGCTCAACCAGGGGTACAATACGATATACATGGTCATCTCGATGAGCGTATGCAAGCTATGAATATAAACACGAATAGAGCACATAGCTTAGCCCACACTTGGGCCTCGGATGCCGGCTTAGGGTCTTAGTCCGGAATAATATCACCACACACCCAATATATAAGTCGCCTATACGAGAAACAAGTCCCGCCTCACCGCTCTCATCTGTCGACGAAAGGTACACTCGCTCAAGATCCCGAGGAGCTCTCGGTGGCGCTGCCAGAATGAGCGTAAACATGCACCGCGTGCTACTGCGCACCATGGGGGTGCGGGTCCAGAGGCAAGCCGCCCATGTCCGTCACCACGCCTAACTAAATCTTTGGATCGGTGTCACCGACATAGGGGTGTGAGAGACTGACACGTAAACTATGTCACTGAACCACCGCACTTGAGGCTAAGGAAACGGGTCGTGGTAGGCTTACACCAGAAGCCGCCCTTACCTTAACAGTGGCAATCGGGGCTACGGCCGAACACGCCGAGGACGTGCCGATCGCCGGGACGAGGCAATGCCAAGTCATCATCCCGACGATTGGGGCATTTAACGATCGCCACCCTCACCCAAGATTGCGGGGGCCTACCGCTCGGGTTAGCTAATCCTCACGGGGTCGAGGACGGAATGACTTGCTCGACGTCCCCGCCATGGATGCAAGGTACTTTATGCATCGGCCCGGATGATGCTATCTACCTGCAACTCTAACCTGCCCTAGCAAACAGCAAACAATTCCATAAAATCCAATACGTGCTCAATAAGAATACAACGAGCCTAACATGACACTACGAAGCAAGGAACAGATACGAGCATGCTAGAAAGGAACAACCTAGCATGGATTAACATGAGAATTAATCAGGAACAACATGCTAATCGGGAATTCAGAATTGAGTACCTAGCTATACATGTCAATAAACACAAACAAGCAATCAATCAGCAATCACATATAATATCGCAGGGTCCACACAACTCCGATAAGAATTCCTTACCTTGGCCGAGGACAATTTGACACGAAATCCTAAGCGGCGAACGAACCCGAACTAGCTACCGAGAACCTATCAATCACAACAAAAATCACACAATAGGCCTAAATATAATAAAACAAACAAGGCTCGGCTGGGAGCAACTCACGAGGCGCGATTTAACGCACGAACGGCAGCAAAGAACGGGGCCGGGCCGGGCGAGCTAGGGCGCAGGAGGCGCGTATTGTGCGGACGGACGGGCGGGGCTCGAGCCGCGAGCGACGAACAGGCAGGGCATTGGCGATGCGGCTACCGGTGGCGGTGGCAAGGACGCGCGCGGACGCGAGCGACAACGGGCGACGCGCACGGAGGCTGGCGAGGCGAGGACGCGCGCGAGCACGGTCGATCGCGTGGCGTGGCTCGATTGGCTGGCTCGCTCGCGCGCGGGTGGGGCGAGGCGGCGAGGCGAACAGAGCGATCTGGGCGATGGAGAATAACGAACTCGAATTCGAGCGATTTGAGAGGATTCGACGAACGATTTGTTGATGGATGAGTTCCTCTACACCTGCTGAACAGAAACCACACGATTTTCCTCACTCCCTCGGCCGGCAGGAACGAAATCGAAAACAGGGGAAAAACGAAGGAGAAGAAGAAGAAGAACTTACCAACTGCTTGAGGATGGAACGCCTTCGAATTTGGGGAAGGGAACTCGGTTGAATTGAAGCTGGAGAAGGAAGAAATCGCGAGAGAATGGCTGTCGGTCGGGGGAACTTTGCGAGGAAGAAGAAGAAGAAATGGGGAGAAGACTCGGGCGAGCTGGCCTTTTAACCAAAACAGGGGACGATCAGACATAAATAAAAGATGGCGCGTCTAAAGCAACAAGAGCATTTGATAGCTCAAGTGGCAATGCCACCCGCCTAGCTTACCACACAGCCCTGGTTCGATTCCCGCTTGACGCACTATTTAATTCCCTATTTATGTTTACTCTTTCCCAAGCCCAAATGCCTTCACCAAAAATCCCGATCCTTTTTAAATTGACTCATAATTATTCCGGCAATTTTCAATTTCAAAACCGGCCCTGTCGGCCCGACCCAAAATTACCAAAATGCCCCTGAGCCTCCCGTGAAGACCGGGATGAAATTTCCGGGCCGTTACACGTACAGTCATCTTCGTGTCTTTGGTCGGAAAGCTTTCGTTCATGTTCCTAAAGATGAGAGATCGAAGCTTGATGCAAAGACAAGACCATGTGTGTTCTTTGGCTATGGTCAAGATGAGTTTGGCTACAAGTTGTATGATCCAGTGAAGAGAAAACTTATTAGAAGTCGAGATGTTTTTTTTAAGACCAAACCATACAAGACATTGATAGAAGTGATGAAACAGAGTCAGAAAATGGTGATGATCTGATTGATTTAGATACAGTTCCTTTGACACAACTTTCTACACAGATTGGGAATGAAATACAGAATGATCAGCTTGATAATTCAGATGAGGTAGAAGGTCATGAACAGGTTGAGGTAGATGATGATATTGAGGAACAGTTGTCAGAAACTTAAGTTCCTATAGATGTTCCACTCAGAAGGTCTGTCAGAGATCGTCGTCCATCAACAAGATATTCTGCTGATGAATATGTGTTATTGACTGACGGGGGAGAACCTGAGAGTTATGAAGAGGCTATAGAAGATGAGCACAAAAGAGAGTGGATTGATGCTATGAAAGATGAGATGAAATCTTTACATGAGAACCACACTTTTGAGCTTGTTAAATTGCCTAAAGGGAAAACCGCACTGAAAAATAAGTGGGTTTATCGAGTGAAACAACAAGAAAGCACCTCAAGACCGCGTTATAAAGTGAGATTAGTTGTCAAAGGGTTCAGTCAGAAAAAAGGTATTGACTTTGATGAAATTTTTGCCCCAGTTGTTAAAATGTCTTCGATTTGAGTTGTTATGGGTTTGGCAGCTAGCCTTGACTTAGAAGTTGAGCAGATGGATGTTAAGACTGCATTTCTTCATAGAGACCTAGATAAAGAAATCTATATGGAACAACCTGAGGGTTTTGAAGAGAAAGGCTACAAGTTGAGTTTGGCTACAAGTTGTATGATCCAGTGAAGAGAAAACTTATTAGAAGTCGAGATGTTGTTTTTTTTAAGACCAAACCATACAAGACATTGATAGAAGTGATGAAACAGAGTCAGAAAATGGTGATGATCTGATTGATTTAGATACAGTTCCTTTGACACAACTTTCTACACAGATTGGGAATGAAATACGAATGATCGACTTGATAATTCGGATGAGGTAGAAGGTCATGAAGCAGGTTGAGGTAGATGATGATATTGAGGGAGCAGTTGTCGTAAATCGAAGTTCCTATAGATGTTCCACTCAGAAGGTCTGTCAGAGATCGTCGTCCATCAACAAGATATTCTGCCTGATGAATATGTGTTATTGATTGACGGGGAGAACCTGAGAGTTATGAAGAGGCTATAGAAGATGAGCACAAAAGAGAGTGGATTGATGCTATGAAAGATGAGATGAAATCTTTACATGAGAACCACACTTTTGAGCTTGTTAAATTGCCTAAAGGGAAAACCGCACTGAAAAATAAGTGGGTTTATCGAGTGAAACAACAAGAAAGCACCTCAAGACCGCGTTATAAAGTGAGATTAGTTGTCAAAGGGTTCAGTCAGAAAAAAGGTATTGACTTTGATGAAATTTTTGCCCCAGTTGTTAAAATGTCTTCGATTTGAGTTGTTATGGGTTTGGCAGCTAGCCTTGACTTAGAAGTTGAGCAGATGGATGTTAAGACTGCATTTCTTCATAGAGACCTAGATAAAGAAATCTATATGGAACAACCTGAGGGTTTTGAAGAGAAAGGCAAAGAGAAACTTGTGTGCAAGTTGAAGAAAAGCCTTTATGGATTGAAACAAGCACCGAGGCAATGGTACAAGAAGTTTGAGTCAGTTATGGGGGAGCAAGGCTACAAAAAGACTACTTCTGACCATTGTGTTTTTGTACAAAAATTTTCTAATGATGATTTTGTGATACTATTGCTTTATGTTGATGACATTTTGATTGTTGGCAGGAATGTTTCTAGAATTGATAGGTTAAAGAAACAGTTGAGCAAATCCTTTGCCATGAAGGATTTGGGGCCAGCAAAGAAGATTCTTGGAATTCGAATAGTTCGAGATAGAGCATCCAAGAAGTTATATATGTCACAGGAGCAATACATAGAGAAAGTGCTTGAAAGATTTAACATGGACAAAGCTAAAGTTGTTAGCTCCCCTCTTTTCAGTCATTTCAAACTGAGTAGCAAACAGAGTTCTTCTAACGATAAAGAGAAGGAAGAAATGAGGAAAGTCCCATATGCTTCAGCAGTTGGGAGTTTGATGTATGCCATGGTGAGTACTAGACCTGATATTGCTCATGTTGTTGGAGTTGTTAGTCGATTTATGTCCAATCCAGGAAAACAGCATTGGGAGGCAGTCAAGTGCATCATGAGATATTTGAGAGGCACTTCCAGTTTGAAGCTCACATTTGGAAGTGGAAAGCCCTTGCTTACTGTGCTATCTTGATTCGAGATATGCAGGAGATCTAGATAACCGACGGTCTACTTCGGGTTATTTGATAACGTTTGCGGTGTGGTGCGATGTCTTGGCAATCAAGACTACGAAGTGCGTTGCACTTTCTACTACTGAAGCGAGAATATAGCTGCTGCAGCAGCGTGCAAAGAGATTTTTGGATGAAGCAGTTTATACATGATCTTGGCTTCAAGCAACAACGGTATGTGATATTCTGTGACAACCAGAGTGCTATTCATCTTGGTAAGAACTCTACATTTCATTCCAGAACTAAACATATAGATGTGAGGTATCACTGGATGAGAGATGCATTGAATGATGGCTTGTTTGAGCTTGAGAAGGTACATACGGATCATAATGGTCTGATATGCTGACTAAGAATCTACCAAGAGAGAAGCTTCAGTTTTGTCGTTCCGCTGCGGGAATGGCAAGTTCCTCCACACAGTGAATAGGGGGAGATTTGTTGGGTTTTTATTCACATTGTGAAGGCCCATCAAATAAGGTCCATTACGGCTAAGTGTTTTAAAGTGCATTTTGTCACTTTGTTAGAGAGAACACACAACAAAGGGAGAGCAGGAAAATCAGCAGCCAGAGAGAGAAACAACCTAGAGAGAGAAAGTAAATAGAGTGGAAAAGAGGTTTCTGCCCAGCTTCGGTATTTTGGCGTTTCCGAGCGATTGCACCGTTGGATCGAGCTGAAATTTGGACAGCGTGTTCTTGACACGAGGGTCTTCAATCTGAACGGTGGAGATCGGGTTTGGAGATTTCTACAGCCAGATTCCAGTGGCGATTCGGTTCCACATTTTTTTTAGATCTTTCTATTTATCTCTCTTGATTTGTGTTGTTTGTTGCCAATATTAGTTTATCTTGAGTTGTTATGTGTTGTATACCTCTAGTTGTAACTAGAGAGAACTTGTTGTAGCCCATTATCGATTATAGTAGAGATTCGACTTCGGCCCGTGGTTTTTTACTCCTCGCCTTGAGGAGGTTTTTCCACGTTAAAATCGTTGTGTTGTGCTTGATATTTCTACCACATACTTTATGTTTGCTGTTTTTCATTAGGAACACAAGAGAGGAATAATTGATCCATATTAGAATAGTGTTTATTCCCAACAATGACGACATCGTATTATTTTATTTTCTGAGTTACACATATTTTAAGATACATTTGTCTTTCCTCAAAAAAATAAATAAATAAATAAATTTGTCTACTACACATTCGGCTAAAAGCACGCCCAACATCGTAATCCTTAAGAAGGTCCTATGGTACTATTTATGGATCGATTGCCCCACTTGTGAAGCTTAGTAAGTTTCCGATTGCCCCATTTATGGATCGATTGCCCCACTAATGAATACAAATAACCACGGTTTATTTTTCCCATGGATTTTAAGCTCGAGTAAGTTTTTCACCAAAATTGGTTAGGTCAAGAACTCTATTGATATGACAATTTTTCCATCACTTTTGAAACTCCATTTCAATCAAGTAGATTGATTCATTATTGTCATTTGTCATTGATTTGATTTGATTTATTTTTTTCAAAATCAATTTCTTAAACTGATAAATAAATTTTTTTTATTTTATTATTTTTAATCTCAAGGAGGTGATTAGATTTTTGAGTTAAAAAGAGAAAAGAAGAGAAACCCGAAGAAAAAGAGAAAGTATAATGATTTGGAAATATAAATGATTTATTTGGAAATTGGTATTCTATAAAAAACAATGTTGGACAAGTATTTATTTTATACTAATCATATTACCTTAAGTGTGGTTTAAGGAGAGAATCATTTTTTAACGATTTTACTCCTAAGTCACACTTTAAATTACCTCAATCAATATAATTCTTTTTTTTAAAACACTCTCCTCACGTAAGTTTTTTTTTTCTTTCTTTAATATTCACTTTTAATGTTTCTTTAATACACTCCCTCCTTAAGCTATTATTATTATTTGAAAATGTTTTTATTATATGTTTTATGTTTAAAATATTAAATTCCTTTTTATAACTTATTTTTAGTAACTTAAAAATTAAATTTTTTATAACTTATTTTTAGTAACTTAAAAATTAAATTTAAGTTTTTCATTAATGGGACTAAATGTTGAATTTCCAAAGTTGGATAATTTCTATCTCCACAACTTTTATAACTTACAAATTAAATTTCTTTTAGTAACTCAAAAATTAAATTTAAGTTTTTCATTAATGGTACTAAATGTTGAATTTCAAAAATTGGATCATTTCTATCTCCACAACTTTTTATAACTTACAAATTAAATTTTTTTTAGTAATTCAAAAATTAAATTTAAGTTTTTCATTCATGGTACTAAATGTTGAATTTCAAAAGTTGGGTAACCTCTATCTCCACAACTTTTTTATTTGTAACTTTCATTTTCTAAAACTATATATATTGGATTTTCTCCCACAATTTTCTTATAAACAACTTGAAATTTTGCAATTCCAATTTCAATTCTCTACATTCTTTATTCCTTTTTTTATCCTATTTTTATTTGTTTCAATCACGATAATTTATTATTTGAAAGGTTTTTTTTATTATCTTCAACCGTTTAAAAGTAGAGTTTTGTAATTCATCACCATTTCTTCATCTATATATTGTTTATGTAGTTTTTTTTGTTGAGAAAATATTGTTTATGTAGTTGATTGTATAAGAGTCTTGTTTTTGGAAACTTTAACAATGTGGTTCTTTCTCTTCCCTCCCTCTTTATAATTTAAAAGAAATTTGATGTTTATTTTGTAATTCTTACATTATTCAATAGATTTTATTGTAATTTGAGATTTGTTTTTGTATGTCTTTAACCGTTGTTTTTAGTTTCTTCAAAGAATTATGAAGGTAGAAGTGAAGAGGAAGGTGACAACCATAAATAATACATGGGTTAACGAAAGAAAAGAATATGTAAAACTACATAATATCGTATGTATCTTAATGGATTTCGTTTTCTTTAAGCTTGGGTAAGATGAAATCCAAATTATTTATTTCTCTTTCTTTTATTAATATATATATATATATATGGTCATATTCTTATTAAAATATAATTATAATGTTTATTAATTTCATTTCAATTTTGAATATTTTGATTAACATTTTTTCCATGTTTAATTTGGTTTAGTTATATATGTAATCGGTTTATTTATTTATAACCTTATGATATTGTTTAAAAAAAATGTAAACAATATATATTACAGCTAGCATTATTATTAGAAAAAAACTATAACAATCAAGCAACTTACATATTTTTCCATACATTATATTTTACTTTTTTTTCTTTCTCGAGTATGTTATGTCTTTTCAATCTATGATTGTTTTTGTAAAGTACTCAAAAACAAATAAATAAACCAAATTTCGTAAAATAAAAATAAATAAATCCAAAAAAAAACTAAAAGAAGTAAATGAATGTCATTATTGATTTAACAAAAATAAAATATATTTAAGAGTATGATAATGATGATCTAAATAAAAAAGAGTATCATACTAATAATAATAAAAAAACTAAAACATTCAATCAACTTACATATTTCTCCCTACATTATATTTTACTTTTTTTTTCTTTTTACCGTATATTGTGTCTTTTCGATCACTACTATTGTTTTTGTAAAGTATTCAAAAACAAATAAATAAACCAAATTTCATAAAATACAAATAAATCAATCAATAAAAAAAAAAGTAAATGAATGTCATTATTGATTTAACAAAAAAAAAGTGTTAAATAAAATGTATTTAAGAGTATGATAATGATGATCTAAATAAAAAAGACTATCATAATAATAATAACATTCTAAGCACTATTAATTTGGACAAAGAAGGCATACAAAATCATCACTCAATTTTTTTGACAAAAAAAAAAGGTTCAATACTTCATAATTTTTTTTTTATATATCTTAAGAAAATAAATGAAAAAATAGTATTAATTTTCAAAATATAAATATTTGTATAATAATAAAAACTATCTTTAAATGTTAGAAAGATTAGTATTCAAGTCCCATCATGCATCATATAATAACCAGTTGATTACAGGTTCGAGTGTCAAATATTGTTGAATTTTAAAAAAAGAACTATGTTACAATTTTTTAATTAAAAAATAAATAAAATTGTTTCTTCGTTTTTATCATTATCTTCATTTTTATTATATTAAAATGGTTATAGTATGATTTTTATACTATATATATAAAGACCAACACCAAAAATCATTTTTGGAATAGCTTTTTCGAACTCTAATTTTTATGTACGTATCTATTATTTAAGTGAACGACTATTTTTTTTTTAATTACTACTATCAATTTACTTTGCGTCTATATTTTTTTAGGTGGTTAAGACATCTATTCATTATTATGTGGTCGAAAATTTCAATATTCCTCCCATACATTTATTATCTTACGAAATAAATTGAGAATATTTCAATTATAATACTTTTTCGCCCCGATATAATTTTGTTTGTAAAAAGATCATGAAGCAAGAAACACGTGTTTTTATCCAAATTAAAAAATAAAACTAAATCCAAATAAATAGGTTGAAATGCAAAGAGAGAAAATAATGTTAAAAATTATATTAAAAAAATGAATAAAGATAAACATTTAAAAAAATAGAGACAAAATTTAGTAATTTGAAAGAAAAAAAATCAAAATATAAACATGATGCAACGCATGTTACAGTTTTCTAGTTTGTTAAAATGTAATAATGGTGTAATTTGGATTTATTAATAAATTTAATATATTTTATTTATATTATATGATTGAAAATTAAAAAAAAGGTGTAAAGAGACATTTGATAAAATTAGATAAAAATATATTTTATGGTATATTATAAAGTTTAAAAATAAAAAAGATTTAATATGATATTTAATAAGATTAAATAAAAAAATTAATATAATGTTAGAGGAGGAATTTAAAAAGAGTTCATAACCTAAAAACAAACCCTCCCCTCACCCTCATTCTCCAAAACACCAAATTTCAAATAGCCCCCAAAAAGCCACCTTCCTCTCTGCCCCAAATATTCCCTCCTCTCCTATATTCTTGTAAAGAGAAAAATTTCGTACTTCCTAAAAAATATTTAATACAGATTTTTCATGACAGAATAATGTATCAAATGATTATATAAAAAATGTATATATAAAAATAATAATTCGAGATCTAAAAATCATATATTGAAGTAGAGGTTCATCATTGCCCTACAAACATTGAGTATAAACTAAGGGCTTGTTTGGCTAGGGCGGAAAGGGAAAGGAAGGGAAGGGAAAGGAAGTGAGAGTAAATTGGTGTTTGGTGGGAAGGGAAGATAAAAGAAATGATAGTAAATTGGTGTTTGGTGAGATAGGAAGAGAAGATAAATGAAATGAAATGATAGTAAATTGGTGTTTGGTGGGATGAGAAAAGTAATGAAGTGATGTTTTTTTATTAAAAAAATAGGTATTAAGTTCACCTGAGACATATTAGTTATAATATTTTTCCAATATTAAGTTCACTCTCTGTGTGTGGTTTTCCCAAATATTGTATATGTAATTGTACGTATTTCCCAGCCATTTCCTTCCCTTTCTTCCACGTATCCCTCTATTCACCATCTTCGACCTCCGTTCTCCATCTCAATTGTAATAAGCAAAATTAAAATGGTTATGTTAAAAAGTGAGATATCAAAATTGAGAAGCTTTTGAAATTTAAAAAAGAAAAAAAAAAAAAAAAAGAGCTTCAACCATGGCGGTCGAAGCTACTACTCTCTTCCACCATCCAAAACACCGTTCAAAAGCGTCGTTGAGGAAGAAAGAGAACGTAAAATTGATTCTTTAAAAAAAAAAAAACATAAATTGAAGAACTTCACGCGCCGGGTTGGAAAAGAGTTACGCGCCGTGATATTTTTCTTGCGTGGATTAAACACGCCTAACAAATATATCCCGCCTGTTTTAATCTTTCCGGTGGGCCAAACAAATATAACACAACTCATCCCATCCCTTCCTGGCCCATATAAGCTCCCCAAACATGCCCTAAGTAGTTCTTAGAAAGTACTAGAATTTTAACACGGCGTTGTACGTGATAATTTTTTAAATAATAAATTTTATATATTTATTTAATAAAATATGTCAATTTGGTACAATAAATAGTAAGTATATATATATAATATAAGTTGTTTCTTACCTTTTGCACTAAATTTAAATCATCAAATAATAATTTCAATATAATATTGAATTTTATAACTATTTTTTCACGTTAGTTAAATTTATTAAAAAAAATTTACATTTATGTTAAAAAATAGTTAATATTTTATTTTGAGCTTAAAAAATAATAGGTGTTATTATTTTTTTTAAAAAAAACTTAATAAAATTTATCACATTAAAATTAAATTTTATCTCTCATTTTTAAAAATCGATATTCTTTCATTTTTTTCACAATTTATCTATTAATAGACTAATTACTATTGAATTATAAAATTTATAAGAGTTATATCATAATTATAATTGTAAATATAAATAAGCTAAATATAATTATTAGTATACATCTATGAACTTACCTTTAATTTCAAATGATAATTTTATCATTCTTAAAAAAAAAATTCATATCTCCAAGTCTGAACAATTGAGTAACAAAAGATCCCTACACAAATTATCGCAACAAATGAAAAGTTAGATGAAAGCTAAGCTAAATAATCCAACAAAATAAGATAACTAAATTTTTTATTATAAAACAAAAAGAAACCAAGAAAGGTAACC
Source organism: Sicyos edulis (assembly GCA_036507275.1). NCBI lineage: Eukaryota > Viridiplantae > Streptophyta > Magnoliopsida > Cucurbitales > Cucurbitaceae > Sicyos > Sicyos edulis. Next base: position 35,144,826 of record CM071848.1, on the reverse strand, counting down.
TCAAGCAAAGAGAAAGTTTCAAATGTGTTTATAAACAAAATATATAGAGAACTATATACATAGTAATATTATGAAATCATTATTACCAAACTTCTGGAACTAAAGAATTCATGCATTTTAGCCTCAGTTTTCAAACATTTTTTTCAAGATCTCTAAATCTTTTTTTGAAAGGCAACAATTATGCAAAAAAGATACCTACAAAAATTATTTCACAAAAGAAAAATTAGATGAAAGTTAAGCTAAATAATCCAACAAAAATAAGATAACTTATTATAAATAAAAAAACACACAAAGAAAAGTAAATCCAAGCAAACAGAATCTGAAAGTGTTTTCGTAAACCAAATGTAGAGAACTATTTATAGGATTGAAAAATTCAATTTTTTATTTTAATTAAAATATAAAATGTCAAATAAAATATATGAGATTTGTTAAAAGTACCTTATTTTCTAGGTTATAAAGATGATGAAAATTTAAATGATATTGAAAATATCTCCATTTGATTGTTGAAATCTCTTATCTTCTAATTTAGTCATAAAATCTATAATATTTGATAAAAACATCTTATCTTCTACGATGAAAATCTAAATGATATGATAAATATTTTCTACATTATTTGCATTTAATTTTTTTTTTATATTCCAATAAATGACAGGTTTGTAATTTAGGGTATGACTTAAAAGCTAAAATCGTCCAAAAATAATTTTTACCTTAAGCCACAGTTTAAGGTAAGTATGATAAGTATGATAAAAATATTGCCAAATTAAAAGTTTCAATATCTTCTCATTAATAATAATAATAAATTAATTATTTCAAATTAAAAAAAAATATATTTATACAACTTTAAGGGGTTATTTGTTTGACATATTTGAGTAGAAATTAGTATTAGGACTTATCAACTCCTCCTCAAAACCTACACCAAAACAAGTTTTTATTAACTTATTCTCATTTATACTTTTAAAATAACTCTCATTTCTAACCATTTATTTTTAATCATTTATTTATAACTACTCAATCATTTCTAATCACTTATTTTTAATCATTCCTATAAATCAATCAAAATAACTCATTTTTAATCATTTTTTTTAACTACTAAAAATAAATACTCATTTTTAAATCTACATCCAAACAAGATTTTGACTCAAACTTCTCTACACAAAAACTACATTCAAATGAGTTTTTGACACAACTCTCAATTTTTAACTACTCATTACAACTCTTCAATATCACTCCTTAACCCAAAAATTACTTAAATATGTCAAAAAAACAGCCCCTAAGCGTAGTTACATTTAATTATCATCATTCTAAAGATTATTTCAAAAAAAATTTAAAAAAGATCATGATTCTAAAGCTGGAAAATTGGGTTAAATTAAAAGAAAATGGCACAGTGAACAATCACACGTTGTTTTGTTTCGAAATTTAAATCCGTGGATCAAGAAAGAAGAAAAAATGATAGATAATAATACACATGGAATTAACTTGATAAAACTATATAATCTCGAACATTATTATATTTAAAATTCACTTGAAACAAAACCACGTCACGGATTCTATGCAGCTAACCAAAAAAAAATAAAAATAATAATTAATGAAGGCTCACGGCGGCGGCGGTCGGTTCCGGCGAGTCAAGCTTTCGGCGATCTGAGTGAGCGAGTGAAGGTTACAACGGACGATGGTGTCAACGAAGACGCGCGTATCCTCCTGGGTGTTTCCCGGCGGGACATCGACGACGTAAGATTCCACCACGACGGTGCCGTCGCCGCCGTCCGGGTGGAGCGTCGTCACGGAGCGGTAGTTGGAGAGGCGGTGTTCGCCGCCGATGACCCTGAAGCTAATAATATGGCGTTCGTCGTCGAGGATCTCCAGCCGCTCGGTGCTGTTCGCCGCCGGAAGCCCGGAAATGACGCGGACTTCACGGAGGCTGCCGACGTCGCCGTCGCCGACGATGACGTGGCAGCTCTTCACGAAGTGCTTGTACGCCTGCGGGTTGTCGAATCGCCGGACGACGGACCAGACGGTGGAGACGGGGGCGGCGATCTCTTGCACCACGGCGGAGTAGCACTGGTGGTTCGATGCAGCGGTGTGGTTGTGGTAACGCGCCACCGCGTCCGGGACTGTGGTGGCGCGTGACGGAATTGGGCGCTTGAAAAACGCCGGCACGTGGGCTATGCGGTGGGCGGCGGCGGAGGATTTCGGGGGATTGGGAGGCATTTACGGCGGCGGGGTTGTGGGTTTGATTTGCTCCGGTGGCGGCAATGGTCAGAGTTTCAATTTGTTTTGCAATTTCCAATTTTTTTTTTGCGAACAAGTTTATGCGAAGTACATGTGAGGGCAAGAGGCCAACTTGGATGATCAAAATGACGCAACTACCCTTTTTATTTTCTTTGTCGTTTAGGAGAATTTTATTTTAATTCAATTTCATTCAGTATAAAGTTTAGTTTAGTTTTTCTTTTTCTTTTTTTGTAAACAAGGATAAAGTTTAGTTATATCTCTGTATATATGTGGAAAAATTTTATAAAGTTTTTATAAATATTATTCCAATTTTGTTTTTGTTCCTTTTATAAATATTAAAAAGAAGTCAAGAGTTGTTTCAGAAAAAAAAAAAAAAAAGTAGAGAGAAAAATATTCTCTCTTTTTTTAATGTTTTTTACTTAAAATATTATTTTTCTACATCAAAATGATTTTGTTGAAATACAACAAAATAATGGTTTTGTAGAGTTATAGAGTTTGGTAAATCAAATGTAATATAATTGTGGTGATCACATAAATACTTTTTTTACCTTGAAATATGATATATTCTAAAAAATAAAACCTTGAAATATATGTGAAAACATTTAATTTAGGTAAATATATATATATTTATTTATTTATAAAAATTAAACCTACTCTACTAAAAAAATAAATAAAAAAATAAAAAATAAACCTACCACTACTACTCCATTATATGATTTTTATTACTTTCATATTTATATTTTATTCATATTTTTAAAAATAAAACTAAAATTTGATAGCCAAAAAAAATTAGCTTCCAAATATTTGTCTCTATTTTTAATCCGAATTTAGAAAAAAAATGAAATTATTATGAAAAACTTACAAGATTAGTTAAATTTAAAAATAATCGTAAATATAGTCAATTTTAAAAAAATTAACAAATATAATCATTAAGTATTAATGAAAATATACTTTCTCAAAAAAAAAAAAACAATTATTAATGAAAATATTTTATTTATGAATATTTATAATACATAATACTATATAAAATTTTAAAATTTACCTACATTTAATAAATACTAGAATTTTGGAACGTGCCTTGCACGGGAGATTTTTTCTGGCATGTGAGATTATATTTTTATTTATTAAAATACTTCTAAATAATATATATATATATATATTTATAAATTTTAAATGAGTAAGTAAAATATTTATTATCTACTTTATTTAAAAATCTCATACAACCTAGTTCAAGATAAAAGTGAAATAAAAAAATATACATATCATAATTTTCTTTAAAAATTATGGAATAAATTAAACTTCTTTAAGAAATAAGTTTTCGTCATGCTAAAATCTTACTTTGTACCCAATATATTTTTTTCATTCATTTATTATTTTATTTTAATCTACGAACATCGAAACCATCTTTTCAAAAAAAAAAATCTCGAAACCATCACCTCTCTAAAATCTTAAAAATCATATTTGTGCTTTCTTATTTCATCTTACATTTTATAAATAAAAAAAAAATAAAGAAAATATTGAAATTTTTTTTAAAAAAACTCATAAAATCTATTATGTACCTCTTCTACGAATTTTGATGAAACATAAGTTTTTTAAATATTAATTTAAAACATAATATTATATTAAACCTATTGTTCTCTACAATAATAATAATGGTGTATAAATTTATATTTAAATTAAAAAAATATATAATTAGTAAAATTAATAAAATTTAAATAGCTTCGTATGACAAAATGTGAGTAGTACTTCAATGATATCACGTATCACAGAATAAGCAACAAATTACATGTTAAGTCATATTTATTATAATAATAAAAAAAAATATGAAAAATATAATAATTATAAAAAATTACCTTTCATTAATGGAAGAATGTGATAAACATTTCTTCAAAATTTTAAATACTTCATAAATTTAAAAGAAAATTATAAATTAAAGTTGAAGCATAAAATAAAAAGAATTACACAAAGAAAACATAATAAAAATAAAAATAAATGAAGAAGAAGAAAATGTTATGTACAACAAATTAAATACATATTGAAAAAATCGTTCTTTACCTTCGACGACAACCGTTCCCACGAACACAACTCAGTGCACCAATGCTAAGACTCCCAACCCAAACAAAATCTGTAAATTTGTGTAACATCAAAAGAATTATTAGTAATTTGAATTTTGAAGACAATAAATTTGTGGTATTTATAGAAAAAGTTGCAACGCAAGATCTTCTTTAAATTTGAAAAAAAAAACTCAATATCTTCATTTGATTTTATACCTATTTAGTTTGAAGATACTAAATTTTAATAATTAATAATAATAATAATAATAAGTCACATTTTAAATAATAAAGATAAAGATAAAAGATAGAGAATATTACGCTGATTCTCTTATTTCTAACTTAATTTATGAAATTTGCTAAAAATATATTATTTTCTAGATGATGAAAATCTAAATATCTAAATAATCTAAATAATATTATAAATATATTTGCATTTTTTTTATATTTGAATAGAAGATTATGACATGTTTGTAATTTAGGGTGTGGCTTAAGGGTAAAATCGTCCAAAAATGATTTTTCACCTAAGCCACATTTTAAAGTAATATGATATGATATGATATTTCGTAAAAACAGTCCATCTATGGCAATTTTTAAATTATAAATAAAGGATTCTAATACTGCCGCAATAAATAAAAAGAAAATTGTGGTTATTATAATTCTTTCAGGGGTTGTTTGTTTGACATATTTATGTAGTTTTTGTGTTAAAGAGTTATATTGATGAATTATGTTGAGTTAAAAATTGAAAGTTGTGTCAAAAACTCGTTTGGGTGTAGTTTTTGTATAGAGGAGTTAGAGTCAAAACCTTGTTTTGATGTAGATTTAAAAATGAGTAGTTATTTTTAGTAGTTAAAAAAGAAATGATTAAAAATGAATGGTTGAAAATGAGTTATTTTGATTGATTTGAAAGTAATTATTAAAAATAAATGGTTAGAAATGATTGAGTAGTTATAAATGAATGATTAAAAATGAATGGTCATAAATGAGAGTTATTTAACGAGGAGGAGTTAAAAAAAACTCGTTTGGATGCAGGTTTTTAAGGAGAAGTTAATAAATCCTAGAACTAACTCATCCCTAAATATGTCAAACAAACAGTGTAACAGCCCAGTTTCCTATTCCAGTTTTCGAGGTGCCTTCGGGTCAAGATTCGGTTGTTTGGTTGGGTTTTAGAGCCGTTTGGACCCTTGGGGGTATTTTGGTCTTTTGGCTCCCCGGGCAGGATTTGTGGTTTTCTGGGCTTCGAGGAAGCTCCTGCCTTTGTCGAGGCTTGTTTGTTGGTGGCTGCGAGTCCCGTGGTGTTTGGGCTAGTCGGTTGGATGCTCGGTTGTGGTTTGGGCTTTGGCAAAGTGTTGGTTGGTTGTGTGTTTCCTTTGGGATTCGAGCCCGGGCCCTTAGTGTTGCTTTGGGAGTTGGATTTAAGTGAGTTTGTGTAACGACCCGACCCGAATGGGGTTCTAAATAGGCCATTACCTCAATGCATGCATAAAAATCAACAATAGAATTTGCAATAGGGTTGTTTCGGATTCTAAGTAAAAACCAAAAACCGGCAAGAGTTCATTTAAAAAGTCAATACAAAATTCTTGAAACCTGTCCCTGTTTCCAAGCACCTGTTCCAAGACAAATACATTTCCAAACATACTCTGATCAGAGATTTATTTAAAACATACAAACTTTACAACAATGCTAGAATCCGGAAATACATTGAAAACACCCTAGGGCTCCGTGCCCAACTACATGCATTCAGAGAGGACATTTAAATCATAAACATAAATCTCAGAGTTGAACAACGGGTTTCCATGATCACGCTCCTCCTCCTCCACCCATCCCGCCTCGCGCCATGGTTTCTGAAAGATAAGTAAGGGTGAGTAACGAATTACTCGGTAAGAATCCCCAACCGGGGTACAATACGATATAAATGGTCATCTAGCCGAAAGATAAGCAAGCTATGAATATAAACACAGATAGAGCACATAGCTTAGCCCACACTTGGGCCTCGGATGCCAACTCAGGGTCTTAGTCCGGAAATCAAACACCACACAACATATCACACAAGTCGCGCCTATACGAGAAACAAGTCTCGGCCTCTCACTGCTCATCTCGTCGACGAAAGGTACACTGGCTCACAATCCCGAGGAGCTCTCGATCGTGGCGCTGTAATGAGCGTAAGCATGCACCGCGTGCTACTGCGCAACTATGGGGGTTGCTGTGGTGCAAGGCAAGCTGCCCATATCCATCCACCACGCCTAACTAAATCTTTGGATCGGTGTCACCGACATAGGGGTGTGAGACCTGGACACGTAAACTATGTCAGCCTGAACCACCGCACCTGGGGCCAAGAAACGGTCGTGGTAGGCTTACACCAGAAGCCGCCTTGCCTTAACAGTGGCAATCGGGGGCTACCGCCAAACATGCCGAGGACATGCCGGCTGCGGGGGCGAGGCAATGCCAAGTCATCATCCCGACCGTTGGGGCATTTAACGACCGCCACCCTCACCCAAGATTGCGGGGCCTACCGCTTGGGTTAGCTAATCCCTCACGGGGTCAGGGGACGGAATGACTTGCTCGACGTCCCCGCCATGGATGCAAGGTTCTTTATGCATCAGCCCGGATGATGCTATCTACCGCACTTCTAACCCGCCTAGCAAGCGACAAACAATTCCATAAAATCCAATACGTGCTCAAAGAGAATACAACGAGCCTAGCATAATACTACGAAGCAAGGGCAGATACGAGCATGCCGAGAAAGGAACAACCTAGCATGGATTAACATGAGAATTAACCGGGAAAGTCATGCTAATCGGGAATTCAGATTAGAGCACTTATCACCAAACATGTCAATAAACACAAACAAGCATACAATCAAGAATCGCATAATATATCGCAGGTCCACACAACTCGGTAAGAAATCCTTACCGGCCGTAAGACCTCTAAACACAAGAAACCTAAGCCGCGATCGAACCCAGAGCTAGCTAGCGAGAACCTAACAAAAACAACAATAATTACAATCAAAAGGCCCAAATATAATAAAACAAATAGGGCTCGGCTAAGGAGCAACTCACGAGGCACTACCGACACGCTGAACGGGCCGGGGGGCACGGCTTAGGCAAAGAACTGCAGTAGCAGAGTAAGCGCTGGGCGCGGCCGGGCTGGCTGGGCGCTGGCTGCTCTGGCAAGGGGCGCTACTGACATTTGGCAGCGGCGCTGGCTGCTTTGCGGCGCTGGAAGGCCTTGCGCGAGCGCGCAGCGAAAGCAGGAGGCGGCGCGGCTGGCGCGAAGCTTCAAGCACAGGCCGCGCGCCTCGACACGGCGCTCTGAGTGGGCACGACTCGAGCGGCTCAGGACAGGCGACGCGCGAGCGCGGGAGGGACACGGACCAGCGGGCGGCGAGGGCGTGCTGGCCGGGCGACGCCGGGCGGGCGCGCGACGCGCTGGCTGGCGTGTTGGGGCGCGCGGACGCGGGCGAGCTGGCCGGCTCGCGACGCTGGCTCTGGCTGGCCGGGCGTGGGCGAGCTCGGGCCTGGCTGCTCGCGACGCTGGCCTGGCCGGCGTGGGTGTGGTGGCGCGCGAGGCAGGGGCTCGGGCGCTGGGCGAGCAGGGCTAGGTCGGCAAGGTGGGGCTCGGGGAGAGAGAGAGAGAGAGAGAGAGAGAGAGAGAGAGAGAGAGAGAGAAAATGCATTTTGGGGAAAAAGAAGAAAAGAAAAAGAGAAATAAAAAGGAAAAATGGGAAAAAAGGGAAAAATGGGATTTTTAATTCCATTTTCCATCCTTATCCACTTAAAACCTCAAAATCCCATTTCCCGGCTTCCTCCTTCGAGACCCGACCGAAGCAATCTATTCCAATAAATCAAACTCACTTAAATCTAACTCCCAAAGCAACACTAAAGGCCCGGGCTCGAACCCCAAAGGAAGCACACAACCAACCATCACTTAGCAAAAATCCCAAATCACAACCGAACTTCCAAACGACTAGCCCAAACATCTCGGGACTCGCAGCCCACAACAAACAAGCCTCAACAAAGGCAGGAGCTGCCTCGAAGCCCTGAAAATCCACAAATCCCGCCTTGAGGAGCAAAAGACCAAAATGCCCCTAAGGGAAAAGCAGACTTTAACGGCCCAACCGAACCACTGAATCTGAACCGGAAGCTCCTCGAGAACCGGGATAGAAAACTGGGCCGTTACAATACTCCCTCCTTATAAGACTTTCGTCCTCGAAAGTCCTAAGACGAAACGGCTCTAGGAATACTCCACTGATTCCTAGCCAACTGAACTTCTCGGCCAACAACACCAACCTTCTTCGAAAACCAAACCCTCTTGGGTTCTCAAAGGCTCAAGGCCACAATGCCATCCAGACTGCCAAACACTAAACACCGAAGGAAAACAAATGCGAAAATCCTGACGGCAAACCACATCCTCAACTCGCACCAACTCTCAACGGTGCTACTCACAGCAAACTCGAGGACTGGCCACAAGCTCTGAAATTCTACACCACGCACTGGCAAAACTTTTTCGAATGCCCACAGCAGAACCTTCTAGATTCCGAAACCAAACGGCCTACTCTTACTTCACAAGAGACCAATGAACCTCAAATCTTGCCCTCTGACCTTACGAAATCCAATGGAATCACCAACTGGCGACTGATCAAAAAACAAACTTCTCCAACTAGAACGCGACCACAACACTTAAGCAACCATCTAAAGGAGAAAACGCCGAACCAAAGGCAAGGGCACCATCCTGGTACACCAGACGGCTAACAACACTCCCACCAGCTGAACTTCAGCTACGACCACCTTAAAAGACCAGAGCTAAGCACAGGCTCCACTCGGCCAAACCAACAAACTAGAGCTCCTCAACGGCCGAGCGCAAACTTTCCAAAGAAAACCTACCAAAATTCCTCTCAAGGAAAACTCGGGCTGCAAGGACTAAACCCTCATAGGGCTACCAGCAACACAACAGCTTGAGGAAAACAGCCCAAAGGCTAACCAACCAATGCCACGGCAACTCTGTGCCAACTCTCTCAATCGAGGCTCATTTAACGCCAGCTCGCGAAAGCACAACAACAAGAAGCAAAGCCCGAGAAGGAATTGCTCGTGAGAACTCAACTCAAGCTCATCGCGAGCAAAGCTCGCCTCCAAGCTACCACTCAACTCTTAAGATCCAACTGGCTACTTAGAGGACTTCTCCTTTAAGCTTAGGTCTAACTCAACCTCCAACCAGAAGCTCCACTCCCGAAACCTCACAAGGAAAACGGATGACGACAACCTCCAAGCTTACGGATCCTGAGCCACACGAATCCGCAAGACCACCTCACAAGCTAACACTCGAGGCTGGCATCCAAGGAGCAACTCAACCACCACAGAGGCAAGGGGAAAAGGAAATCTTCAATCCCCAAAGAACCAACAACTTGCCAGAACAACTCAACTCTTCTTGGTGGCCTCCCGCTCTTGCGGGAACAAACAACTCTTGCTTGCTAACAACACAAAGCAGGGACACTCTCGCTGGGCTGACTGCTGCGCGCTACTATGACCAACTACACAACTCAGGAGCTAAGCTGACTCCTGCCAAACGGGAAACGACTTCCCAGCAAGCAAACTCCAGAAGGGCAGCGAACTTCACACACGCTCGCTAACTTGCTCAACCCAAGGCAACAGCAACCAACTCTCTTGGAAGCAACACCCAAGAGAAAACTCAACCAATCGGACCACCAATCCGAAACTAACAGCACTTGCTCAACTGCCGAGGGAGGGGTCAACTCCCAAAACTTACTGACTAGGAACAAGACCTCAGGGCAACGGCCTCCAGCTAGAACCGAACTAGCTCTCGAAACAACAAAAGAGCCAAATCTTGGCCAAACACTCACAAGAGGCAGAACAACCCTTACTGCAGCCTCTAGAACACCATCCAAGAATCCGCTTAACTGGACAAACGACTACTTCCAAGCAGCCAACAAACTTTTCCTTCAAGCTAGCGCTTCCACCATCAACTCCAAGACCAAGGGAGTAACCTGACAACTCCCCGAAGGAAACGACTCTTAATAACAGACAACCAAGGAGCTGAGAACTCCACATACGCTCACTGTCTTGCTCCACTAGAGCAACAACATCTAATCTCGCGGGGCAACAACAGGGTCCACCACGCAATTTGAACCTCCAAAAGCCAAACGGGGCAACTCAACATCTTGAAAACAGGAACAAAACCAACAGGGCACGAACCATTCGCCCCACGAGCAAAACTAATCTCAAGCAACTCCAATCCACACCTTGGTCGACACCAAGCATCAACTTGCCACCACACCGGAACCAATCCGGACTTGACTCCAAACAAACACTAGCTTGCTAGTCTACCAAGACTGCTAGCAACTCCACCGAGGCTACAAACTACACGCCTCCAGCTAGCCAACTGAAAATCACTAGCTGGGCCTGACTGAGCTCTAGAGAGGCTCTCCACAACCTAGGATTCTCCGACAACCCTCGACACACACACTGCCGGCATACGATCCAACAGACCACTGCCTGAACAAACAACTCCAATTTCCAGCATCCCAACCATGCTGGCCAACTCCAACTCCTTGGGAACCTAGAGGACCCGAAACGCTCTAGCACGCGTCATCCTCCTACTCAAAGCATCGGCCACAACATAACTTCTACCCAAGGAAGGATCCGAACAACTCTCTTAGCCATGACGATCAGAAACCACGCGGCTTAGCTACCACCGCTCTTGTTCAGTTTCCAACTGAACTCCAACCAACGATCAACAAAAAGATCCACCAACCAAGCTTAGGTCCAACTTAACAAATCTTGCCTAAGCAACAACTTGATACCACGAGCACGGTATCCTTACCACCTCAACCAAAGCCTTACAACAACCATCTGGAGTCCAACTTCTCCAGGAACTGAGCACTAGATCTCCAAAGCAAACCCTACATGGATCTGAAACTCTCGCCACGGAACGAACCACACAAAACACACTTGTGTGCACAACTCTCAACCTTCCTTTAGAGATCCAAGACTAACAAGCGCTTTTCCAAAAAGCAACGCTAACTCCTGGCAGAGATACAAACAATCCAAGGAACACCAAAAGTTCCATCTCCACACGATACTCGAAGCTGAGGCAACCTTGCTCTACCAAAGCATAACAATGCCAAACCAAACTTACTTTGTACCAAGCCTCTACCAAGGGTGCTTACCCCTAAGGCATCAAAAACCTCTCGCAAGGCATCAGCTCATCTCGCCTCATAGGCATCCAACTCATCTCATGAGCATCCAACTCAGGATCCCTCTGCTAGACCAAACTCGCATCTACGATGCTCAATTCTCCTCAGATTAAGGCACTCGAAGGTAGTTGACCGCACTACCAACCACAAAGAAAATCTCTTGGCCTTAACACTAGCGCGAGACTCACGCGCACCAACACTTGCCAACTGCCAACCTGCTGACTTACTCAACCTCCAGAAACACTGGGAAGAGGCTCCGGCTCCTCTTGAGCATCCTTTCGCTTGAAGTCCATCGACTACCACTGAACTAGCCCTTTTTGCACGACCTACACAGGTGCAACTACCAAAAACGGATCCAAGGCTAAAGGAGTGCACTAAACTCCGAACGGCATAGAACCATCTGCTATGCCCAAGCCAAACTCAAGCCTCAACCAGACTTAGTGCCAAAGTGGCACACCAACCAATGCACCTCAAGTGCCACTACTACCAAAACCACATCTTACTACCAATGGGGCCAACAAGGTCACAACCTCAAGTGACAAGAACTCTGGCTAGGCATACAAGGGCTCCAACTCAAAAATCATGCCTATGGCATCTCATCAAACCGAAGGCTCACCGCCTACCCTTGCACCTCCACATGATGCTCAACAAAACTCTGGCCGGCTCTCTCAACATGCAGCAGCTAGCTCCACTCTACCAAACATCTGAGGAAAACACCAACGGATCCAATCCGAAGGGAACATCGCCATTGCACCCTTTAACCACGTGGTTAAAACATCGGCTGCAAACAACAACACTTTACAGGAGCACAAAAATGCCTCAACAATCTCCTCGAAGGCTGCCAACTCTGCAGCTACTCACTGGGCAATCAAACAATCTGCTAAAACTCAAGATCAACACTTGAGCTACCCAGGCTAGTCCACACGGGGACCTGCTCCACAACATCCACATAAGCACAATCATAGCTAACTCCTCTCTTGGAGTGGCACTCCAAGGCAAAGCACCTCCACCCTCTCACTAGGGGAAAACCAACAGCCCGGGCCACAATTGGCCTCACGGAGTCCAAACTCGCTCCCACGGGGACGATGTCCTGGGGCATCCGAATCAATCTGGATACCTCAACAAGCCACTAAACAAATCGCTTGCGTGATCGCTGGGAAAGTTGGCATGATGGCTCACTAAGCCCAAACCAACAACGAGTCGAGAACACCGCTCGTCTCGCTCCACAACACTACACAAGGCATACACAAGATGGCCAGTATTGTAAATTCTTAACCCTTTTTTCTTTCTAAAACAATAAACCTAGGCGCACTGATGACTGTTGAGTGTCTTGGTGATCATGGAAGGATGACCTACAACAAAAGGTCGATCCACAGAATCTATGACTCGAGCTCGATACCAATCAGAATGACCCGACCGAATGGGGTTCTAAATAGGCCATTACCTCAATGCATGCATAAAAATCAACAATAGAATTTGCAATAGGGTTGTTTTGATTCTAAGTAAAAACCAAAACCAAGCAAGAGTTCATTTAAAAGTCAATACAAAATTCTTGAAACTCGTCCCTGTTTCCAAGCACTGTTCCAAGACAAATACATTTCCAAACATACTCTGATCAGAGATTTATTTAAAACATACAAACTTTACAACAATGCTAGAATCCGGAAATACATTCAGAAAACACCCTAGGGCTCCGTGCCCAACTACATGCATTCAGAGGACATTTAAATCATAAACATAAATCTCAGAGTTGAACAACGGGTTTCCATGATCACAGCTCCTCCTCCAGCCATCCTGCCTCGCGCCATGGTTTCCTGAAAGATAAGTAAGGGTGAGTAACGAATTACTCAGTAAGAATCCCCAACCGGGGTACAATACGATATAAATGGTCATCTAGCCGAAAGATAAGCAAGCTATGAATATAAACACAGATAGAGCACATAGCTTAGCCCACACTTGGGCCTCGGATGCCAACTCAGGGTCTTAGTCCGGAAATCAAACACCACACAACATATCACACAAGTCGCCCTATACGAGAAACAAGTCTCGGCCACTCACTGTCTCATCGTCGACGAAAGGTACACGGCTCACAATCCCGAGGAGCTCTCGATCGGCGCTGTAATGAGCGTAAGCATGCACCGCGTGCTACTGCAGACTATGGGGGGTTGCCAGGGTCTGAAGGCAAGCTGCCCATATCCGATCACCACGCCTAACTAAATCTTTGGATCGGTGTCACCGACATAGGGGTGTGAGACTGGACACGTAAACTATGTCGGCTGAACCACCGCTTTGGGGCCAAGAAAGCGGTCGTGGTAGGCTTACACCAGAAGCCGTCCTTGCCTTAACGGTGGCAATCGGGGCTACCGCCAAACATGCCGAGGACATGCGGCCGCCGGGGACGAGGCAATGCCAAGTCATCATCCCGACCGTTGGGGCATTTAACGATCGCCACCCTCACCCAAGATTGCGGGGCCTACCGCTTGGGTTAGCTAATCCTCACGGGGTCAGTGGGGCGGAATGACTTGCTCGACGTCCCCGCCATGGATGCAAGGTTCTTTATGCATCGGCCCGGATGATGCTATCTACCGCACTTCTAAACCGCCTAGCAAGCAAGCAAACAATTCCATAAAATCCAATACGTGCTCAAAGAGAATACAACGAGCCTAGCATAATACTACGAAGCAAGGAATGATACGAGCATGCGTAAAGGAACAACCTAGCATGGATTAACATGAGAATTAACCGGGGAAAGTCATGCTAATCGGGAATTCAGATTAGAGCACTTATCACCAAACATGTCAATAAACACAAACAAGCATACAATCAAGAATCGCATAATATATCGCAGGTCCACACAACTCGGAAGAAATCCTTACCGCCGGAAGACCTCTAAACACAAGAAACCTAAGCTGCGATCGAACCCGAGCTAGCTAGCGAGAACCTAACAAAAACAACAATAATTACAATCAAAAGGCCCAAATATAATAAAACAAACAGGGCTCAGCTCGGGAGCAACTCACGAGGCACGGCTGACACGCTGAACGGGGGCGGCGGCACGGGCTTAGCGCAACTGAAACTGGCGCAGACAGCGCTGGGCGCCAAGGGCTGGGCGCTGGCGCGGCTGCTCGGGCTGGCGCTACTGACACGGCGCTGGGGCGCAGCTGCTCGCGCAGGGCGCGTAACGCGCGCAGCGAGCAGCAGCAGGAGGAAAGCGCGCGGGGCGCGAGCTTCAGACAGGACGGCGGCGCGCCTCGACACGGCGCTACAGGGGCACGACTCGGAGCGGCTCGGCACAGGCGACGGCGGCAGCGAGCGCGGAGGACACGGACGACAGGCGGCGCGAGCGCGGTGGCTGGCGCGACGCCGGGCGGGCGCGCGACGACGCGGTCGGGCGTGCTGGGGCGCGCATGACGCTGGGCGAGCTCGGGCGGGCTCGCGCGACCAGGCTCTGGGCCTGGTGGGCGTGGCGACAGCGCGAGGCGAGGGCTCGGCGGCCGGGCGCGAGCAGGCTAGGTCTCGGCAAGGTGGGGCTCGGGGAGAGAGAGAGAGAGAGAGAGAGAGAGAGAGAGAGAGAGAAAATGCATTTTGGGGAAAAAGAAGAAAAGAAAAAGAGAAATAAAAAGGAAAAATGGGAAAAAAGGGAAAAATGGGATTTTTAATTCCATTTTCCATCCTTATCCACTTAAAACCTCAAAATCCCATTTCCCGACTTCCTCCTTCGAGACCCGACCGAAGCAATCTATTCCAATAAATCAAACTCACTTAAATCTAACTCCCAAAGCAACACTAAAGGCCCGGGCTCGAACCCCAAAGGAAGCACACAACCAACCATCACTTAGCAAAATCCCAAATCACAACCGAACTTCCAAACGACTAGCCCAAACATCTCGGGACTCGCATGACCCACAACAAACAAGCCTCAACAAAGGCGGAGAGTCGCCTCGAAGCCCCGAAAATCCACAAATCCCGCCCCAGGAGCAAAAGACCAAAATGCCCCTAAGGGACAAAAGCGACTTTAACGGCCCAACCGAACCATCGACCAATCGGAAGCTCCTCGAGGCAGGGATAGAAAATCGGGCGTTACAGTTTGATTTATTGGAAAAGATTTCTTCTGTCGGGTCTCGAAGGAGGAAGCCGGGAAATGGGATTTTAAGGTTTTTAAATGGATAAGGATGGATTTTGGATAAAAATCTCATTTTTTCCCTTTTTTTCCCATTTTCCTTTTTATTTTCCTTTTTCTTTTATTTTTTTCCCCAAAATTCATTTTCTCTCTCTCTCTCTCTCTCTCTCTCTCTCTCTCTCCCCGACCTAGCCCCCTACTAGCCCGAGCAGCCCCTTGGCTTGCCCAAGCCCAGCCAGCCCGAGCCCCTACTCGCCCGAGCTAGCCCAGCCCTAGCTCGCCTGCGCATACACATCCTTGACCAGTGTCGCCCGACTTGACCTCGAGTCGCCCTCCCCCTGCTCGTGTCGCCCGAGCTCGCCCAGGCCGTCGCGTCGCCCAGCTCGCCCGAGCCTCACCCAGCTCGTGTCGCCCGAGCCTCGCACAGTGTCGCCAGGTCGTGTCCGCGCTCGTGTCGCCCGAGCTCGCCCATCGCGTCGTGTCGCCCGCTCGGCGCCGCCCTCATCTTGAGCCTCGCGCGCATATACGTGTCGCTCGCGTGCCGTCCGTGGCGTGAGCCCAGCGCCCCTCGCGCGCAGCTCGCGCCGGCCAGCCCAAGACCAGTAGCTGCGCCCATCACCGCCTAGCTGGCGTGCGGTGGCTCGTTCGCGTGTCAACCGTGCCTCGTGAGTTGCTCCAGAGCTGAGCCTTGTTTATTTTATTATATTTAGGCCTATTTTATGATTATTGATGTGTTTGTTTGGCTCGATATAGGTTTCTCGGGTTCGATCGTAGTTATTTTATTGTGTGTTGTTGCCTTCTGACCAGGTAAGGATTTCTTACCGGAGTTGTGTGGGCCCTGCGATATTTTCATGATATGCCTTGCTTGTTTGCTGACTGTTATGAGCATGATTGTAATAGATCAGCTTTGATTGATTTCTGCTAGCATGTTTGCTTGATTTTACATGTTAGTGCCATGCTAGGTTTGTTCTGCCAGCATGCTTATGATTCCTGCTTAAGCTCGTAGTATCATGCTAGGTAATTGTGATTGATGTCGGTCATTGTTTGCTAGCCAGGAATCATTGCTTTTACTCTATAC